>JAGHMJ010000029.1:3007881-3075381 GCA_018749465.1 Paracanthobrama guichenoti
CTGGGGGACGGGGAGGAGAGATCTAATCAGCAGTAGGGGAGTGTCCACCCATGACGGGGGAGGAGAGATCTAATCAGCAGTAGGGGGCATGTCCACTCATGGTGGGGGATAAGAGAGAGAGTGAACCAATCAGCAATTGGGGGGCGTGTCCATGTTGGGGAAGGAGAGAGAATGAGACAGCAGTATTTGTTTTATACTTCGTATTTTGCTTCGCTTCAGCTATGATAAAGAGACATCAACTCTTGCATTGCATGTTTCTGCATTTTGGGGCCAGAGCAATGAAGGGAGGGGCGTGTCTGTTTGGGATGATTTCTAATCAGTGTTTCTCAGAAATCACTTACTGCACCTTTAACATGCATTTCTCTATATAGGTGCGCTCATCCACTATATACTGGGAAAATAACGAGTCAGCGACAACGTCATCTTTATAACCGACACTCTAAGCATTAATTAAAATATACGAACATTAGTTTATTAATAAATTATTAAAATATTCACACAGTCTCCTTTCTGTTTTTTCCAACACATTCATAAGCATTACTTTTGCTGGTGTGCTCTGGCTTTATGTGTGTGCTTGAGCACTTAAAGGTGCGCTATGTAACTTTTCTGTGCGCTAGAGGTCGCCTATTGAAAACAAAGGCGTAGTTTGATGACGCCAAGCTTGAGCGCAGAATCGTGGGACATGTGGTCTTCCCCTCACAGCCGGTGGGAAAGACTCGGGATAGGACTCGGGCAGAGATCCTGTTCATGGATGTGATTATTAATGTTACTGTAGTGTGAAGCGGAGCAGGGCCGAGTGTTGTGGAGCTGAGCGAGGACGCTGGAGCGATTGTTAATGAGATGAACACGACACACGCCTCGCGAGCAGCGGGACTTTTATTATGACACAGTCGCTGGCGCATTCCCGCTTTTCCGGTCATGAGTATGAGGGAACGCAGCTCTGGTGATCATATTAGACACATCTGAGTGTGTGGAGAATGATGTGATGACGTTACTCTGTGCGTTCGCTCGCGGCTGCTATGACACTTGTTCACACTGCAGTGAGAGTAAAGCGCTTCTGCAGAATAACACCGCAAACCGAACGCGGATATGATGTCATCGACAGGCCACGCCCTCACACGGCCCGGTTCATTGGGGAAAAATGGCAATTTACTCACGATTTACAAATAGTTGGAAACATTTGAGATATTGTAAATACTGAACAAAATATATAACACTGGCCTAGTGGGGTTTGGATAGTTTACTGAAAAAATGTTACATAGTGCACCTTTAATATTTTTAAAGCTTATTATTAGTAGAACAATTTTAAAACTCAAACCATTTCCCAATGCAGCCCACCCAGTATAAAATCATAAACACGTGAATAGTTGACTAATGGCTTAAATTAACGACTAGAAGAATCTTTAGTCATGGGCAGCCCTCCTTCTTTCAGTTGTAAGTTTGTGCAGGTTTGTTGCATTAGCCGCCTTATTTCTGTCTCCGTTCAGCTCCTGTCAGAGCAGAGAAACTGTGTGTTTTTATATCCAGGTGTCTGTCAGGCGTTCATGTTCGCCCGTGACTGATGGCCTGACGTGTGTATATGTGTCCTGAGACTGAGGCGGCCCTGCAGAGCTCACTCGGCCTTTCGTCGTAAATAAACACAAACAAGCCTCTCATGAAGGTCGTCGGACAGGGTCTCACCTCATAAATTCGCAGACGCTTTTACAAATAAGGGAAGCACATGCTTTCATTACAGTGGAGGTGCTTTGCATGTCTCCTCTCATTCTGGAGAGGCTGCTTACGGATCTTCAGGACACTTGAAAGAGTCATCAGTACATGTCTGGATCACAACACGCCGCTCCATATCCGCTCACATCATTCCAGGCAAGTGTCAGCATGGCGGGATGCCGATGGTGTCATGCAGAGTCTGCAACCTAAACCTGGACGTAATTACAGCCTGTGTACAGTTCCAGATGGAGGAAGGGTTGTTTTAGCTAGTTCTGAAGTTTGTTGCATCGCAGACAGACCTTGAGCGCCACATTTTATGTTATGTTGTGCAAATGCGATTGCAATGGTCAAACACGCCCGTCTAATTCTTACATAGAAAAACAAGGGAAAATGTGGAATGTGGGATGGAACAACGCGTTTTGTGTGAACGTCCCTTAATGCACATTCCAGGTCTAATTGTGAACGGTTCATCCGTGCATGTTATATTTACATTGCAGTGTTGGGGTTTGTGATTTTGCTTAAAAATATAACTCTCTGTGCATATTAAGCAGTGTTCCTGTAGCTCAAACAGAAGTTTCTAGATATGCAAAGTCATAGGTTTGATTCCCAGGCAATGCATGAATTTAGTAAAATGTACACCTTGAATGCAATGCAAGTCGCTTTGGATGTAAATGTCGTAATTGTACATGTAAACCAGTTTCCTTTTCAATGTTTCTGATGTTGTTTGTCACATTCCACACTGCATTTTTCTGGTGAATATCCAGTTTTACTTGGTAGGGATCGACCGATATGGATTTTTTAGTGCTGATGCCGATACCGATTTTTGACCGATACGGCTGCCGATTTTCTTGAGCCAATATTTGGAGACGGTACTGCTTTTGCTCCCTCAATTTACATCATAAAAACGACACAATGATCATGATAACAAATGTTACAAGTCTCAAATTAAAAAGGAACATTTATTGTTATATTATTATATATTTTCATATATAAACGTTGATCAAATGCAATTATCTCACAAATATTTGCTAACTCAATGTTTTTCGTTTTTTTCTGTTGTTTTTAACAGTGGGGTAATTTAGTTGCAATAGCTCACACAACACAAGGAAGCTTGATTTCACCGATAGTTTTTTCCCAGCATTATTTACAGACAATTCATTAAATAAAAATAAAAATATAAACATGCTATCAAAACAAATTGATTATAAGTTTTGTAATCAATACTGTATGTGAAAAATATATAATAAACAATAAAAATAAAAGAAAAATAATAATAACAATAATAATAATAATAATAATAATATAATTTATTTTTAAATTGCTGTTTGTTTGTAGAGATGCACAATTTTATATCAATATAGTTATGTAATAATATTAATAATAATATTATTATTAGTAGTAGTAGTATTAAATAAAAATACAAACATGTGAAATAAAAAGTTTTAGTTTTGGAATAATACTGTAAAATGAAAAATCTTAAATCATAAAAAAATAGAACAATTGGCCAATATGTTGTGATTATAAATCAATATTGCTATAAAACAATACAATATATACAAACAAAAATTATAACAATATAAAATTATTTAAAAGCAATTTAAAAAAATTGCTGTGCTTAACTGTAGAGCTCCACAATTTGGCCCAAATGTTCTGATTTTATATTAATATTGATATAATAATAATAATAATAATAATAATAATAATAATAACTATTATTATATTATTATCTTATTAATAAAAATAGAAATTTAAACTTGCTAAATTAAATCAAGATATATTAATATTGTAATTAATACTGTAAAATAAAAAAGATAATATAAGAATATCACAATTTGGCCAAAATGATGTTGTTATAAATCAATGTGGCTATAAAATGGTTATTATTAGTAGTAGTAGTAAATAAAAATATAAAGATTGCTAAATAAATATATAATAAGAAATATCACTATTGTAATATTTAACTTTAAAAAGTAAAGTATAAAGTATTTAATAATTATTATTATTATTTTTATTTTATTTTACATTACACATGTAAAATTACAGTTCTAATATTTATGGCTGTCTTAATTATTTTTTTATTTTGACAGAAAACCACCAGAACCCTAAAAGCTTTTCTTTTGCTGATTAGTGCTTCTCTTTACAAGTTTGGGAAGATGGTTTTGCTCTGAAACACGCAGCACATATATTTATTGAATTAAATCGCAGCCACATAGCGATTCGTGCGGCCCTACTTTAGTGCATCATGCCTTGTTTGGAGGGTTTGTGATAGCATGTCATTGTGTTCTTGTTTATTTTGTATTTATTGTCTTTGTATCGGTCCTTTCCTCAATAAAACTGTAGATCTTGAGTGGTGAAGGTGACCTCAGTGAGAGGACGGGTAACTCAAGACGGTTTAACCCTAACCGGTTCCTTCAGCGCTGTCCTCAATCCTCACACGGGCCAAACCAGCATGAGGCTCAAAAACAGAGGCCAGCCGTGTGTTTAACCAGCGATTGTAAACTCTGTGACCCCAGCTGCAGGATCAAGTCTTTGTCAAGTGTCTTTCCTGATATATGGAAAACATATCAACGCTGTTTTCCCTCTGGCTGTGTGTGCTGCGCTCAAACCCAAGACTGATCCAGTGCTGAGTTCTGCTTAAATTCCATTAACTGTGTGTCACACGTCAGACGCTGAGCCCAAACGGCATGTTTTTGTAGGTTAGACATTTTTGGCATTGCATAATAACAAACTGTGGTGAAGTGTGCCTTTCTGAAGAAGACGTTGCAGAAAATACCCACCAATCAAAAGAAGCAGTCACACCTCACTGAGCTCAGAGAAATCCCTTGTTTTTCAGTTTTGTTGTGGCTTTTCCATACGTGTCCTTGCAATACTCTGGGACGTTAAAGCCAGAATTTTTTTTTTAAATTTTTGGAGTGTTTCACTATTTCAGTTTTTCTACAATTCAGTGTGTTACTTGCTTGTCTGGCTATCAATCTTTTAAGATTGAACATTGGTCTGGAGAGTCTGCTCTGTATTTTCTACTGCACAAGAGGCGTGCTCAACGGCCATAGTTCAAATGACTCTGTACGCCATTGGATAGTCCTTCGACCAATCAGAGCACAAGAGGCGTGATCAACGGCCATAGTTCAAATGACTCTGTACGCCATTGAATAGTCCTTCAACCAATCAGACCACAAGAGGCGTGATCAACGGGCATAGTTCAAATGACTGTACGCAATTGGATAGTCCTTCAACCAATCAGAGCACAAGAGGCGTGATCAACGGGCATAGTTCAAATGACTGTACGCAATTGGATAGTCCTTCAACCAATCAGACCACAAGAGGCGTGATCAACGGACATAGTTCAAATGACTCTGCATGCAATTGGATAGTCCTTCAACCAATCAGAGCACAAGAGGCGTGATCAACGGGCATAGTTCAAATGACTGTACGCAATTGGATAGTCCTTCAACCAATCAGAGCATAAGAGGCGTGATCAACTGTTCATGATGATATAACGGAGTTGGATCACTTAGTCAAGCTATATTTTAGGCGCTTAGTCTTTCAATAACAAAGATTATAACCGAATTATAACCGAATAATAATTAGCATATGAAATTTAAAGAGAATTTGCAAGCGGCAGGGTCTTTTTACAAGAAAAAATCTGATGTACTAAGTGATCCAACTCTGTCATGTCCTCTATCAGAATACAATGAACATGACACTGGTTGAATGTGTTTATTTTTGTATATTTTATTTAGACTTTTTTCTTGAAATTTAACGAGTTTAATCTCGCATTATAATGACTTTAATCTTGAGGTGGTTTTATTTTTTTATTATTGGCCCTAATCCTCTTCCGTAGTTAATGGCCGGGGAAAGAGTTAACATAAAAAAAAATCCTTAATTATTCCTATAACTTTTGGCCGGTATGTATGTGTGTATATATTATTAATTCAACATGTAACTTGCCGTTTCTTTCTAGTTGTTTGTTAAATTTCCTGGCAATTTCTGAGTGAAAACGCTTTGCATTTGTGTATTAAAGTTCATTGTGTGCGTCGTTGCATTGGTGTGCATCACATTGAAAACATATAACTAGAATTTGAGGTGCTTATTTAATAAGCGTTATACCCTAAAAGTAGACCGTTTGTACCTTAAATGGTGGTAATATATGGTAATACTATGGTATTGAAATATGAACCATGTACACATTGGAGTAATTACGATTTTTCTAAAAAACTATACGATTATGTTTAAAAAAAAGAGTCTCTTCTGCTCACCAAAGCTGCGTTTATCTGCTCATAACTCCAGTAGATCAGTGTAATACTCCTCCAGTGTAGATCAGCTGTTCTCTGTGTGAATATACAGTAAAGTGTGATTTATTCCTGTGATCAAAGCTGAGTTTATCATCATTACTCCAGTCTTCAGTGTCACATGATCCTTCACTGATCATTCTCAGATGAGGATCTGATGCTCATTTATTATCAGTTATTATATAAATGCATTTATTTCTCTCTTTTCTTGTCAATTGTTTCACTCTTGACTGTGATTTCTTGTCATTTTGTGACTGTAGTCATTTTGTAATTTAACGTAATTTTTAACTTTAATTTAAAAGAAAAATCTAAATCATTAAACTCAAGCATGTTCTTCGTGTTTATGGATATCCTTAAGGTTCAGTCAGAATTACAAGGGTCATAAACTCTGTTTGACTTTTACTTTAAGGGTTTTCAATGAGTGAAGGGTTTTCTGCATAGTTTAGATTCTGAGATTGTTTTCTGTGTCCGCAGGTTGATGAAATCTACCACGACGAGTCTCTGGGAACCAACATCAACATTGTGCTGGTCCGTATGATCCTGGTGGGATATCGTCAGGTGAGCGTTGAGCATAATCGCTTCTTTAACCCTCAGGTATTGTTCATTTGGGAAGTTACACCTGAAATGTAACTTTTTTTTTAATTTTCAGGAAAATCTATATTTTTGTTCAATACTATTTTGAGAGAAATTTCTTGCTACTAATCAATATTTATGCAATAAATGATACCCCATATTTTTCCCATTTAAAATATTACTTTTCAATTAAAGCAGTATTTCATGTTAAAATAGACATTGTCTTTAAAATCCAGTTTTTGAAGACAGATTAGTGCAAATCTGAAAAAATTAAAACGTGTTTAATGCCACTAGATTCCTATATAGCTCTATATAAACAGGCTTATAGAGGCTCTAGTTAATTTTAGACATAAATACTTATTTATTTTTATTTATTTATAGGACATACATTTAGAGATTCTTAAAGACTGCTTTTATTCAAAGTTTAGATTTTTTAGTTTTATTGACGTCAATCATAGAGAAAGACATTTTGTTACACATAACATCATAATTCAATACAAATGTAACAAAAATGAACAGGAATGCTTTATCAGAGCTTAATCAACTTGATTTTATCCTCTTATTTGAGTCTTCTGGCTCATATTTTTACAGCCACACCTGTGTGTGTGTGTGTGTGTGTGTGTGTGTGTGTGTGTGTGTGTGTGTGTGTGTGTGTGTGTGTGTGTGTGTGTGTGTGTGTCTGTTTTGTACTCGATGTTTTAGAGTCTAACCTCTTCCTTGTTTTCCATTTTTTACTGCATTGTGGCAAAATAATAACAGAACTGCTGGTCAGTCATGTTGATGTGCTGTATATCAGGATCAGTCGATCACTGACAGCAGGTTCTGTGCGTTTATTAAAGCTTTCTGTGAAAAAGTAGAGGAGTTTGACTAATAATAACTATCCATCTGGAAGATGTGCCTCTGTTTGATCAGTGGAAGTGTGTGGATTTGATGAAGCAGCAGCTGTCAAACACACACCGATATCAGAGAAGAACCAAACATCTGAAGACAGAGAGAGAGAGACTGAGCTTGACAAACAAGTTCTCAGAGTTTGTTCTAGAGTTACAGTAGAGCGAGAGAGTGAGTGTGTGTGTGTGTGTGTGTGTGTGTGTGTGTGTGTGTGTGTGTGTGTGTGTGTGTGTGTGTGTGTGTGTGTGAGAGAGAGAAACCTGGGCATCTTCTGCTCAAATTAATCCAGCGCTGAGTAATGCAGAGTTGATCTGTCACTCAAACCAAGATTCTAAACTTTAAGTGTGTTCCTGTGTGTGTGTGTGTGTGTGTGTGTGTGTGTGTGTGTGTGTGCGTGTGCGTGTGTGTGTGCGTGCGTGCGTGCGTGTGTGTGTGTGCGCGCTGATGTCCTGATTCCCGGCAGGAATGATAGTTTTCCACCTGACTCTTCCGTGTCTTGAATGATTAATGCTGACACTGTGCCAGTCCTGCATGCGTGTGCGTGGCCTCGTTAGACTCGAGACGCTGCATTCATTCATTACAGCAGATTGACTTTCTGTACATGACATTTTAAAGACGCACTGCATGTTTTCTTGTTTGTACAAGTATTTTTAATTTCCATTGCATTATTCAAGCAGATGGCACTACCATTTTTAAACACTGGCACGCATTTCTTCCTGCCCACTTGCAACGCTTCTGTGATTGGCTGGAAGTTGAGAGCTGCTAAAGTAACAGTGCTGAACCAGCGTTTGGGTCACTGTGCAGGTGCAGATCCTGTCAGTCACTGAATATAATGTCAATGCCAAGACATTCATGTTCATTTTTTTCTTTTAAATTATTATGCTGACAATATAATGACAAGAAGTCTGTATTAAATTTGAAAAATGCTAAATTGAAGCATTTTTACTAGTTCACTGTTGATGCCACGATATACTGTTATAATCTTAAAATAATAGTTTAAGATATATTTGAAGACATTTTAAGGATATTACAAATATAATAAATAATTTACAATTATTTAAATAAAAAAATTTTTGGGGGGGGTTTTGTAGAATATTTTTTTGTGACGCCCCTCCAAATCCCTGAGTTCAGGTGTTCAATCCCTTCATGGCCACAGGTGTATAAATCAAGCACTAGGCATGCAGACGCTTCTACACACATTTGTGAAAGAATGGGTCGCTCTCAGGAGCTCAGTGAACTCAAGCGTGGTACCGTGATAGGTTCTCTTCTACACGCATGACTGTTTGTCCACACACAGCTCCACCTCTATCATCAAATTTGCTGATGATACTGTTGTCCTGGGCCTCATTTCCAACAACAATGAGACGGCATACTTGGACGAGGTGGAGCATCTAACATCGTGGTGCCAGGACAACTGTCTCTCTCTGAATGTTGGCAAGACCAAAGAAATGATTGTGGACTTCAGGAAGAGACAGCAACGGACATACTCCCCCCTCATGATCAGCGGGTCACCAGTAGAGAGAGTGAGCAGCTTCAAGTACCTGGGTGTAAACATCTCCGAGGACCTGACCTGGACTGCTCACATTCAGACACAGGTGAAAAAAGCCAGGCAAAGACTGTACCACCTGCGCCAGCTGAGGAAATTCAGGGTTTCACCAGCTATCCTGAAAACTTTCTATTTAGGGGCGATAGAAAGTGTATTAACTCAGTGCATCACAGCGTGGTATGGGAACAGCACCAGTCATGACCGCAAAGCCCTGCAAAGAGTAGTGCGCTTATCCGGCGTATCTCAGGGTCAGCTCTCCGTCTCTGCAGGATGTCTACACCAAACGCTGCAAAGGTAGAGCTACTAAAATCATCAAGGACTCTAATCACCCTGCAAACACTCATTTCACGCTGCTGCCATCTGGTAGCGCTTCCCAAGCCTGATGGCCAAAACTGAGAGACTCAGGAGGAGCTTCTTCCCCCAGGCCATCAGACTCCTGAACTCAGTCACTTAACATCACGTGACTTCACTTCAGGATAAACATCGATACACTGACATTGCACTGCACTTTCTGTTCTCGTTGTTACTGTGTAACAACCTGTCATAAACCTGTTTGCACATTATACTCTTTATACATTTGTTAACCACATATTTATAAGTCTACAGTTTACTCACTGCACAGTTTACTTCAATTATTTTATTCCACTTCTTTATTCTTATTTTCTTTCTTTTTCTTCTACTTGACTTGATTATTTATAATTCTACAGATATATATATATATATATATATAGATAGTACTTTTTATTCTATTTCTATATAATTTCCTCCTTGTGTTTTTAACTGTGAATTTGCACTGTCCATGGAGCGGACCTGTTTACATTTCACTGCCGGTTGTATATTCTGTATATAACTGTATGTGACAAATAAAACTCTTGAATCTTGAATCTTGCCACCTGTGCAATAAGTCCATTCCTGACATTTCCTCACTACTAAATATTCCACGCTCAACTGTTAGTGGGATTATAACAAAGTGGAAGCGATTGGGAACAACAGCAACTCAACCACGTGGTAGTGGTAAAATCACAGAGCGGGGTCAGCGCATGCTGAGGGTCACAGTGCGCAGAAGTCACCAACTTTCTGCAGAGTCAATAGCTCCAGACCTCCAAACTTCTGTGGCCTTCAGATGAGCTCAAGAACAGTGTGTAGAGAGCTTCATGGAATGGGTTTCCATGGCCGAGCAGCTCATCCAAGCCTTACATCACCAAGTGCAATGCAAAGCATGGGATGCAGTGCAGTAAAGCACGCCGCCACTGGACTCTAGAACAGTGGAGACGTGTTCTCTGGAGTGACCAATCATGCTTTTCTGTCTGACAATCCCATGGACAAGTCTGGGTTTGGCCTGAATGCATTGTGCCAAGTGTAAAGTTTGGTGGAGGGGGGATTATGGGGTGGGGTTGTTTTTCAGGGGTTGGGCTTGGCCCCTTAGTTCCAGTGGAACTCTTAATGCTTCAGCATACCAAGACAGTTTGGACAATTTCATGCTCCCAGCTTTGTGGGAACAGTTTGGGGACGGCCCCTTCCTGTCCCAACATGACTGCGCTCCAGTGCACAAAGCGTCGGTCCATAAAGACATGGATGAGCGAGTTTGGTGTGGAGGAACTTGACTGGCCTGCACAGAGTCCTGACCTCATCCCGATAGAACACCTTTGGGATGAATTAGAGCGGAGACTGTGAGCCAGGCCTTCTCGTCCAACATCAGTGCCTGACCTCACAAATGCGCTTCTAGAAGAATGGGCAAAAATCCCCATAAACACACTCCTAAAAAATATATATATGCATTTAAGATATATTTGAATACATTTTAAGGATATTAAAAATAAGATTTTACAATTATTATTATTATTATTATTATTATTATTATTATTATTATTTTATTTTTTATTTTTTTACCTTTGGCTGCCATCCTGAACAAAAAAAAACATTGTTATTGTAAACTATTTATCCTATTGTTTTGTGTTAATACCCTTAACATTTCTTAAAATATATCTTAAAATATTATATATACTATATATTTATTAATATCAAATGTTATAAATAATTATATATTCATATAATATTTAATGTGATTTAATGTTTTTATTCTTTGTGTACTCTTGAATGGTTTTCGAGTGTGTGTGTGTGTGTGTGTGTGTGTGTGTGTGTGTGTGTGAGATGATGCCGTGTCTGTTCTGGGTCAGTGACTTCAGCCCGCTGGGGTTTGCTGTGTTTAGTCTGTTGTGTCACAGTGAGTTGTTGGTATATTTTGGAAGCTGAACAGAAAGCCAGTCAGTCATCGAGTTTCAGCTTCGGCTCGGTCTCAGATGGGTTTTTACCGGCGAGTATTCATGCTAAACAAACAGCCAAGTGTCCTCAAATAGCCCGCCGTCCTCCCAGAGGAGCGCCGGTGCTCAGAGACTTCATGGCTGACAGGAAAGAGCTTTAGCAAACATTGTGGAAAGGTTCTCTCAACGTTACGAACAAACGTTCTTCCAGTAATGTTAATAAAACATTATCTACTCTTTAATAATGTTTTCAAACTGCTCGAGCATCAGGGCACTAATCCTGATATGTTTCAGACACCCTTGTGATCATGCAGACGTTAGAGGTGTGTGTGTGCGTGTGCGTGTGCGTGTGTGTGTGTGTGTGTGTGTGTGTGTGTGTGTGTGTGTGTGTGTGTGTGTGTCATATGGTAATGATCACAGACTGCAGGCCGATGTTTGTTTGGATCACTAGTCTGAGACACTTCTGCTTCAGGACATCATGTGGAGGCATTACACGCCATCAAAAGTGTACAGATATGCATAATGATTAGTAATAATTCAAAACATTTTGTGACTCAAATCGTGCTGCACGTATTGAGTGTAGTAAAGCAGCTAATAAACAGTGTTAATGTTGCAGAATGTATCAGCTGTAAAGCAGCTCCACAGAAGTGTCATTATTCAGATCAATAACAGTGTCAATGTTGCAAAGTTCATTAATTATGAACTGAACTCCATTCTGCTCTACAGAAGACAGTAGTGTCATTATTCAGCAGGATTCGTCAATAACTTCATGAGCTTCACCAGCAGTTAACTGTGCAGATGTGCCACACAACCTTTGACACAAAATACACAACAAACAGCAAAATCTCAATATATACACAATTAAATGGTTAGCTGAATTTTCTTTTATATTTTTCTTTTCTTTTTAATTTTATTTCATTTTAATTCAATTGAGCTTTTTTATTTTAATTTAGTCTAACTTTTATTTTATTTTTAATTTATTTTATCTTATTTTAATTCTATTTAATTTTATTACATTTTTCATTTTCATTTAATTTCATACATTTTTATTTTGTTTTATTTGATTTAATTTTATGTTTTATTTAATTTTAATATTTAATTTTTATATATTAAATATTAAACTTAATTAAAATTTTAATGTCATTTAACTTAATTTTATTTTAGTTTTAATTTTATTTAATTTTAATTTCATTATATTTAGTTTTATTTTTTGTTTTTAATTTCATTTAACTTAATTTTATTTTCATTTTATTTAATTTAACTTTATTAATTGTTTTATTTTGTTTTGTTTTATTTTATTTTTATGTTTTTTTATATTTTATTATTTAATTTAACTTTATTTTATTTTTATGTAATTTAATTTAACTTTATTTTATTTTTATTTTATTTTATTTTTTGTTTTATTTAATTTTATTTAACTATTTTATATTCATTTCATCTTTAATTTTATTTATTTTATTTCATTTTATTTTATTTTTTATTTTATTTAACTTTATTTAATTTTTTATTTAATTTAATTTTTTTATTTATTTTAATTGAACTATTTTATATTATTTTAAATTTTATTTATTTTATTTTATTTTTTATTCAATTTAATTTAACTATTTTAATTTTATTTTTAATTTCATTTCATTTTAACTTTGTTTTATATTGAATTTAATTTTTAATTTCATTTATTTAATGCTATTTAATTTAATTATATATTTATTTTACTTTTTTATTGCCACAAAATTGACATTTAACAGACGCTTTTATCCACAACCCAGCAGTATCGGCTGTATAAAGCAGTCTGGATTAAGATGCTTCTGCCTTCTGCTGTGTTGTGTGTTTTCAGTCCATCAGCCTGATTGAGCGAGGGAATCCGTCCCGGAGCCTGGAGCAGGTGTGCCGCTGGGCGAACACCCAGCAGAGACTCGACCCCGAGCACGCCGAGCATCACGACCACGCAATCTTCCTCACCAGGCAAGACTTTGGTCCCGCAGGTATGCAAGGTACTGTGTTTCTCTCGATCGAGGCTGTGCAGAGTAAGTGCTTCTTTCTGCTTCTGTTCTCTAGCGGTTGGCATCGAGATGCCCGGGACACTGGTCAGGAATGGCCTGAGCATCAAACACCTGACCGTGTAAACTGGGCATCGATGCCAACCTGTAGACACCAAAAATACTCTTTGAGCACAATGTTGAGAAGGAGAGATTTTGGCATGTAGAGGAAAAGAAAACATTTATCAGTAGATGTGCACTTAACAATCCTAATATTCATAGTTTTTTGGTTTAAAATGTTAACTCTCAGTGAAATTAACCAATGTAAATGATTGTGATTCATAATGTCCAGTGTTAAAGTTATTCTTGCATGCATGTTATTTAAAATAAGTAGTAAAAACATCTATTCGTTGAATAGCATCTTAATCAGGGTAGACGACACATTTAAGTTGGTGTGAATAAAAACGAGTGTGTGAGGGATTTAGTTTCAAAAATGACCTGACGAGCGGCTGTCCATCTGTCATTGCCTCGCTTTCATTCACCTCACATTAAATATGGTCTCTCCCATGAATAAGATCCATAACTGATGCAACTGCTATTGCACAAAGATATGTTAACATGATGACGTTCAGACTATGAGCTTGTTTTTTTGGTCTCTTTTTGTGGTTTATTTTAGTTCTTTATGTATTTCATGTGATTGCACAAACAAGAAAAAGAATGAAGATAAATTAATTAATTGTTTTATGAAATCAGTTAATCAGACTTTATTAAAATTGAATTAAACCATTAAAATGGAATCCAGAAAAAATTCATCAGAAAACCCAGAATTTGAGAACATTTTTAATTAAAAATGGCTATTAAAAAGCCCTAAAAATGCAATTTTTAAGATATTGCTGTTAAATTGTTTCATGATTTCAAATAATTAGATTTGCTTTTGGATTAATCATTAAAATGGAATCTAGAAAAATGAAATGTATAAGTTTAAGTTTATAGAGTTTTACAGATAGAGATTTGGACACACAACCTTTGACACAAAATACACAGAATAAACATTTTGTTATTTTATCTATACACAAATAAATGGTTTGCTGAATTTTATTTTATATTTTACTTTATATATTTTAGTTTTTTATTGTTTATTTCATTTTAATTTAATTTAATTATTTTATATTGTTTTAATTTAACTTAATTTTTTCAATTTATTTCATTTTAATTTAATTTAATCTAAGATTTATTTTATTTTGTTTAATTTAACTTTATTTTAATGTTTATCTTATTTTTATTTCATTTCATTTAACTTTATTTTTCATTTTAATTTAATTTAACTCAACCTAATTTAACTTGATGAATTTCATCGGGCCCTGTTATTGTAAACAAAAAATGAAGTTGTTTTTATGAATTCAATTAATTAGACATGCGTTTATTTATTTAAATTTAATTCAACTATTAAAATGGAATCCAGAGAAATGTAAACGGAGAACAGAGAATTTGGTAAAAATAAAATGGAATTTAAGAAAGTCAAATGTATTTCATAGAGCCCTAAAGAAATATTTTTGCAAAATTTTCATGAATAAACTTTCATGATTTCAAATTATTAGACTTGATTTTGGATTTGTAAATCCAAAATCCTTGATTGAGTTCAGTAAAAACTGAATTTGGAAAGAAATGAAACCCTACACTTCTACACTGTGTAAATGTCATTACATTAGATGCACAATATTAGGATCTTTTCTCTTCTCTAACTTCGTCTTTTAGGCCCCATTTACACTGCATGGATCAAGTGACCCAATCCCGATTTTTCCCGCTCATGTGGCACAGATCGGATATGACATGTGAACGTGTAAGCAGGCCTCACTCATATGTGCTGATAAATCCGGATACGTGCATTAGCGCCTGCCATGCAAGCGGTCCAATCGGATATCCCCCAGTAAATGTGAGTCGTACGTCACTGAAAAAGGGACGGAGGCGAATGACGTCAACTCAGGCGGACACGAACTGCGATCACATGACACTAACGCCGCGATGCAAGACGAAGGCGATGTTTTGCTGAGCTTTAAAGATTTTGAATTACCATTGCATATCGTGCCGTTTTACTTCCTTTTCCGGCTCAGAGCGTCTGGGGCTGTGTCGCCAGTGTATAGTGTAAATGCAAATATCGGATACGGGACGCGTTTAAAAGATGATGTAAGCAGATCGTCAAAATATATAGTCGGATATAGTCACCAAATCGGAATTGTGCATCAAGACCTGCAGTGCAAATGCGGCCTAAGTGGATGTCACACATCAGCATGATCCTCTAACAAACACAATCCTGACTGTCTTCATCTGTTGTTTTAGGATTTATAAAGTGTTTCCTTCATCTCGACTCGTTGTTCTACTGCAGGGACATTCACACATGGACTGAAGTGTGAAGACTCTTTTAATGCTCTGCTCTGAGCTGAACCGTCCGACTGTCCTGTGTTTGAACTTTCTGATGGATGTGTGTTAGGCTTTCGAGATGCTCGCGTGATGTTTTAAAGACTGTGTTGTGTTTCACTCGTCTGCTGTTGCTACGCCACGCTCTCTGTTATGCTCATAACACCGTCCTACAGCGCTCAGACCGAAACCTTTCACCCCGAGGCCAAACATCACACTCCCATCCCAGGCTGTAACCTGGGTTCAGGGCACAAAAATAGGCTCATGCTTACAGTAACACTCGTGTTTGGGGAACGGCCAACACACGAAGCCTGACATTAGTGAGGATCCGGAGGGAAATAAAGCCCTGATTCAGCAGCTCCTGAACTAATGATGATCTGGATGACGTGGTTTGGATACGGATCAGGTGATCCTGGTTTATAGCTGTCAGATGGTTGTTTTTGTTGAAGAAAGTGTCAGTGAACGGAGGCGCTTCACCTTCGGATGTTGCTCATCCACCACAGGGATCAAAATAAATCTTACACGGATAATTTCAGGTGGAGGAGTTCAGGTATCTTGGGGTCTTGTTCACGAGTGAGGGAAGGATGGAACGGGAGATTGACAGACGGATCGGTGCAGCTTCTGCAGTAATGCGGTCGATGTACCGGTCTGTCGTGGTGAAGAAGGAGCTGAGCTGTAAGGCGAAGCTCTCGATTTACCGGTCGATCTACGTTCCTACTCTCACCTCTGGTCATGAGCTGTGGGTCATGACCGAAAGGACAAGATCCCGGATACAGGCGGCCGAAATGAGCTTTCTCCGCAGGGTTGCTGGGCGCTCCCTTAGAGATAGGGTGACTGTTGCCCCCGGTACCCGGCCCTGGTTAAGCAGAAGATAATGGATGGATGGATGGATGGATGGATGGATGGATGGATGGATGGATGGATGGATGGATGGATGGATGGATGGATGGATGGATAATGTTTTTTAACATTTATTTTCTATGTTATGAAAAATTGACTGAATACCGTTTCAAACCATCATTAGTGTGTGTGTTTTATTTTATTTTATACTAATATATATCAAATATTTTTCCCCATGTTTTATTGTAAATTAAAATACCTTATTACCTTAACGTTCTAAAAGAAACAATATATATACACTCACCTAAAGGATTATTAGGAACACCTGTTCAATTTCTCATTTCTCATTAATGCAATTATCTAATCAACCAATCACATGGCAGTTGCTTCAATGCATTTAGGGGTGTGGTCCTGGTCAAGACAATCTCCTGAACTCCAAACTGAATGTCAGAATGGGAAAGAAAGGTGATTTAAGCAATTTTGAGCGTGGCATGGTTGTTGGTGCCAGACGGGCCGGTCTGAGTATTTCACAATCTGCTCAGTTACTGGGATTTTCACACACAACCATTTCTAGGGTTTACAAAGAATGGTGTGAAAAGGGAAAAACATCCAGTATGCGGCAGTCCTGTGGGCGAAAATGCCTTGCTGATGCTAGAGGTCAGAGGAGAATGGGCCGACTGATTCAAGCTGATAGAAGAGCAACTTTGACTGAAATAACCACTCGTTACAACCGAGGTATGCAGCAAAGCATTTGTGAAGCCACAACACACACAACCTTGAGGCAGATGGGCTACAACAGCAGAAGACCCCACCGGTACCACTCATCTCCACTACAAATAGGAAAAGAGGCTACAATTTGCACGAGCTCACCAAAATTGGACAGTTGAAGACTGGAAAAATGTTGCCTGGTCTGATGAGTCTCGATTTCTGTTGAGACATTCAGATGGTAGAGTCAGAATTTGGCGTAAACTGAATGAGAACATGGATCCATCATGCCTTGTTACCACTGTGCAGGCTGGTGGTGGTGGTGTAATGGTGTGGGGGATGTTTCCTTGGCACACTTTAGGCCCCTTAGTGCCAATTGGGCATCGTTTAAATGCCACGGCCTACCTGAGCATTGTTTCTGACCATGTCCATCCCTTTATGACCACCATGTACCCATTCTCTGATGGCTACTTCCAGCAGGATAATGCACCATGTCACAAAGCTCCAATCATTTCAAATTGGTTTCTTGAACATGACAATGAGTTCACTGTACTAAAATGGCCCCCACAGTCACCAGATCTCAACCCAATAGAGCATCTTTGGGATGTGGTGGAACGGGAGCTTCGTGCCCTGGATGTGCATCCCACAAATCTCCATCAACTGCAAGATGCTATCCTATCAATATGGGCCAACATTTCTAAAGAATGCTTTCAGCACCTTGTTGAATCAATGCCACGTAGAATTAAGGCAGTTCTGAAGGCGAAAGGGGGTCAAACACAGTATTAGTGTGGTGTTCCTAATAATCCTGACAGGTGAGTGTGTGTGTGTGTGTGTGTGTATATAATAAATATATATATATATATATAAATACAAGTTATAATTAATAGATAATAATATATAATTTAAAAAAATATATATCAAATTAGAAAAATAACAATATAATGAAAAACATACTAAATACTAAATACATTTCTCATTTAATAGGCCTATATTTTATTATAAAATAAATCAAATTAGAAAAATAAAAAAATTGCTAAATTACTTTATAAGATAAACAAAAACAAAAAATATATATATATACACACACACATATTATAATTAATAGATTCATAGATAATATATTAAAATTATTTTTATAAAACATATCAAATTAGAAATAATAATAATATAATGAAAAACACAACAAAAATGGTTAAATTTAACAGTAAGGGCTAAAGTTTTGCTTCTTGTTTGGGAGCAAATGTTAATAATAATAATAATAATAATAATAATAATAATAATTCATTTATAGTATATAAAATAATTTTGTAGGTAGCTTTTACAATTAGTTTGCATTGAGTTTGACAGATGTATTTACTTGTCTTCTTGCTATAGAACTGGTTCAGATGTATGTTTTTATGTTAGTTTATGGCAGTATATTTGAACCAGTGCTGTTCTGTGTGAAGCGTCTTCCTGCAGTCCTGATATCCTGATTTAATGTCATCTAATACCCTGTGATTACAGCATTACCGGCTCCGCTGCCACTTGACAACGCTAAGCTTTTCCAGGGCGATGCGAGAGCGGCGTTCTCCTGCAGGACAGACACGCACAGCTCTGCTTGTTTTCTCATGCAACCCTCCGGCTGGCTCCATACGTGTTCTGGTCTCTGGTTGTGTAAAAGATCCAGTCATCCTCAGCGCCCTTCACGGCTGATGGGCAGTGGGAATATCATAGTATAAAACATGTGATCATCAAACAGTCAGCCTATTAATGCTCTAAAACACCAGCGGCTTCACAAGCTTCTGCTTTTCACCTGCATGCCAAAGACTGTCCAGTGATTTCAATAGCATGAACATTTCATTAAAAAGAGCCTTTAACCTGTACGACTAAAGCTCTAGCGCTGCACATCTCTTGATCGAGTGTCTGTGTTGTGCGTTTTGTGGCGTCTGTGTGTCTTGCGTTATATGTGTGGGGTTGATCAGGGAAGCTTTTCGGGTTGCGGTCGCTTATGCGCTTTTCTCTTTTATCAGCATTGGTTGGTGTCCTTTTTTTCCTGACATATTCAGATATAATGCAGCATTGCTTTAAAACAATGACAAAGGTATAACTATACATAGTGCATACAAATACTGAGAGGAGAATTTTAAATATGAATTAAATATGGGGGTCAGTTTGGGGTTTGGGCTCAGCATTTCAGCATTCAGACACATTTAGTTGACCGAAAGTGACTGTAAACACATGTTGCAAAATATTTAATTTCAAATGCATTGCATGTCATTCAACAAGCACATTTGTATTGGCCATAATTGTAAAATGTTGCAAATTAGTTTGCATGTATTTTAACTGCTCTTTACAAAGAATAGTGATCATCTATTATGTGCTCAACATGCATGAAAATGAGAAAGAATACAAAATTGTCTATTTTATTTTGAATGACTGTTTCCAACATGTGTGTTGATCATCAGATCCTCATCTGAGAGTGATTAGTGAAGGATCATGTGACACTGAAGACTGGAGTAATGATGATAAACTCAGCTTTGATCACAGGAATAAATCACACTTTACTGTATATTCACACAGAGAACAGCTGATTTACACTGGAGGAATATTGCAAAGTTTTTACTGTATTTTTGATCATAAAATGTGGTCCGACCCAAATTTTTTAACACTAGTGTGTGATTCCAATCATTGCTCTACCTCAGTGCCTCAGTGCATTAGGGCGCCCCCTGTAGGACATGATGAACACGTGCTCCTTTTGCCACTTTGCAAGATGTTTTATATTTTCCGCACCCTGGAAGTGAAGATTTTTCTGCACTGCAAATAAATTATGATTTGCCTCGTTTTCCTGTATAAATATCTAAACATTCTTAAATCAAGATGCATTTACTTCAGAAGCAGAATTATTTTAAATAGCAAGTCGTGTTTAATGAAAATTAGGGAAGTTTATGCTTTAAAAAAAATTGTATCAGAAAAATAAACTTTTTGTTTTAAGCATAAATTAGCTATTTTTAGACTGTACAAATATTTCCAATTCTTACTGTATTTTTGATCATATAAATGCAGATTTGTGGTGCGACCCCAAACTTTTTAACACCAGTGTGTGATCAACATTGCTCAGCTTTTTTGTCTCAGTGCATTCTGGGATTGCCTTGTTGAGTGCTTTAGGATTTGGCCAAAAGAAGAAGTTGACTTATGATTTCAAATATGATGCCTTATAATCAGAGAGTGGTTGTTTTTGGAATAATCATATTTTAAGTTGAGAATTGCTCTGAGATGAAGACGGGGTCAGTGGAGTTTGGTGTCCACGTGTGTGTCTGATTGACTGTGACCCAGCGGCTCAAGATTCAAGATTCAAGAGTTTTATTTGTCACATACACAGTTATATACAGAATATACAACCGGCAGTGAAATGTAAAATGCAGATGATAAGTTTGTAAAACTGAGAGTAAAAGAAAGTAAAATAGTAAATAAAAGCACTTCGGAGAACGGGCGACCAAACACAGCGGCGCCATTTTATGTGAATGGCGCTGAATGGTGAATGGCTCTTTGAACAGACTTTCCCAATGAAACTGATCTGACTTCTAGAATGTCCCGCATTCCAGTTCATCCCTGTTTCCCTTTGATCTCTGTCGCCCAGGTTACGCCCCGGTGACGGGCATGTGCCACCCGCTGCGGAGCTGCACGCTGAATCATGAGGATGGCTTTTCCTCTGCCTTCGTGGTGGCGCACGAAACCGGACATGTGTGAGTTTACATCTGCTTTCACACTCGACATCACAAAAGTGATGTATATTTTATATGTTTTAAATATTTTAAATATGAGGGAAGAGCAAAACACTAAACTTGGTTAAGGTATTTATCTGACAAAAAATTATGGTAACACTTTACTTAAAGCCTTTATATATGCATTATGCATAATGCATTATAGAAGTATATTAATGCATTAATTATGTCTCGTAATGCACATTATAATGCATTGTATGATCTCATGAACAATTGTAACCACTGTTATAATACATTATAATACTTATATTACACCTTTAGAAAGCATGATGCATTAAAACACACAACAAATAAACAATTTCATATGCAAACCAGGAATCTGCAAATATTATAATGAGTGCTGTCAAATCGATTAATCGCGATTAATCACATCCAAAATAAAAGTTTGTGTTTACATAATATATGTGTGTATACAGGAATTATTATGGCTATATAAATACATGTATATATTTAATAAAAATGTGTTCTATTTATATATAAAATATTTATATGTATAATTTAATTTATAATATATATATATATATATATATATATATATATATATATATATATATATATATATATATATACATATATGTATATACATGCAAATATTTCTTAAATGTATGTGTGTGTATTAAAATATACATAATAATTATACACAATACACACACATATATTATGTAAACACAAACTTTTATTTTGGATGCAATTAATCGATTTGACAGCACTTATTATAATCCATAATATTAAATATTAATATGTTTAAATATTTCATTAAAATCTGATCACATACAGTACCTTTATACTAAATTCATCTCATTTGAAAACATAGTAGTGAACAGCAGCATTTAAGTAGTGTAAATATTTCAGTCGAGAATCAGTGAGTCGATTCATTCGAACGAATCTTGATTCGTTCGCAGTGTTCTGATGGCTGTGCTGGATGTTTCAGGCTGGGCATGGAGCACGACGGCCAGGGGAACCGCTGCTCAGATGAGACCAGCATGGGCAGCATCATGGCTCCGCTCGTCCAGGCCGCGTTCCACCGCTACCACTGGTCCCGCTGTAGCAAACAGGAGCTCAGTCGATACATCCAGTAAGAGTCTGATCTCAGATCTGCAGTGATCCGTCTCAGAAGAGGAGTTGGGAGATATGTTTGTCCTCACTGATTGTTTGCCTTGGCTGCTAATGAACTTGCACGCCTGTTCTGTCTCATGTGGATTAGATCCCTGTATATAGAAGCCCTCAGTTCTCTTCGTCATCGTTAATGTTTATGTGTAGATGCTTTGTTAATTCTCTTTAAATCTGAGGCTGTCAACATTTACACACCCACATGACTTCCTTTCTTCAGTCGAACACATAGACCTGACACGATTATTGATTAATCATCTGATAATGGTTATTTGATCTAATCGCAATTATTTGAGATAACCGCAATAATTGTGCAGTTTAAATTTTGATCACATTTTGA
Organism: Paracanthobrama guichenoti; assembly: GCA_018749465.1. Classification (NCBI taxonomy): domain Eukaryota; kingdom Metazoa; phylum Chordata; class Actinopteri; order Cypriniformes; family Gobionidae; genus Paracanthobrama; species Paracanthobrama guichenoti. Next base: position 3,030,293 of record JAGHMJ010000029.1, read on the forward strand.
CATCCAAATAGAGCAAAAGTAAAGACTTAAAAATGCAATCAAAAGTAAAATATAAAAAAGAATTTTGAAAGAATATATTATAATTAGTGCTGTCAAATCGATTAATCGCGATTAATCACATCTAACATAAAAGTTTGTTCATATAATGTATGTATGCGTGCATATTATTATATTTTTATACACACACACACACACACACACACACACACACACACACACACACACACACACTCACACACTCACACACACACACACACACACACACACACATATAAACAAAAACTTTTGTTAGATGCGATTAATCACGGTTAATCGATTTGACAGCAGTGTGTGTGCATGTGTGTGCATATGTACATATATAAATATATTTGTGTAAAATATATATATACACACACACACACACACAGTAATATATATACACTTACATATATTATATAAACACGGTTTTACATTAGATGCAGTTAATCGTGATTAATCGATTTGACAGCACTAATTATATTGTATTATAAATGATTAATTATGTAAATATGATTAATTTTTCATGACTTTAAAGCAAATCACATGGGCCTATTTTATTATATATTCCATATTTGAAAAAAATCATGCTTTAGGTTTATACTATAAGTGACGAACATAATAGAATTAAATTGTTCATTGCAATTATTTATAAAAAATTCATCATCAGCACAACATTCATGATCGTGACAGGCTTACTAACAGCACAGGAGATGTTTTACACATTCCCAGAGTGCTCTTTTTCACTCTAAAGACGAAAAAGCACCATATATGATCATAACAGTAGTTCATTTGATGCATTGATGCATTGTGTTCTTTCAGTCGATGTGAAACACGGCCTGCCATATGAACTGAATGAGATCCGACAGCTGTTCCTCACACCCCTCATATGATGCTTTTATCATGCTCTTTTGTCATTTTTGGAGCTCAGCAGTCTCAAGCCCCATTAAAACAATCTGCAGCATATCTTTTAATACAGGAAAGTAAGACAGGATGAGAGTGATGGCAGAATTTGTATTTTTTGGCTGAATTTGATCAGTATTTCTGAGCAAGGCATTGATAAAGCCTTCCCCATTCCCGCTGTATTTGTTTCAGCTCATACGACTGTCTTCTGGATGATCCGTTCGAGTTGAAGTGGCCCAAACTCACGGAGCTTCCCGGGATAAACTACTCCATGGATGAGCAGTGCCGCTTCGATTTCGGTGTGGGTTATAAGATGTGCACCGCTGTAAGTGTATTTGAAGATGTGTTTGTTTGTTGTGCACCTGCATGTCATTGCATGATGATGAGATACGACTCCATCCCGTCCTGTAGTTCCGCACGTATGACCCGTGTAAGCAGCTGTGGTGCAGTCATCCTGATAACCAGTACTTCTGCAAGACTAAGAAGGGTCCGCCGGTCGACGGGACGGAGTGTGCGCCGGGAAAGGTCAGACACTACCGAACGGTTGCTATATCACATTTCTCACACAACATTTATAATATGATTACATATTCAGCCGGATCAAGAGCAAACTGACCTTGCTTTGGAGAAAATGTTCAACTCACATCAGAGTCTTTGACAAGCGGATATTTCACTTCAAACACGATCATATCTTCACTGATGCTTTTCCAGAGTTGAACACTTGCGCTTAGAACAAAACTGATCATTATCCAAATCTGATCAAATCTGATCATCCAAATCTGATCATCTAAATCTGATCATCCAAATCTGATCATCCAAATCTGATCAAATCTGATAATCTAAATCTGATCATCTAAATCTGATCAATCTGATCATCTAAATCTGATCATCTAAAAATCTAAATCTGATCTAAATCTGATCTAAATCGATCATCTAAATCTGATCATCCAAATCTGATCATCTAAATCTGATCAAATCTGATCATCTAAATCGATCATCTAAATCTGATCATCCAAATCTGATCAAATCTGATCATCTAAATCTGATCATCTAAATCTGATCAAATCTGATCATCTAAATCTGATCATCCAAATCTGATCATCCAAATCTGATCAAATCTGATCATCTAAATCTGATCATCTAAATCTGATCAAATCTGATCATCTAAATCTGATCATCTAAATCTGATCATCCAAATCTGATCATCTAAATCTGATCATCTAAATCTGATCAAATCTGATCATCCAAATCTGATCATCTAAATCTGATCATCCAAATCTGATCATCCAAATCTGATCAAATCTGATCATCTAAATCTGATCATCAAATCTGATCAAATCTGATCAAATCTGATCATCCAAATGTGATCAAATCTGATCAATCGATCAAATCTGATCATCCAAATCTGATCATCTAAAAATCTGATCATCAAATCTGATCATCTAAATCTGATCATCCAAATCTGATCAAATCTGATCATCTAAATCTGATCATCAAATCTGATCATCCAAATCTGATCATCCAAATCTGATCAAATCTGATCATCCAAATCTGATCAAATCTGATCATCTAAATCTGATCATCCAAATCTGATCATCTAAATCTGATCATCCAAATCGATCATTATCCAAATCTGATCAAATCTGATCATCCAAATCTGATCATCCAAATCTGATCATCTAAATCTGATCATCCAAATCTGATCATCCAAATCTGATCATCCAAATCTGATCATCCAAATCTGATCATCCAAATCTGATCATCCAAAATCTGATCATCCAAATCTGATCAAATCTGATCATCCAAATCTGATAATCTAAATATGATAATCTAAATATGATCATCTAAATCTGATCATCCAAATCTGATCATCCAAATCTGATCATCCAAATCTGATCATCTAAATCTGATCATCTAATCATCTAAATCTGATCATCCAAATCTGATCATCTAAATCTGATCATCTAATCATCCAAATCTGATCATCTAAATCTGATCATCCAAATCTGATCATCTAAATCTGATCATCTAAATCTGATCATCCAAATCTGATCATCCAAATCTGATCATCTAAATCTGATCATCTAAATCTGATCATCTAAATCTGATCATCCAAATCTGATCTCCAAATCTGATCATCCAAATCTGATCATCCAAATCTGATCATCTAAATCTGATCATCCAAATCTGATCATCTAAATCTGATCATCCAAATCTGATCATCTAAATCTGATCATCCAAATCTGATCATCTAAATCTGATCATCTAATCATCTAAATCTGATCATCTAAATCTGATCATCCAAATCTGATCATCTAAATCTGATCATCTAAATCTGATCATCTAAATCTGATCATCTAAATCTGATCATCTAAATCTGATCATCCAAATCTGATCATCTAAATCTGATCATCTAAATCTGATCATCCAAATCTGATCATCTAAATCTGATCATCTAAATCTGATCATCTAAATCTGATCATCTAATCATCTAAATCTGATCATCTAAATCTGATCATCTAAATCTGATCATCCAAATCTGATCATCTAAATCTGATCATCTAAATCTGATCATCTAAATCTGATCATCAAATCTGATCATCTAAATGATGATCTAAATCTGATCATCTAAATCTGATCATCTAATCATCTAAATCTGATCATCTAAATCTGATCATCCAAATCTGATCATCTAAATCTGATCATCTAAATCTGATCATCCAAATCTGATCAAATCTGATCATCTAAATCTGATCAAATCTAAAGCCATTAAATGCTTTTGAACATCAGACAATCATTATCAATCATAATCAATCATTATTTCATTAATACATTTTGAGAATCACTCTCGTTCAGTATTTAAGCTCTTAATAAAACAATATTGACCAAAATGTAATTCTGTTAAAGGGACAGTTCACCCTAAAATTTAAATTTCAGACCACAAAAGGAGAATTTTTAACAAATGTCCCGTTTGTGCTGGTCCATAAACGCCAGTGAATAATGACCAGCATAAGCTATTTTTAAAAGGATGCACAAGTATCACAGAGTGATCGAATGCTACATATGTCTCATATATTCTAAGTAGTAAAGTTTGGTGAAAAATAAAGTGAAATTTTATTTAACATAAACCTTGAGCGTCTGTGCTCGTCTGCGCGTTCCCACTCGCCTAGAGAAACACACAGATTGTGAGAAAACAAGATTGTTATAAACACAACCTGATAATCCATTAATAATGACAGATATTTAATCAGGGGATGTCTTTGATTCCAAATACAATTCACATATAAAAGTTTTTGTGCACCTGTTTTAGGTCTCAATGTTGGCATAGGGTACAGTGTGTGTTAGTGACACTAGTTAATGTGTGTGTTGCAGTGGTGTTTTAAAGGCCACTGCATCTGGAGGTCGTCCCATCAGCCCTACGGTCACGACGGAGGCTGGAGCTCCTGGGGAAAGTTCGGCTCGTGCTCCCGTACCTGCGGAGGAGGCGTCCGGTCCCGCAGCCGGCAGTGCAACAACCCTGTGTGCGTTCACAAGCCGAGCCGTGAGTGAATGAAGCCTCTGTGAGGATGTGAATCCCGTCCCCTGACCGCTGTCTCTGTCTCCGCAGTCCTGCGTATGGAGGACGAGACTGTCCAGGCTCAACGTTCGATTATCAGGTGTGTAACACCGAGGACTGTCCCGGTCCGTACGAGGACTTCAGAGCGCAGCAGTGTGTCCAGCGCAGCAACAAATACCACAATAACGTCAAACACACGTGGCTGCCGTACGAACACCCTGATGGTGAGACAAAATGTATAATTCTTATAAATAATTTTAATTGTTTAAATAAAAATTTTGATCATTTAACAACACATTTTCATGTGCAAAAAAATAAAAATAAAAATAAATTGTGTATATGTATATATATATATATATATATATATATATATATATATATATATATATATATATATATAAGTAATTGATTTACATTTTAATTAATTAATTATTAGGAAACCCTGTTCTGGAGCATTTGTATATTTTTTTTCTAACCATATAAAAACACTATGTTTCTTGGTTTTGAACTATTTCATTTTTATGATATGTTATTATTATTTAGTTGTATTAACAGTTATACACCGATCAGGCATAGCATTATGACGACTGGGTCAGAGCATCTCCAAAACTGCAGCTCTTGTGGGGTGTTCCCGGTCTGCAGTGGTCAGGATCTATCAAAAGTGCTCCAAGGAAGGAACAGTGGAGAACCGGCCACAGGGTCATGGGCGGCCAAGGCTCATTGATGCACGTGGGGAGCGAAGGCTGGCCCGTGTGGTCAGATCAAACAGACAAGCTACTGGAGCTCAAACTGCTCAAGAAGTTAATGCTGGTTCTGATAGAAAGGTGTCAGAATACACAGAGCATCTCAGTTTGTTGCGTATGGGGCGGCATAGCCGCTGACCAGTCAGGGTGCCCATGCTGACCCCTGTCCACCGCCGAAAGCACCAACAGTGGCACGTGAGCATCAGAACTGGACCACAGAGCAATGGAAGAAGGTGGCCTGGTCTGAGGAATCACGTGTTCTTTTACATCACGTGGATGGCCGGGTGCTTGATATTTGAACAGAATATTATAAAATATACCACCGTTGATAAGTTTGGGGTCAGTATGATTTAAAAAAAACCAAAAATAATAATATAGCCTTGGTGAGCAGAAGAGACTCAAAAAGACTCAATGAGCCGCCTCGTCTCATTGTGCTGAGATAGATCTTTGTAGTGTGTTACACTGAGCCATGACGCATTTCTCTCTCGTGCACGTCTCTAGTCATTTAGCAGACACTTTTATTTACAGAGACCCTTTGAAATATGTGTCCTTTAGTTCATATCTGCAGCTCTGAGCTCATCTGTGACGTGAGTCTATAAAGAGACGAGTCCTTTAATTTTTTTATATAGCACAATATATTTCTATAGCACAACAGCACAGGGCTGGACTCATTAAATGTTATTAATCCAAAGGCAAGTCTAATCATTTGAAATCATGAAACTTGTACAACTTAACAGCAATTTATACAGTTTTAGCAAAAATGACATGTTTAGGCCCTATGAAATGTATATTATTTTTTCCCAAATTCATTTTTTCCGTTTTTGATGGTTAGATTAAATGTTATTAATCCAAAAGCAAGTCATTGTTATTTGATATTATTTTTATTATTATTTAATTATTTGTACAATTTAACAGCAATGGTTAGGGCCCTATGAAATACATGCGTTTTCTTCCTAAATTCAGTTTTTAACGTTAACATTTTTCTGGACTCATTTTAATGGTTAAATTAAATGTTATTAATCCAAAAAGCAAGTCATTATTATTTCATATTTTTATTATTATTATTTAATTATTTGAAATCATGAAACTTGTACAATTTAATAGAAATGTATTAAAAAAATTAAGCAAAAATTAAGTTTATGGCCCTATGAAATACATTTAATTTTTCTCAAATTCTGTTTTTTTTTTTTTTTTCATTTGAATTTTCTGGACTCATTTTAATCGTTTCATGATTTGAAATCATGAAAGTTATACAATTTAACAGCAATTTATTACAAATTAAGCAAAAATGACGTTTATGATAGCCTGGATGCCAGCTGAATTTAGCCCCACCCACAACATTTGAGTTTGGGAAGTTCGGTCTGGACTTGATCCGTTGTGGAGCAGCCGCTGAGGTCTTTCCTGGTTGGGTTGAAACACCCCATAATCACAGCCCAAGGGAGCAGCATCAGACTCATATTCTGACTAGAATTGAGTATGACGACGTCAGGCTGTGTTTATGGCCCTATGAAATACATTTTATTTTTTTACATTTATACCCAAATTCCTTCTTTTTTTTCCTCTCAAAATTCTGTTTACATTTTTCTGGATTCCTTTTTTTCCGTTTGAATCTTTCTGGACGCATTTTAATGGTTGTAATAATCCAAAAGCAGGTCAGGTTTTATGGAGATGTTGATGTTTGTGCGTTTCAGAGGCCCATAAGTGTGAGTTGAGCTGTCGCTCTAAAGAGACAGGTGAAGTGGTCTTCATGAACCAGGTGATGCATGATGGGACGCGCTGCAGTTACTCTGACCCGCTCAGCGTCTGCGCTCGAGGAGAGTGTCTGGTGAGAATCATATCACATCACATCAATTCCATATCAGACACAATAGCGATGTCTGATTCCTTCACTAATGGTGGATGATATATGCATTAGTGCTGTCACGATTGTATTTTAAAGCCACAATATGTCATTTTTCTTATTCAAAACAAAGGTGTGTCTTGACTCTTGAGTGGGTGGAGCTTTTATTCTGCCGCGAGCACTTCCACTTCTGCTCGTGTGTGTGTGTGTGTGTGTGTGTGTGTGTGTGTGTGTGTAACGCAGTGCTGTTTCCCGTATATAAAGGTTTAGGATAGGTACGTTTTTAAAACTCACCAAAATACAGTAAATACAGTAATATTGTGAAATATTATTCTAATGTAAATCAGCTGTTCTCTGTGTGAATATATAGTAAAGTGTGATTTATTCCTGTGATCAAAGCTGAGTTTATCATCATTACTCCAGTCTTCAGTGTCACATGATCCTTCACTGATCATTCTCATATGAGGATCTGATGATTTGAGAGGCTATTGTTTGAAATAAGAGTTTCTGTGTGTTATATCACTGACTGAAGATATGAATGATGTGTCCTGTCTCTCTCTCTCAGCATGTCGGCTGTGATAAGGAGGTGGGATCGTACAAACAGGAGGATAAATGTGGTGTATGTGAGGGAGACAACTCGCACTGTCGCACCGTCAAACTCACACTCACCAAAACCCCGAAGAAGACAGGTACACACTCAGACAGATGAACACACACTCACACACTCTCACACAGACGAACACACACTCACGCACACTCACACAGACGAACACACACTCACACACACTCACACAGACGAACACACACTCTCACACAGACGAACACACACTCACACAGACGAACACACACTCACACACTCTCACACAGACGAACACACACTCACACAGACAAACACACACTCACACACTCTCACACAGACGAACACACACTCACACAGACGAACACACACTCACACAGACGAACACACACTCACACAGACGAGCACAGATGAACACACACTCACACAGATAAGCACAGATGAACACACACTCACACAGATGAACACTCTCTCACACACTCACACAGATGAACACTCTCTCACACAGACGAGCACAGATGAACACACACTCACACAGACGAGCACAGATGAACACACACTCACACAGATGAGCACAGATGAACACTCTCTCACACAGATGAGCACAGATGAACACAGATGAACACACACTCACACAGATGAGCACAGATGAACACACACTCACACAGATGAACACACACTCACACAGATGAACACTCTCTCACACAGACGAGCACAGATGAACACACACTCACACAGATGAGCACAGATGAACACACACTCACACAGATGAACACACACTCACACAGATGAACACTCTCACACACTCACACAGACGGGCACAGATGAACACACACTCACACAGACGAGCACAGATGAACACACACTCACACAGACGAGCACAACGAGCACAGATGAACACACACTCACACAGATGAGCACAGATGAACACACACTCACACAGACGGGCACAGATGAACACACACTCACACAGACGAGCACAGATGAACACACACTCACACAGACGAGCACAACGAGCACAGATGAACACACACTCACACAGACGAGCACAGATGAACACACACTCACACAGATGAGCACAGATGAACACACACTCACACAGATGAACACACACTCACACAGATGAACACAGATGAACACACACTCACACAGATGAACACAGATGAACACACACTCACACAGATGAACACAGATGAACACACACTCACACAGATGAACACACACTCACACAGATGAACACACACTCACACAGATGAACACAGATGAACACACACTCACACAGATGAACACAGATGAACACACACTCACACAGATGAACACACAGCACAGATGAACACACACTCACACAGATGAACACACACTCACACAGATGAACACACACTCACACAGATGAACACACACTCACACAGATGACACACAGATGAACACACACTCACACAGATGAACACACACTCACTCACACAGATGAACACACACTCACACAGATGAGATGAGCACAGATGAACACACACTCACACAGATGACTCACACAGATGAGCACACACACTCACACAGATGAACACACTCTCACACAGAGAACACACACTCACACAGATGAACAGATGAACACACTCACACAGATGAACACAGATGAACACACACTCACACAGATGAACACTCTCTCACACAGACGAGCACAGATGAACACACACTCACACAGACAGAGCACAGATGAACACACACTCACACAGATGAGCACAGATGAACACACACTCACACAGATGAGCACAGATGAACACACACTCACACAGATGAGCACAGATGAACACACACTCACACAGATGAACACACACTCACACAGATGAACACAGATGAACACACACTCACACAGATGAGCACAGATGAACACACACTCACACAGATGAGCACAGATGAACACACACTCACACAGATGAACACACCTCACACAGATGAGCACAGATGAACACACACTCACACAGATGAACACACACTCACACAGATGAACACACACTCACAGAGATGAACACTCTCTCACACAGACGAGCACAGATGAACACACACTCACACAGATGAGCACAGATGAACACACACTCACACAGATGAACACTCTCTCACACAGACGAGCACAGATGAACACTCTCTCACACAGACGAGCACAGATGAACACACACTCACACAGATGAGCACAGATGAACACACACTCACACAGATGAGCACAGATGAACACACACTCACACAGATGAGCACAGATGAACACACACTCACACAGATGAGCACAGATGAACACACACTCACACAGATGAGCACAGATGAACACACACTCACACAGATGAGCACAGATGAACACAGATGAACACACACAGATGAACACAGATGAACACAGATGAACACACACTCACACAGATGAACACACACTCACACAGATGAGCACAGATGAACACACACTCACACAGATGAGCACAGATGAACACACACTCACACAGATGAACACACACTCACACAGATGAACACTCTCTCACACAGACGAGCACAGATGAACACACACTCACACAGATGAGCACAGATGAACACACTCACACAGATGAGCACAGATGAACACACACTCACACAGATGAGCACAGATGAACACACACTCACACAGACGAGCACAGATGAACACACACTCACACAGATGAGCACAGATGAACACACACTCACACAGATGAACACTCTCTCACACAGACGAGCACAGATGAACACTCTCTCACACAGACGAGCACAGATGAACACACACTCACACAGATGAGCACAGATGAACACACACTCACACAGATGAGCACAGATGAACACACACTCACACAGATGAGCACAGATGAACACACACTCACACTCACACAGATGAACACACACTCACACAGATGAACACAGATGAACACACACTCACACAGATGAGCACAGATGAACACACACTCACACAGATGAGCACAGATGAACACACACTCACACAGATGAACACACACTCACACAGATGAGCACAGATGAACACACACTCACACAGATGAACACACACTCACACAGATGAACACACACTCACAGAGATGAACACTCTCTCACACAGACGAGCACAGATGAACACACACTCACACAGATGAGCACAGATGAACACACACTCACACAGATGAACACTCTCTCACACAGACGAGCACAGATGAACACTCTCTCACACAGACGAGCACAGATGCACACACTCACACAGATGAGCACAGATGAACACACACTCACACAGATGAGCACAGATGAACACACACTCACACAGATGAGCACAGATGAACACACACTCACACAGATGAGCACAGATGAGCACAGATGAACACAGATGAACACACACTCACACAGATGAACACAGATGAACACACACTCACACAGATGAACACACACTCACACAGATGAGCACAGATGAACACACACTCACACAGATGAACACACACTCACACAGATGAGCACAGATGAACACACACTCACACAGATGAACACACACTCACACAGATGAACACTCTCTCACACAGACGAGCACAGATGAACACACACTCACACAGATGAGCACAGATGAACACACTCACACAGATGAGCACAGATGAACACACACTCACACAGATGAGCACAGATGAACACACACTCACACAGATGAGCACAGATGAACACACACTCACACAGATGAACACACACTCACACACAGATGAACACTCTCACACAGACGAGCGAGCACAGATGAACACACACTCACACAGATGAGCACAGATGAACACACACTCACACAGATGAGCACAGATGAACACACACTCACACAGATGAACACACACTCACACAGATGAACACTCTCTCACACAGACGAGCACAGATGAACACACACTCACACAGATGAGCACAGATGAACACACTCACACAGATGAGCACAGATGAACACACACTCACACAGATGAGCACAGATGAACACACACTCACACAGATGAGCACAGATGAACACACACTCACACAGATGAACACACACTCACACAGATGAACACTCTCTCACACAGACGAGCACAGATGAACACACACTCACACAGATGAGCACAGATGAACACACACTCACACAGATGAACACAGATGAACACACACTCACACAGATGAACACACACTCACACAGATGAACACTCTCTCACACAGACGAGCACAGATGAACACACACACTCACACAGATGAACACTCTCTCACACAGACGAGCACAGATGAACACTCTCTCACACAGACGAGCACAGATGAACACACACTCACACAGATGAACACAGATGAACACACACTCACACAGATGAACACACATCACACAGATGAACACACACTCACACAGATGAGCACAGATGAACACTCTCTCACACAGACGAGCACAGATGAACACACACTCACACAACACAGATGACTCACACAGATGAACACTCTCACACACAGACGAGCACAGATGAACACACAGACGAGCACAGATGAACACTCACACTCACACAGATGACGAGCACAGATGAACACACACTCACACAGATGAGCACAGATGAACACACACACTCTCTCACACACACAGATGAACACACACTCACACAGATGAACACAGATGAACACACACACACAGATGAGCACAGATGAACACACACTCACACAGATGAGCACAGATGAACACACACTCACACAGATGAACACACACACTCACACAGATGAGCACAGATGAACACACACTCACACAGATGAACACAGATGAACACACACACACAGATGAACACAGATGAACACACACTCACACAGATGAACACTCTCTCTCACACAGACGAGCACAGATGAACACACACAGATGACACAGATGACACTCTCTCACACAGATGAGCACAGATGAACACACACTCACACAGATGAGCACAGATGAACACACACTCACACAGAGCACAGATGAACACACACTCACACAGACGAGCACAGATGAACACACTCACACAGATGAGCACACACACTCACACAGATGAGCACAGATGAACACACAGATGAACACACACTCACAGATGACACAGATGAACACACACTCACACAGATGAGCACAGATGAGCACAGATGAACACACATGAACACTCACACAGATGAGCACAGATGAACACACACTCACACAGATGAACACAGATGAACACACACTCACACAGATGAACACAGAACACACACTCACACAGATGAACACACACTCACACAGATGACACACACAGATGAACACACACTCACACAGATGAACACTCTCACACAGATGAATGAACACTCTCACACAGACGAGCACAGATGAACACACACTCACACAGATGAGCACAGATGAACACACACTCACACAGATGAACACACACTCACACAGATGAACACAGACTCTCACACAGATGAACACTCTCTCACACAGACGAGCACAGATGACACACACACAGACGAGCACAGATGACTCTCTCACACAGATGAGCACAGATGAACACACTGAACACACACAGATGAACACTCTCTCACACACGAGCACAGATGAACACACACTCACACAGATGAGCACAGATGAACACACACTCACACAGATGAGCACAGATGAACACACACTCACACAGATGAGCACAGATGCACAGATGAACACACACTCACACAGATGAGCACAGATGAACACACACTGAACACTCTCTCACACAGATGAGCACAGATGAACACACACTGACACACAGATGAACACACACTGAGCACAGATGAACACACACTCCACACAGATGAACACACACACAGATGAACAGATGACACAGATGAACACACACACTCACACAGATGAGCACAGATGAACACACAACACACAGATGAGCACAGATGAACACACACTCACACAGATGAACACACACTCACACAGAACACACACTCACACAGATGAGCACAGATGAACACTCTCACACAGACGAGACACAGATGAACACACACTCTCACACACTCACACAGATGAACACTCTCTCACACAGACGAGCACAGATGAACACACACTCACACAGAGCACAGATGCACAGATGAACACAGATGAACACACACTCACACAGACGAGCACAGATGACACACAGATGAACACACACTCACACAGATGAACACACACTCACACAGACAGATGAACACAGATGAACACACACACTCACACAGATGAGCACAGATGAACACACACTCACACTCACACAGATGAACACACACTCACACAGATGAACACTCACTCACACAGATGAGCACAGATGAACACACACTCACACAGATGAGCACAGATGAACAGACACACTCACACAGAGCTGAGAGCACAGATGAACACACACTCACACAGATGAACACTCTCTCACACAGCGAGCACAGATGAACACACACTCACACAGATGAGCACAGATGAACACACACTCACACAGATGACTCACACAGAGATGAATGAACACACTCACACAGATGAGCACAGATGAACACACACTCACACAGATGAGCACAGATGAACACACTCATGAGCACAGATGAACACACACTCACACAGATGAACACAGATGAACACACACTCACACAGATGAATGAACACACACTCACACAGATGAGCACAGATGAACACACACTCACACAGATGAACACAGATGAACACACACTCACACAGATGAACACACACACACAGACGAGCACAGATGAACACTCTCTCACACAGATGAGCACAGATGAACACACACTCACACAGATGAGCACAGATGAACACACACACACACACAGCACACAGATGAACACACTCTCACACACAGATGAGCACAGACACACACTCACACAGACAGATGAAACACAGATCTCACACAGATGAACACAGATGAACACACTCACACACAGATGAACACACTCACACAGACGAGCACAGATGAACACTCTCTCACACAGATGAGCACAGATGAACACAGATGAACACACACTCACACAGATGAACACTCTCTCACACAGACGAGCACAGATGAACACTCTCTCACACAGACGAGCACAGATGAACACACACTCACACAGACGACGAGCACAGATGAACACACACTCACACAGATGACACACTCACTCTCGACACAGATGAACACAGATGAACACACACTCACACAGATGAATGAACACACTCTCACACAGACGAGCACAGATGAACACTCTCTCACACAGAGCGAGCACAGATGAACACACACGATGAGCACAGATGAACACACACTCACACAGATGACTCTCTCACACAGATGAACACACACTGACACAGATGAACACACACTCACACAGATGAACACACATGAACACACATGACACAGATGAACACACACTCACACAGATGAACACACACTCACACAGACGAGCACTGACACAGATGAGCACAGATGACACAGATGAACTCTCACACAGATGAGCACAGATGAACACACACTCACACAGATGAACACACTCACACAGATGAACACTCTCTCACACAGATGAGCACAGATGAACACTCTCTCACACAGACGAGAACAGCACAGATGAACACTCTCTCACACAGATGAGCACACACACACTCACACAGATGAACACTCTCTCACACAGACGAGCACAGATGAACACTCTCTCACACAGACGAGCACAGATGAACACAGATGAACACTCTCTCACACAGATGAGCACAGATGAACACACACTCACACAGATGAACACACACTCACACAGATGAACACTCTCTCACACACTCTTCACTACAGTAGTAAACACACGTTAATAAAAATGAGCCATTAATTTGTGACAGTATTAGGGCCTTATGAAATACATTTATTTCTTCCCAAATTACGTTTTATTTATTTTTTCTGGATTACATTTTTTCTGTTTTAATTTTTCTGGACTTCATTTTAATGGTTATATTAAATGTTGTCTAATTATGTGAAATCATGAAACTTTTTTTCGTGAATGAATTTAACAGCAATTTATTACTAATTTAGCAAAAATTACAGGCTTCATATTTATTTTTTTATTTATTTTTATTTTTATTTTTTTAAATGTAAGTTTTAACATTAATTGTTTTGGATTTGGCAATTTTTTTTAACGTTATTTTTTATTTATTTAATTTAATTATTTGAAATAATGAAACTTATTTTTTCCCAAATTCCTTCTCCTTTTTTTTCTTCAAAATTTTAGTTTTTAACGACGTTTTTGGATTCCTTTTTTCTGGATTCCATTTTAAAGGTTTAATTAAATTAGAAATAAACAAAAGCTTGTCAAAAGCTTAGCTAAAAATAAAGTTGAATAATAATTTCACAATTTCAAGTTAAACCAGACTTTTGCAGTTTAATATTCACAGACATGAGTCCATGTCATATAAGCAGATTTTCATTCATTCATCCAAGATTTAACAAATTCCGTGACATTCCACGGAGAATTCCGTTTTTATGACTGAATTCCGCGATTCCGTCCACGTTCTCTGCATCACAGAAATCATAAGGCCCACAGTATTTATTCATCTCTGTTAATGTTATTTAATCAAAATACTGTTCATTGTTAGTTCATGTAAGCTCGTGTACATTACATAATATTAAGAGATACAACTTTTGATTTTAATAATGTATTCATAAACTAAGACGCTTGAGAAGAGTTTTTCACTGTTAGTAACTAATATTGACAAATGAAGCCTTTACCAATATTTCCATATCTGGATGAATCTCACGAAAGCAGGTCTAAATCGTCTAAATCAATCCGTCTGTGTGTTAAATTGCTATGAAATAACTTCTTCAGTGCTGAAATGGGCTTTTGTTGTTGAGGTTGGCGTGTGTGTTGTGTGCTGAGCTCTCACTGTGTGTGTTAGGTCTGCTGAAGATGTTTGATATTCCTGCTGGCGCGCGGCACATTGTGATCGAGGAGAACGAAACGTCGCCTCATGTAATAGGTGAGTTTGTAATTGGTGCGGCTCTTTCGTTAGGAATCAATGCTTTTCTCCAGGGCCGCCATGAGACCAATTACTGCCTTCCCATCATGCTTTGTGTGCGTGCATGTCTAGTTTAAACTCCCTGACAGCTTGGCTTAAACGTTTTTTCGATGGGTTGTTTTCTTTCTTCCTTCTTTCCATGTCTTTCCTTTGTTTTACGTCCCTGAGCTCATGTTGAGAATCTTCTATTTTACTACAATAAAACGAGGCTGTAACTCAAACTTTTTATTAACTGAAATTAAATCAAATAAACTTGACATGAAAAACTGACACTAAATAAAATGTTTAAATGTTTTCCTGGCAACTGGAATAAAATGAGTTTATAAAACGAATAAAAACTTTTTTTTTGTGAATTAACATAAAACTGAAATAGAATAAATTAGATATATTATAAGAAACACTTAAGTTAAATAAGTTTAAACTGAAGTAATAAAATGACTAAAACTGAAATAAAATAAATTGGAAATATTATAAGAAACTAAATTAAAACGTTAAATTATAAAAAGTAAACCGAAGTAATAAAATTAGGCCTACTCAAATTAAAACTAGATAAAAATATTTAAAAATGAAATTTAATTAAATTAAATTAAATGTAACAAAATTAAACCTGAAATTATAAAAAGATGAATTAAATAAAAATAATTAAAAACACAAATAAATTTTAATCTAACTGACATAAAACAAATTATAAATATTATAAGAAAAACTTAAACTAAAAGAAAATTAAAAGTAAACTGAAGTAAAATAAATTTTAACTGATGTAATAAATTTACTAAAACTGAAATAAAAATTTTAAAAAATACAAATAAAAATTTAAAACTTAAAATTACTAAAACTTAAATTAAATTAAGTGTAAAAACAAACAAACTGAAATTATAAAAATAAAAAGCCAATTCTAAATATTAATAAAAACTGTAATAATAAGATATTATAAGATATTTTACACAAAATTGAATAAATGTTCTAATGTAGCATAATCGCTGCTGTTTGACTGTTTATACTGCACAATATCTTCAGTCTGTCTTCTCTTTTCAAATGATTTGAGTTCAGTATTGAACTCATAATATTCCTCTAAAGATGCTCTTTCTCTTCTGTCCATTCTTGTCTTCCTCAGCCGTTAAAAATCAGGTGACTGGCAGTTTTATCCTGAACGCCAAGGGAGAAGAAGCCTCGTCCAAGACCTTCATTGAGAACGGCCTGGAGTGGGAATATTCGCTCGCCAACGGCAAAGAATGTCTGAAGGCCGCGGGGCCGCTGCACGAAGCCATCGTGGTGCTGGTAAGAGCGGCGCTGCGCTTCTGCAGGTCCGTTGGGTTGATGCGCCGGGTGTTGAGCTGAGTTTGTCTCTCTGAGCAGATCGTCCCGCAGGCCGAGGACACCAAGATCAGTCTGAGCTACAAGTACATCATTCATGAAGATCTTCTACCGGTCATCACCAACAACAACGTCCTGCTGGCCGAGCTGGACACGTACGAGTGGGCGCTGAAGAGCTGGTCGCAGTGCTCCAAACCCTGCGGCGGAGGTGTGTGAGAGCTATTACACTAACGGCAAAAAGAGAGCTGAAAGAGGTCTCTTCTCAGTCCCTCCAGAAAAACGTGATTATGCGATCGCAGAATTCAATGCATAATCAGCCAAAGTCTGCATATTTATGCGGGAGCTGCATTTTTTAAAATACGCAAACTTTCACAGCATAAATTGCAGATTTCCGCACGCAAAATATGCAGGGCTTGCATGATTTCATAATGCAGAAAAAGTCACATATATCTTAGCAGAAAGTTGGAAAATGTTGCGTTTACTTCACACAAGAGCAGCCGTTTCCCCCTATTGCCATGGGAACATTATGAAGTGATGTAATGTTCAGTTACAGGCTGAACCCGAAATCGCCCCCATACCCTCAATTATTTGGCATTATTTGAGGGGACAGCCATTTGTAGTGTCGTCCGAAAGCATAGTGGACGTTGAATACACTCATTCAATCCCACAATGCACCGCAGTAACAAGTGTGCAGCTGATGTTCACACAACGGCTGTCCCATTCACTCCTTCAAGTGAACTGTATTAGTGGCCTAACATAGGGAATAGTGATTGAGGTTTTAGGGGGCGATTCGGATTCAGCCCGTTTTCATTTTCACAGTGGACTGTTGTTTCATTCAGGAGCTGATGTGACTTTACAGTTGTAAGATTGCACTTTGTTGTTACCAGTGGGTTAAATCATGCTAGTTTCAGAAGCCTTACAGTTGTAAGTATATTAGCAGTATGTAAAGTTACAGTAAGAGATTGCACGTTGTGCATTGAAAGCACTTATTTTAACAGATGTCTGTTTTGTATAGCTACCTCTGTAAAACAGGAAGCACACATTTTATTTTATTTATTCATTTTTACAGAAGTTGTAGCATATTCCTTTTGTAAAGCTACAGAACTTGTTCGAAGTTTGAGCCATGTGTTTATTAAGGTCTGAAATAACACAAGATGAGACCTGAAATATCCCCAGCCCTTTCTGTGATGTACGCTTGCTTATCATAGGAAGTAATAAGAAAGGACTCTTGACATGAAGGCAGTAGCCTAGTGAGAACAGGGTGTTGGGGGAATCACTTTTTTTTCTCTTTTTCATCAAATCGCAGTTTTTGCAAGTTCCTGCAATTTCATTGCATAAAATTGCATAAATATCCCGCATATTCCATAGCATTTTTAAAGTAAACATGCCGCAAAATCAAGGAGTTTTGCCCGCAATGATCACAAAAAAAATCTGCATTTTTCTGGAGGGACTGTCTTCTGCTCACCAAAGCTGCATCTATGGAATGATATTCCTGACAATATAATTTAGCATTTTCAATTTGTGCACGCATAGGTTGTGACATAATGGAAACACAAATGCATGCTTTGCAATTCATAGTTTTCAGTCACGTGACTGTCGCGGAGCCTTGGAGGGCAAAACCGCCATAGACCTCCATTGAACTGCAGCACAAGCCTGTCAAATTTCCATCTTAAAACAAAAATATGTGAACAAGATGCACGTTTTGGGCATTATGATCCATATACAGCACCTGCTGCAGTATTTCAGTCACTAAAGACAGCGGGACGTTTTTAAAATGCTTAACGTGAAAAACACTATAAGGTGAGTTGCACCAATAAGGATTAAATTAAGCAAAGTTTAACGCTAGGATTCAGTTTACACCTTTTTGATGATGTATAATATATACAGGCACGCAGATGAGCCAAGAATATGAACGCAACAAGTTTTGTTTATAATGGGTTTTGATGGGAAAAGATGCAAATGGTTGCACTAATATTGTGTTCATCTGCTTTCCTGTACAAAGTATGCAACATCAATAAGATGTATATTGAATTTGGTATTTTAATATCACTGTCTTACTACAAACCTGGTAAAAATGACTGGCAGGCAGTGGATGAAAGCCTTGTTTTGCCCTCCAGGTGGGCGTTCCTATAAGCGTGTGACGTCACGTGAAAACTAGGAATTGCCCTTGGATTTTCTTTTCCGTGTATGTAACATGTCTGCCAAATTTCACATGGGAACGCAAAGTTAGTTTGCAATTGCATTTCCAGTGTCTTTCAAATTATGACCCTGCCATAGAAAATCATCCATTTGCTATCCACTTCCTCTGCGTCCCGCCACAACCCTCACAAAATTCAACCGGAATCGCAATCCCTTTCGCATTTCCAGTGTCTAACACCGTCAACTGTCAATCAGTCTTGAGGGCGGGGTTTAGTGATATAGTCGGAAAGTATGACACGACTATATCAATATGAAAAGTATGCAAGTATTCCTCTTGAATATTGTCCGGATTATCATTCCATTTGTATCAAAAATACAGTAAATTGTGAAATATTATTGCAATAGAAAATAAGTGTTTGAATGTATTCTAAAATTAGTGCTGTCAAAATGAACACATTAACGCATGCAATTAATGTTAAAAATATTTAACCCATCTGTTTTTTCCCGTCACACTCATGATATGATCACACTCTTATTCATGCAAATGCTTTTAAACCATTCAAGCGCGACAAGACCAAAAGAAAGAACGCGCTGTCTGTGAATGTCCTGACTACACACACACACACACACAACATAAAGCCGCTTCAGACAACGCTTAAACAGACAAAAACACAAAATTATGGCACAATGCTTGTTTTGTCTTAAATTAGTCAAATAAAGTCTTAAATGAACGTAAAGAGTTGTGATAAAAACGTGTCAGCTCTTAAAGTGACAGTAGCCTAATAAACCTGCTGCTGTCTGTCATTAACGATCATCAAAGAACAAAAGGCTTTAGTTTTTACTTCTGGTGTAATTACATTAAAAAGACCTACTGTATAGAACAATTCTATATAAAACAATAGTGGATTTAACCTCAACATTTTATGTTAAAATGTATGTTTTTCCTTTACACACTTTGGTCAGTTTTATTTATATGATTTATTTGAAAGAATTAAATGAGCAGTTTCATGTCTATCCTTGTATTGTTCAACTGGTTGAGGTAATTAGTAATAAGTAGTAATCCATTACTTTTTAGAGAGAGTACAGTAATCTAATTACACTGTTGAAAATGTAATTAGTAGCAAGTAATTAATTACTTTTTGGGAGTAACTTACCCAACACTGTATGCCAGGTTAAAGAGATGTGTTTTTGATCTAGATTTAAAGTGACAAGGGGTGTCTGCTTACACTTACATGAACTGTTCTCACCACTGATAATAATCATAAATGTGTGTTGATCATCAGATCCTCATATGAGAATGATTAGTGAAGGATCATGTGACTCTGAAGACTGGAGTAATGATGATAAATTCAGCTTTGATCACAGGAATAAATCACACTTTACTATATATTCACACAGAGAACAGCTGATCTACATTAGAATAATATTTCACTATTTGTACTGTATTTTTGATCAAATAAATACAGCCTTGATGAGCAGACGAAACTCTTTTTCAAAAACATCATTAAAAACGCTAATGCACATGTGTTCCTCAGGTGTCCAGTACACAAAATACGGCTGTCGGAGGAAAAGCGATGGGCGTTTGGTCCACAGGAACTTCTGCGAGATCGGTAAAAAGCCCAAACCCATCCGTAAACGTTGCAACACCAACAACTGCAGCCAGCCAACGTGAGTCTCGCACCAGCACGCAGAATCATAGAGACTTGAATGAGATGTAACGGTGTGTGTGTGTGTAGGTGGGTGCTGGAGGAGTGGGGTCCGTGCAGTAAGTCCTGTGGGAAGCTGGGTTATCAGTCTCGTGTGGTCCAGTGCATGCAGCCCCTCCTGAACGGCACCAACAGACCCGTACACACCAAATACTGCACAGAGGAGCGCCCCGAGACACGGAGAGCCTGTAACATGAGCGCCTGCCCATCCCAGTGGAGGACTGGAGCCTGGTCACAGGTGATGGATTATTAAAGATCTCCTGTTCTGCTTTTTCCCATGTTCATCTCTCTTTAGTGTGTGATTTTGCTTTTTGAGAGTTCTTCTCTATATCAGTGTGTGTTTCTGAACTCCCTGAAACATCTCCATTGTAGTGTTGAGGTTTCTTCCGGGAACAAACAAGTAGGGTTGCCAACTCTCCCGTATTAGCCGAGACATCCCGTATATTGGGCCTAAATGATTTGTCCTGTTTATTGACCTAACCTCTGATCTAAGGGGCCTTAGACACATATGTTGGCCTTAGACACATCTTTTGCATGCTCAAGTTTGTTATTTTAAATGTATACTCGCGACAAGCGTGCTCAAATGGAGAGCAAGTCTGCGAGCTCACCGCAGGTCATGTGACATTGAACCAACCGATCAGCTTCGGCCTTTCCGTAACAACATCAAAAGCTCAGCCAAGATGGATGAACAGCTGATAGCTGTACACGGCGGGTTTTTACTGCTCATCTCCATAAATATACCTAGTAGTAGAACGAATGCAAGGGCAGGAAATCCATTTATCCTTTGCTGAAACGTCTTCATCATCATGGAGAACACAGCTCATAATAGATGGTATGCACGTGATGTCACCGTCGGCCGGTGTGACAGTGGTATTGCCCACTGAGTGGCAGAAAGACTGAGCGGCAGCATTGGTTTACAGCGCGAATGCCACAAAAAAACACTCAAAACACATCTAAAACAGGAAAGAGCTTTGAGGTATATTTTTAAAGAGCTACAGAAAACAGAAGCAAATGGATTGTTGCAATTCACAGAAACAACTTGTAACGCATTGTGTCCGGAGGAAATAGGGATAGCTCGCTGGGCTAGAGACTTCACGGAGCTGTATATTCTGGAGCAGACGAGCTTATGGTGTTTAATGGTGTGGAAATGGCAGAACAATGGACTTTAAACTAGTTTCGTGTCTTTCACTACCGTTTGTTTTCACTTAAAATCCATGATTTTCTTGCAAAAATCTATTAAAGCAAACAGCGGAAAGATTTCCTGTCAACACATCGACATCAATTACATCGACTCTCATCACAGCAGAGGACAGATGCTTAATATGAAAATCCACCACACACACACACACACACACACAGCACAGCACGTGTCTATGAGAGATAAGATGAAGGTCAGTCAGAAGGTCAAACTGAAATATGTTAAATATTTAAGTTAAATAATTTGCTAAACACATTAAAATATTATCATAGAATAGAGTAATAAAAAATATGAATAATAAAAATTTAATAAAAATAAGTGTAATAAATTACATATGTGCAAAATCTGTTTATTTATTTAGTTTTGTATTTATGTTTTGCTTTTTGTCTGATTTATTTGGTTTAGGTTTCCTATTTCTCGAAGTATGCTTTCAAGTATTAATTAAAGTCTAGTATTGTTATAATTTTTTTATAAATAATGACCGCTGCGACACATGACGTGATTGTGACGTGACACGATTGTGACGTGTGATGTGATTGTGACGTGTGATGTGATTGTGACATGATTTGATGTGATTGTGATGTGTGACGTGATTGTGATGTGTGACGTGATTTTGACGTGTGATGTGATTGTGACATGATTTGATGTGATTATGATGTGTGACGTGATTGTGACTTGTGACGTGATTGTGACATGATTGTGATGTGTGACGTGATTCTGACGTGATTCTGACGTGATTGTGACGTGATTTTGACGTGATTGTGACATGATTGTGATGTGTGATGTGATTGTGACATGATTGTGATGTGTGATTGTGACTTGTGACGTGATTGTGACTTGTGACGTGATTGTGACTTGTGATGTGTGATGTGATTGTGACGTGATTGTGACATGATTGTGATGTGTGATTGTGACTTGTGACATGATTGTGACTTGTGATGTGTGATGTGATTGTGACGTGATTTGATTTGATGTGATTGTGATGTGTGACGTGATTGTGACGTGTGATGTGATTGTGACATGATTTGATGTGATTGTGATGTGTGGCGTGATTGTGACTTGTGACGTGATTGTGATGTGATTGTGACATGATTGTGATGTGTGATGTGATTGTGACATGATTATGATTGTGATGTGTGAGGTGATTGTGACATGATTTGATTGTGATGTGTGACGTGATGGTGACTTGTGACGTGATTGTGATATGATTGACATGATTGTGATGTGTGACGTGATTGTGACATGATTGTGATTGTGACGTGATTGTGATGTGTGACGTGATTGTGATGTGATTGTGACGTGTGACGTGATTGTGACGTGATTGTGATGTGTGACATGATTGTGATTGTGACGTGATTGTGACTTGTGATGTGTGACGTGATTGTGACATGATTGTGATGTGTGATGTGATTGTGACATGATTATGATTGTGACGTGTGAGGTGATTGTGACATGATTTGATTGTGATGTGTGACGTGATGGTGACTTGTGACGTGATTGTGATATGATTGACATGATTGTGATGTGTGACGTGATTGTGACATGATTGTGATTGTGACATGATTGTGATGTGTGACGTGATTGTGATGTGATTGTGACGTGTGACGTGATTGTGATGTGTGACATGATTGTGATTGTGACGTGATTGTGACTTGTGATGTGTGACGTGATTGTGACATGATTGTGATGTGACGAGATTGTCACGTGACGTGTGACGTGATTGTGATGTGATTGTGACATGATTGTGATGTGTGACGTGATTGTGACATGATTGTGACTTTGACGTGTGACGTAACTGACGTGATGTGATTGATGTGTGACGTGATGTGACGTGTGACATGATTGATGTGACTGACGTGATGTGATTGACGTATGATGTGATTGTGACGTGTGACATGATTGTGATGTGTGACATGATTGTGACGTGACTGGCGTGATGTGATTGACGTGATTGACGTGATTGACGCGTGATGTGATTGTGACTTGTGACATGATTGTGACTTGTGATGTGTGATGTGATTGTGACGTGATTTGATTTGATGTGATTGTGATGTGTGACGTGATTGTGATGTGATTGTGACATGATTTGATGTGATTGTGATGTGTGGCGTGATTGTGACTTGTGACATGATTGTGATGTGTGATGTGATTGTGACATGATTGTGATTGTGACGTGTGAGGTGATTGTGACATGATTTGATTGTGATGTGTGACGTGATGGTGACTTGTGACGTGATTGTGATATGATTGACATGATTGTGATGTGTGATGTGATTGTGACGTGTGACATGATTGTGACGTGATGTGATGTGATTGTGACATGTGACGTAATTGTGACGTGTGACGTGATTGTGACGTGTGACTTGATTGTGAAGTGTGATGTGATTGTGACGTGACGTAATTGTGACGTGTGATGTGATTGTGACATGTGACGTGATTGTGACGTACAACGTGATTGTGTCTCCTCCAGTGTTTGGTGAGCTGCGGTGAAGGGATCCGGCAGCGGCAGGTCATCTGCAGACCGTCTGACAGCAGCGCCGGCCCGTGTGATGGAGACAAACCCGAGTCTGTCTCCGTCTGCAAGCTTCCTCCTTGCGCAGGTGAGACCAGGGCACGAGATCAAATGAGACGCTCATGAGACTTTAATGAGAGACTGAAGCTTCTGAAGCAGCATTCGGCTTGAATTCTCTGCATGAGAAAGAGCTTGACAGCCTCTGATATTCATTTACCTTTCAGTGAACAGTGAAAAGTTGCGAAAAAATATTGAAATGCTATTTAAACTTAGTTATTATTATTCTGAGACTAAAATTTCTGACTGTAACTCCTAGAGCTACAACGACATATAATCCCATAAATTTACATTGACAGAGTGTTCTATCGACTGTCGATCAATGCTAGCAATGCATTAGTTCATGCTAGAATGCTATATAATGATGTGCTAATACACATAGAAACATGCTAGCAATGTGTTGACTCATGCTAGAAGCATGCTAACATAATGCTATGTCATGATGTGTTAATACACATAGAAACATGTTATCATTGTGTTAAATCATGCTAGACGCATGCTAACGATGCTATATCATGATGTGCTAATACACATAGAAACATGTTAGCATTGCGTTAAATCATGTTAGAAGCATGTTAGCAAAATGCTATATCATGATGTGCTAATACACAGAAACATGTTAGCATTGTGTTAAATCATGTTAGAAGCATGTTAGCAAAATGCTATATCATGATGTGTTAATACACAGAAACATGCTAGCATTGTTAAATCGTGCTAGAAGCATGCTAGCAAAATGTTATATCATGATGTGCTAATTCACATAGAAACATGCTAGCATTGTGTTAAATCATGCTAGAAGCATGCTAGCAAAATGCTATATCATGATGTGCTAATTCACACAGAAACATGTTAGCAATGTGTTAAAACATGCTAGCAATGTGCTAATTCATGCTAAAAAAAATTACCAACATGCTAGAAGCATGTAAGCAAACATGCTATATCATGATGTGCCAATTCACATAAAAACATGTTATCAGTGTGTTAAAACATGATAGTATTATGCTGCCCAAACATGTTTTACTCGCACTAAATGAATGCTAACATGCTATATCATGATGTGCTTATTCAAAGAAACATGCTTGCAATGTTAAATCACGCTAGCATTGTTCTAATTTATGCTAAAAACATGTTACCAACATGCTAGCAAAATGTTAAATCACGCTAGAAGCATGCTAGCAACATGCTATATCATGATGTGCTAATTCACATAAGAAAACTCAGCCTCATGTCTCTCCAGTAACTCCAAACTGGACAGTTTTTGTATCAGACACTGAGCGAACTGTACAGTGACTTCCTGTCTGACAGAAAATGTTCTCTTTTGTGTGTTTTCCCCAGGAGAGCCGTCTTTACCCAGTCCAACTAAAGATCTACTGGAGCATTTCACCACTGAGGAGGAGAAACTGCGGGAAAACACGCTGGATAAACTCTCTAGTAAGTGACCCGTCAATACAGACACTGACGGATAACGATCAGTGATCCACTTCTGTGTTTACTGTCGTGATCAGCCTGTTCATTCATTTATTTGATCATAACTCCAGTAGATCAGTGTAATACTCCTCCAGTGTAGATCAGCTGTTCTCTGTGTGAATATATAGTAAAGTGAGATTTATTCCTGTGATCAAAGCTGAGTTTATCATCATTACTCCAGTCTTCAGTGTCACATGATCCTTCACTGATCATTCTCATATGAGGATATGATCATCAACACACATTTATGATTATGTTTAATATTTTTGTGGACATTTTATTTTTCAGGATTCTTTGATGAATAGAAAGTTCAAAAGAACAGCATTTATTTGTATTTATTTTTTTGTAAAATTGTAAATGTCTTTACTGTCAGTATTTTGATTAATTTAATGCATCCTTGCTGAATAAAAATATTCATTTCTTTCTACAAAAATTTGTTGAACAAAGGTGTTCACATACCATTTCTTTGCATTGTACTCCAAACAATACTTAAATAAATGTATTTTATTACTTAGAAATTAAAAATTAAAACATAAATACAAAACTAAAACATTCGTAGATGATGCACATGCATGTATATTTAAATGCATAAATATGTCATTTATTACATTTATTGTATTGTATTTTTATTATTCATATTCAAGGCCTAAAACTAACGTTCTGCCACACCTGCCAATGGTCGGTGACTTAAGAAAATGTACCAGCCATAAATATTTTTTACTGGCCAGCCTTGAAACCGTTTTTGCAAAAAAAAAAAAAAAAAAAAAAAAACTGGCAGTAATGACACCAAAATGTTGGATACCAGTGAAAATTCACAATTCTCTCAGCCAGGTCTGACAGTAGTTTTCACATGCAGAAATTTAATAAAGTAAACTTGCATATTCTTCACTGTATGAATTAAACATAGAAAAATCCTTATTAAAGTTACAAAAGTTATTCAGTCAAGAGCAGTGAGTTTTTCTGACGTTTGTTGTTTGATTAACATCGAAAACACAATATTAGACTGCTGTCACTTTAAAGGATCCGTTCAGTTCAAAATGAACATTTCCTGATAATCTCCTCACCCCCGTCTCATCCCAGATGTTCATGTCTTTCTGTCTTCAGTGGAAAAGAAATGAAGTTTTTTGAGGAAAACATTCCAGGATTTTTCTCCACATAATGGACTTCAATGGGAACCAGCGGCTGAAGGTCCAGATCAATGCAGCTTCAGAGGAAGGGCTTCAGAGGCTCTGACCGATCCCAGAGGAATAGGGTCTGATCCAGACAAACCATCCGACATTTACAACACAAATAAACATTTATACACTTTTAACCTCAAGCGCTCGACTTCGGTGTTGTTCTTCTTCACTGGTGTATGATGTCATCACGTCGGAAAGGTCACGCGTGACAGATGTGGAAGTGCCGACCCAGTGTTAAGATGAACGTGCAAAGACTAAATCAGACGCTCTTTACACAAATAAAGGTACAACAACGATGGCGGACGATTTTAAAGTTGGAGGAGAACGAGATGTTTTCCGGCACTTCCACCTGCGTCATGTGACCTTTCCGACGTGATGACATCATACACCGTGAAGAACAACAACACCGAAGTCGAGCACTTGAGGTTAAAAGTGTATACATGTTTATTTGTGTTGTAAATGCCCGATGGTTTGTCTGGATCAGACCCTATTCCTCTGGGATCGTGCAGAGCCTCTGAAGCCCTTCCTCTGAAACTGCATTGATCTGGACCTTCAGCCGTTGGTTCCCATTGAAGTCCATTATGTGGAGAAAAATTCTGGAATGTTTTCCTCAAAAAACTTCATTTCTTTTCCACTGAAGAAAGAAAGACATGAACATCTGGGATGAGATGGGGGAAATTATCAGGAAATGTTCATTTTGAAGTGAACATCCTTTAAGAGCGAATGCACGGCTCTAATATACTGACACACATGCGTTTACTTTCTCAACTGTTTACGTTCTTACAATCTTGTCTTTCTCCAGATGAGCCGTGCCTGGGTGATAAGTCAATCTTCTGTCAGATGGAGGTTCTGGCACGGTACTGCTCCATCCCGGGTTACCAGAAGCTGTGCTGCGAGTCCTGTAACAGGAAGTTGGGTTTCAGTACCATTTCACCAGATCTGCATCCTCCCTTCTCTTGGCTTCCGGATTTCACCTTCCCGCCTCTTCTTCAAACAAGTCCCGATCCGTCTGTATCACCATCTACAGCGGCCGCGCTCGTCCACACCACTAAAGCCAGCGGCCAGACGCTACGGCCCACTGACTCCAGCCCTAAAGTGGACGTGAGCACTTCCATCCTGCTCCAGATCCGAACGGAGTCTGTCACCTCACCTCTACCTCCAGGGCCGAGTGTTCCCGCCACACGCCCGGCCGTCCAGCGACCCAGCAGGGAACCAGATGGACTCCAGAACCAGAATGCCACTTTGGACTCGACCCGGAGGAAAAGGAAC
Organism: Paracanthobrama guichenoti; assembly: GCA_018749465.1. Taxonomy (NCBI): domain Eukaryota; kingdom Metazoa; phylum Chordata; class Actinopteri; order Cypriniformes; family Gobionidae; genus Paracanthobrama; species Paracanthobrama guichenoti. The sequence continues at coordinate 3,059,750 of JAGHMJ010000029.1, forward strand.
TTGCCAGTCACATGATCATCACTGAATCAGACAGTCAGTCATTGGTTACCTCAGAATGAACCGACATCAACCACAAGTCCGCTGCACTTCCCACAATCCTCTGCTTTATATGTGGAAATGGAAGGAAACTATGAAAGGTGCTGTTATTTAAACCGTCAATGACTTCCAGATGAATTTGTGTTGTTTTCCCAGACAGCAACATAGTGTCGGCCCAGATCCGGTCCACATCTGGTACACATGGAATCCACACGTACCAGATGTGTGCCGACACTATGTTGCTGTCTGGGTGTGTCCTCAGAACTACTAAAATCCGCCGCTCGCGTCTTCATGTCCGGTCTTTAGTGTGTTTGTGGCTGTAGTACATCATGTAGTTCGTAGCAGTGTTACTTTGAATCTAGCTATGTACGTTTGCTTTGTAACTCTGACGTAGTTTTGGGCAATATATTTAAATATAATTTTAACTTTAAAATGTTGTAAAACAAGTTTAAGTTTAAATACTAAAATGACTAAAACTAAAGATAAATTAGAGCTATATAGAAATATAAAAAGGAATAAAAATGGCATGACTAAAAAAAACATATACCATAATAGTACACACCGATCAGGCATAACATTATGACCACTGACAGCTGAAGTGAATAACACTGATGATCTCTTCATCACGGCTCCTGTTAGTGGGTGGGATATATTAGGCAGCAAGTGAACATTTTGTCCTCATAGTTGATGTGTTAGAAGCGGGAAAAATGGGCAAGCGTAAGGATTTGAGCGAGTTTGACAAGGGCCAAATTGTGATGGCTAGACGGCTGGGTCAGAGCATCTCCAAAACTGCAGCTCTTGTGGGGTGTTCCCGGTCTGCAGTGGTCAGGATCTATCAAAAGTGCTCCAAGGAAGGAACAGTGGAGAACCGGCCACAGGGTCATGGGCGGCCAAGGCTCATTGATGCACGTGGGGAGCGAAGGCTGGCCCGTGTGGTCCGATCAAACAGACGAGCTACTGGAGCTCAAACTGCTCAAGAAGTTAATCCTGGTTCTGATAGAAAGGTGTCAGAATACACAGAGCATCTCAGTTTGTTGCGTATGGGGCGGCATAGCATATATTAGGATATATATGTTAGGATATGTCAATGTTATGCCTGATCAGTGTATATATAATACTAAAACAACTCTTTTATTCTATTCTGTGCATTTCATTTATACTTTAATATTTCATAATTTTTATGAAGCTGAACTACACAAACTACTGAAGTGTTACAAAGCAAAGTCGTTCTAGACGTCTCTGGTGCTCCTGTACTTCAGCCATCTGATGTCAACAAACTCACCTGTGAAACAACACCAACCACCTCTAATGCATGACCTGCCGTTTGTGTGTGTTTTTATTTTGAGCTTGCTTTGAAACAGTTTTGATGTTTTCAGGTGGTTTTGTATATATTGTACATAGTTGCAGGTTCCAGGACGGATGCGAGGGCGTCCAGAGCTCATGACGACGTCTCTCTCATGTGGTTTCACCTTATTTCTGTATTGTATAGTACTTGTATATACGTGAATGAGAGCTTTAAGTGTTGATATTTATTAAATTTTTAAGTTGTAGGATGATGAAATACATGAAAATATACACATTGAGAAGAAAACAGGAGTTTTGATTGTGTCTACTGTTATACAGTTCCTCATTTTGTCACTTGTTTATGCATTAAAGGTACAATATGTAACTTTTTTTGTTAAATCAGTCAATACATCATCAATCCTTTTTCCAAAACATGTTTTTGTCTTACCCTGATTCACTATGGTAAGCCTATCATAAGTGTTTTTTTTTTGTTTTTTTTTAGAGCTGTCGGGTTGGTTTTCGTGGAAAAGTGGGCACATATGTCACTCGACCGTGCGTGTCTTGGCATATTTGTAAATAGAGAAAATTTGCTACGCTGCTTTGCTGCATGTCTGGTGTGAGAGTGGCAGAGGTTAGTTAGCGGCAGAGGGGCAGGAGTTAGTGGCAGGGGTTAGTTAGTGGCAAAGGTTAGTGTCAGAGGTTAGTTAGTGGCAGGGGTTAGTTAGTGGCAGGGATTAGTTAGTGGCAAAGGTTAGTGTCAGAGGTTAGTTAGTGGCAAAGGTTAGTGTCAGAGGTTAGTTGGTGTCAGGGGTCGGTTAGTCAGTGGCAGGGGTTAGTGTCGGGTTAGTTAGTGTCAGGGGTTAGTTAGTGGCAGAGGTTAGTGGCAGGGGTTAGTTAGTGGCAAAGGTTAGTGACAGGTTAGTTGGTGTCAGGGGTCGGTTAGTCAGTGGCAGGGGTTAGTGTCAGGGGTTAGTTAGTGGCAGGGGTTAGTTAGTGGCAAAGGTTAGTGACAGAGGTTAGTTGGTGTCAGAGGTCGGTTAGTCAGTGGCAGGGGTTAGTGTCAGGGGTTAGTTAGTGGCAAAGGTTAGTGTCAGGGGTTAGTTAGTGTCAGGGGTTAGTTAGTGGCAGAGGTTAGTTAGTGGCAGGGGTTAGTTAGTGGCAAAGGTAAGTGACAGAGGTTAGTTGGTGGCAGGGGTTAGTTAGTGGCAAAGGTTAGTGACAGATTAGTTAGTGGCAGGGGTTAGTTAGTGGCAGAGGTTAGTAAGTGGCAGGGGTTAGTTAGTGGCAGAGGTTAGTAAGTGGAAGGGGTTAGTGTCAGAGGTTAGTAAGTGGCAGGGTTTAGTTAGTGACAGAAGTTAGTTAGTGGCAGGGGTTAGTGGCAGAGGTTAGTAAGTGTCAGGGGTTAGTTAGTGGCAGAGGTTAGTAAGTGGAAGGGGTTAGTGTCAGAGGTTAGTAAGTGGCAGGGTTTAGTTAGTGACAGAAGTTAGTTAGTGGCAGGGGTTAGTGGCAGAGGTTAGTAAGTGTCAGGGGTTAGTTAGTGGCAGAGGTTAGTAAGTGGAAGGGGTTAGTGTCAGAGGTTAGTAAGTGGCAGGGTTTAGTTAGTGACAGAAGTTAGTTAGTGGCAGGGGTTAGTTAGCGGCAGCAGTTAGTTGCAGGGGTTAGTTCGCGGCAGTGGTTAGTTAGTGGCAGGGGTTAGTTCGCGGCAGGGGTTAGTTAGTTGCAGAGGTTAGTTAGTGGCAGGGGTTAGTTAGTGGCAGGGGTTAGTTAGTGGCAGGGGTTAGTAAGTGGCAGGGATTAGTTAGCGGCAGGGGTTAGTTAGCGGCAGAGGTTAGTTAGTGGCAGAGGTTAGTCGTCAAAACGAGCGAGAATGAGCGTTCGTAATAAAACAAGAATCCACACTGGCATGGCTTCAGGGGATGACGAGAACTGAGGGATTTAAAATGCTGTAAAGCGACGTGGAGAGGATGGTGTTTTTATTGCTCAACAGGTGAGTGGGGTGTTTTATTGGACAAGCTCTCTAACAGAGTTCACTGTAAAGCATTATCTATTGTATAGGCTCATTTTGATCCTCAGTCACACAGAGCTGAAGCATAACCAAAACTCATCCGCGTACAGTTAGAGGTCCAAAAGTCACATAGTGTACCTTTTAAGTGGAAAAAAAAATACACACTGAAGGAATATCAGGTTTGCTGTGTATAATGTGATATAAAATAAACATCAGTGCTGATATGAGATTTATATTTAATTTCCCTTCAGCAAGCAAAGCAAAACATTTGCATCTACAGCAAAAATAATGTTTATTAACCGGGCATTTGTCATATTTGTACGTTGGCCTATTATTAAAACAAATATTAATGAACATATGATGTATTTTTTAAATAGAGTATACCAGCAAATTCATGTTTTAATGCAGCAGCTGTTCTGAACCTGTTTTGATTATGACAGCTGGAGGGAAGAAATGAAAAGCTCAGAATGCACATGGATGTGAGGGGGAAAAATCAATCTCCAGCCATCCCTGCAGAAACTGAAGTTGTTGGTTGTGCATCAATGCAATATAGATTTTTCTTTTTTGCATTGATTTTAATGGTTTTAAAATATGTAATCTCAGCCAACAGCAGAGCTCAGAGACCAGCTCAAGAATTTCATTAATCATTTATACCCATCAAACACATACAGTATTGACATTAATGTTTAGATTAATATGGCTTTAAACCTTTATGTATAATGCATTATAAAGGTATTCATAATGCATGTTATAATGCATTATAGAGTTTCATAAATAATTGTAACCAAAATTCAAATGCATTATACTAATTGCAGATTCGTTGTTACATCTGAAATTGTTTGTTTGTCGTGTTTTAATGCATTATACTTTTTAAAGAGGTAACAAGCATTATAACTATGGTTACAATTGTTCATGAGATCATACTTTACAATGTGCATTACAAGGAATAATTAATGCATTAAAAATACTTTTATAATGCATTATATATAAAGGCATTAAGTAAAGTGTTTCTCTGTTTAGCTGCTGTGAACATGCAGTTCTGACGTTTTTGTACATTTTAAACTTCCATGTGATTTGAGGTAGTCACGTATATTTATTAGAGAATATGATTGTTAAAAATAAAATCATTTTAAAATATTAAAATAGTGCACCTAAAAATGCTGCATATTTGACAGATGTGATTGTGAAATTTTTTCCTCAACATATTGTAAGAGTTTGATTGACAGGAGGGTAAAAGACGACTAATCTTTCTTTTCTGCGTGAACTATTGCTTTTCGTTGCACTCAAAAATAAAGTGCTGAAGTGCTTTGATAAGTTCAGACATCATTATATTGTGGATTTGAGGCATATAAACTCTTTTCAGTGTACTGAATGCAGTCATTGTCCTCCGCTGATGTTCCAGAGTGATTGTCCTGCTCTCTAAAGGCCATTCTGCTGATTTTCAGAGACTATTAGAGATGTTCACTTGAGAGATTCTCTCTTTATGAGACACCACTCAACCTCTCGAAAATGTCATTTGTCCTTTTGAAGTGTCAAATCCACAGTGAATTCATGTGGGTCTGTCAAAGTGGCATGGTGAGATTATGGTCAATCTGCATGTCACAGATGTGTGTGAGTGCTGCAAGATAAATCATCTGGAAGGTGAAGAATAGTTCACCTAAAATGATTCGGTCATTATTTACCCCAATCCCATATGCTGGCATTTTCCTTTAATTTTGTCTGAAGCACGAGATCACACACAGGCTTACTGTGAAAAATATTTTTATTGCCATTTTATATGGTCAAATCATTTTCACAGGCAGCCGATTTGTTACTTCCACATGAGTTTCACACTGTTTGTCTGCTGTAGTCATGTGATCTGAGGTGTATGTTGCATGTCCGTGTTCCTATATCATTGTCTGCCGTCAGCGTTGATGCCTGACGGAAGCTTCAGCATCTCTCATCTCCTGTTTTCTGGGTTCTGTGTGGCCAGGTGACGACGCAGGTGTTTAGTGAAGTCCACTTGTGCTCGAGGAAGAGCCTTGTTCACGAGTGACTGTGGCAGCCAACCCTGAAAACACAAGGACACATTCAATACTGATGACAATATTAAAGACTGTTCAACCTGCCATCTTTACTTTAGGCGGAACAGAAGCTGCATCTGACATTTGCATTTATGTGTATTTACACAGACTTTTTAATGCTGCTCAAATCTGTGTAAAGACATAATGCCACATAAAAACCCTGACTAAATTATGCCTGCTCTGACACTTCAGCCTCTCGTATCAAAGTACAGTTATAATTGCTGTGTAAATATGGCAAGCCATTTTGACATTAATCATTCACAGAATTTGTGATATCAACAATTACATTTTCACTAGTTAAAATGTTAATTCTTGGTTGAGTTTGAATGGCAGCCCATAGTGACGTTTAACTAGTGAAAATACAATTACAGATATCAAGAATTCGTATTTCTGAGAGTAATGACATCAATGTTGATATCAAGAATTAACATTTTAACTAGTGAAAATCAAATTGTTGATATCAAGAATTCATATCCTGGGAATTTATAAAAGTCATAATGGCTTGCTGTAGTGTAAATGCATTTGTACCACCTCTGAGCAGCATTAAACAGTCTTTGTAAAGACACCTAAATGCCATTTCAGGAGCTCTTCTATGCAACTTTGCAAAGTAAATTTGTCACAATTGTATGTAAATAGCCTATAAATAAAAAAAACACTGTTATTATGAAATACTGCAATATCACGTGAAAGATCATTAGTTGATTATTGCTCTTGTAATGATGATTAATGTCGATTTTGTGTGACGCACATCATACTCTGGTGACAACCGTTTATTAGACTGTTTATTATTGCTTTTCACACATTACAAAAATCAAGATTTATGGCTATTTTAATAACATGAAAAGCGGTAATTCAAGCTGAGAGAATGAATGAATTACAGAAAGTGAGCAAAGAAAGTTATAATTAGTGCAAAATGAATCTCTTACATCGTATCTGCACTTTCTCGTTCATGAGAGCAAACTTTACGCATTGCAGACTCAAAGGTTTTCAGAGGCGAGTAATCGAAATGTCTCTGATTGGCCCTTGCATTCATAAGCTCAACAGAAACACATGTGATTGGTTATAATGCTCAACGCTTGGGGGGGAATTTTTGCCGCTTTATCTTTTTGTTCATTATGGTGGCCCTTTTGCCCCAGGCCACAGTTAATTTCTGACCCTGTAATTCACGCACGTTTTGTACCTTGACATCCATGTTGAGCAGCCAGATGAAGTGACTCCTGTCTGGACGATCCGGAAGCGGCTGCAGGATGATGCATGTGGGTCCATCTTCAGCCCTAAACGACAAACACTCACAGAATGACTGAGAGAAACCACTTTCAGATTATGTCCTGTTATAGTGACTTGTATCCTCATTAGAATGTAAATTAAAGGAATAGATGACCCTCAGATTAAAATCCTGCCATCAGTTAATCACCCTCTCATCGAACCAAACCCGTATTAAGCTTCTGCGTTTCTTAAAACAAAAGTGGATGGTGATTTATACTTTCAACATAATATTATCTGAAGTCATATAAGAGCTTTGTGTGACAGACAGACACAAATTTGTCGATGTTGATGAAAATTTACAGTATTTACGTCAATAACGTCTTCTTTTTGACAGAAAATATCCGAAATGCGCATTTAAGTGTTTATTTTATTTCATTACACTATCTATTTGAATTTCCACTTTAACTGCAACTTTACATACACCAAACTGTACAGTTTTATTCCTATTCTTACAGTATTCTGAAGGTTTGTTCATCCATCATTCAACTAATTCATATATATTATTCCTAAGAACATGGTGAATTTTTTTTCGACTGTTGGCTGTTCTGGAAATGTATGCAAATCTGAGCAAATATGCAGATATGAGTTAATGCCTCATTTGCATATTCAAACTTAACACTTCTGAAAACTTGTAATGCAAAATAATTGTTTTAAGGTACTGTGACAAAGCTGGGAAAATTAGGCGATATCTATTAGTTATTATTAGTTTTAATAGATTAGTTAAAATCTGTAAGATATCTATTATCTATTAGTTTTTGTTTTTGAAGTTGCAGTCAGGAAACAGAAGCTCAGACATTTCGTCAAATGTGATTTGCATTTCACAAAAGATGTCGCGTGTGATCGGAACGAGAGTGAGTAAATGAACTGCTTTAAGTTTATAATCACTTTTTGGCAAAGGCATAATTGAATTAATGTTTTACAATCTGCGCTTCATTTACCTGACAAACCCTGGCTGAGGCGGCAGGGACTCCAACCGCGTTGCAGCTCCGCCCAAAAAAACACGTGACTCGCTCTTCGACGAATGTCGGACGCTCAGGAAGTCCCGCTGGCCAATCAGGTTTCCCGCTGTTTCTGCCGACACCTCGTGTGTTACCATAGTGTTCCTCCCCACGTGTTTCAGAACCTGCGACGGAAAAAGGTGCTTGTTTTATGGTGCGTTCAAGTTCTTCTGGGAAATTCGTAATTAAGAGTTGCTAAGTCTTAATTAATTACGGCATTCAAGTCACTTTTTACAAAATATATCTACTTCTACAAAATGATGAATATTTCATCGCCCATATTTTCTCACTGACATGCCACAATTTAAAGAACGTTCAGAGTTCACTTTTAGTTAGTTAGTTAGTTAGTTAGTAACACTTAGGGTGTTACAATAAGGTCTCATTTGTTACAGTTAGTTAGTTGGTTAGTTAGTTTTAATTAGTTAGTTGTTTGTTTGGTAACACTTTACAATAAGGTCTCATTTGTTACCATTTGTTAACTATTAGTTAGTTAGTTAGTTAGTTAGTTAGTTAGTTAGTTAGTTAGTTAGTTAGTTAGTTAGTTAGTTAGTTAGTTAGTTAGTTAGTTGGTTGGTTGGTTGGTTGGTTGGTTGGTTGGTTGGTTGGTTGGTTGGTTGGTTGGTTGGTTGGTTGGTTTTAATTAGTTAGTTGTTTGTTTGGTAACACTTTACAATAAGGTCTCATTTGTTACCATATGTTAGTTAGTTAGTTAGTTAGTTAGTTAGTTAGTTAGTTAGTTAGTTAGTTAGTTAGTTAGTTAGTTAGTTAGTTAGTTAGTTAGTTAGTTAGTTAGTTAGTTAGTTAGTTAGTTAGTTAGTTGGTTGGTTGGTTGGTTGGTTGGTTGGTTGGTTGGTTGGTTGGTTGGTTGGTTGGTTTTAATTAGTTGTTTGTTTGGTAACACTTTACAATAAGGTCTCATTTGTTACCATTTGTTAACTGTTAGTTAGTTAGTTAGTTAGTTAGTTAGTTAGTTAGTTAGTTAGTTAGTTAGTTAGTTAGTTAGTTAGTTAGTTAGTTAGTTAGTTAGTTAGTTAGTTAGTTAGTTAGTTGTCTTTAACATTTATTGATCTTAATGCATATATTCAGCATTTACTACTTGAATATTTTGTCACGTATATTTTCTCACTGACATGCCACAAATTTAAAGAAAGTTCAGAGTTTCCCACTCATAATTACGACTTAGTCAAGTGCACTCGTGAAGCTTGCCGTTCAAGTCAGAAACATAACATGGAAGGAGCCTACATTACACATCATTGATTGCATCACAATTTATAATCACAATTTCCTATCAGCTTACATATGTAATCTGTGTATTTACTTATTCACAATACAATCATTTTAATAATAATAATCATTGCTGCATGAATGACAAGTAAAAAGAACATTTCTGAAGTCTCCAATTATATACTGTATAAAACATAATAATTATGTTAAGTTTGTCAAATATAATTGAATTACAGTAGTATATAATTATTTGTTTAATATTTTATAGTCTTTCATAATGCTTTTAAGAATGTTTTTTTAGCAATTACACTTAATCTAGCCAGTGGTTTAAACTGAATTATACATGCAGATGAGTTTTTCATGTTGATTTTTCGTTCTGTTGCATATATAGCTGCAAACTGTAAAAAATATTTACCAAGGTTTGAACCTCTTGACTTCATCGCTGCCGTGAACGGCCATGAATCAATGGTCTCTGATGAGAGTGCACGACTCTCTCAAACACTTGTTAGCTCTGCATCAGCTGTTGATTTTTCAAGAGAGAATATTTTAAACAGGCCTGCGTCCTTCTGGATACAACACGTATCCAGAAGCCCTGATGCCACATTTATGGTTAGTCAGTCTCTTCTTTGGGATTTAAACCATGACTCATATTTCATATTAAGTGTTTCTCCCAAATATATGGGTGGACAAACTCTCTGGTGAGTCTCATGGAATCAAATCAAATTGTGTGTGTGTGTGTGTGTGTGTGTGTGTGTGTGTGTGTGTGTGTGTGTGTGTGTGTGTGTGTGTGTGTGTGTGTGTGTGTGTGTGTGTGTGTGTGTGTGTGTGTGTGTGTGTGTGTGTGTGTGTGAAACACGTTTGTCTTACTCTGATGCGTCTGATGTTTGGGTTCCATTCATGCATCTCCTCCACTCTGACGAACAAGATATCATAAAGCTCCTCCGGAGACGCGTCCAGCTCGGCCTCCAGCCGGAAAACCTTCCGGTTTCCCCTGAGAACTTTGCTATAGATCACATCTCTGTTCTTCTAAAGGGAAAAGACGTTCATCATTTACTGTGAGCACACGTTCTGGTTAAGTGTACACCAGGAGAATGTTAAAATTCAAAGACAATCACCTCAGCCATCTCGAGAGTCCATCCATCCTTGGACTCCACGATCTCTAGAGCTTCGTTCAGGGCTTCTTCTCCCTGTCTCAGATAGAACACGTCCTCATCGGCCAATGCAGCCGTCCTCTGCTCTACTGGGTCTGGCTCTGAAAACGTTCAATAATAAAACATTTTTTTAAAATGATGCACAAGGAAGAATATATGTTTGAGATTCTGCACTGTGAGTGAGTGATCAGATGTAAGTAAATGAGTATCATTGATCATGGTCAGATTTTCTTCAACGTTCTCAATGTTTAGTTCTTGTTCTATCAGCAAATTGTTTTCTTGTTTGAAGCATAAACCTCAACAAATTCTGATTTAAGTAACTGTATATTTGGGATGAGTATGATTTTTTGTTTTGAAATGAACTTTTATTCAGCAAGGATGCATTAAATTGATCGAAAGTGACAGTAAATGGATTTTTAATGCTACAAAACGTTTCAAATAAACTTTCTGTTCATCAAAGAATCATGAAAATCTGAACTGTTTTCAACACTAATAATAATCATAAATGTTGAGCATCAAATCATCATATTAGAAGGATTTCTGAAGGATCATGTGACACTGAAGACTGGAGAAATGATGCTGAAAATTCAACTTTGATCACAGGATATAAATTACACTTTACTATATATTCACATAGAAAACAGCCATTTTAAATTAAAATAATATTTCACAATTTTACTGTATTTTAGATCAAATAAAAAAAAAAAAAACAGCCTTGGTGGAGCAAAAGAGACCCCAACCTTATTTTTGAACAGTATTTTGTTTTGAGAATGTTTGGATATCATTCATTGTATCTATTGGAATTTCTCATCTTTAGACATTTGCTGGAATACTGGATATGAATGCACAGACTCACTTTCCGACTTCCTGTGGCGAGTCCATCTCAAAGGGCTCCATGCGGGACGGCTGATTGGCCCCCTGCTCTGCAAGTGTGCAATCTCCTGACTGAACGCTGCAAGAGCTGCACGCTGCAGACCTGCAGGACACAAGAATCACAATGAATCAAACGCAATACAGAGAAACTCATGCAACATGCCGACGGCTGAGGTCCAGTACCCGCCATGCTCCGTAAGTGTGGGTATGAGATTCCACAGCAGAGTTTCACGACGGCCGGCAGCATGTTCGCTCCCGCTGAGATGGCGGAGAGGAGGAGGCTGCGGGACAGTTTTATAGAGCCAGTGAAGGACAGAGCAGAAGATAACGGCTTCATTTACAAGATAGGATTTGGTTCGGCTTTGCCTCCAAGGCCACATTCAAGAGGAAGAAGAATTTAGGATTTGACTGATAAAATGGGAACCTCCAATATATGATAAAAGCTGAAAGGAACAGTTGAGTCATAAATCACAATTCTGTCACCTTCATGTCTTTCCAAGTCTTTTGAAGTTAAAAGCTTCCCTTTTTAATCTTTCTCGACATGAATATAGCCGGGGTAGCTGACATGGTGTTAAAATATAAGCAAACAAAGTTAATAGCTACAGTTGCAAGAAAACGTATGTGAACCCTTGCAGAATCTGTGACAATGTGAATAATTTTAATAAAATAAGAGAGATCATATAAAATGCATGGTATTTTCATGGTACAAAATTTTTTTTGTTGAAGTTATAAAAATGAGCCAGTTTAAAAGTTTATGAACCCTAAGTTCCCTAATGATCCACAGCTGTTTTTGTTTTGTTTTGTGATGGTTGTTCTTGAATCTCTTGTTTGTCCTGAGCAACTGTGAATTGTTTCCTTCTGGAGCATCAGTGAATGTCTGAACCTTTTTTTAATAGTTGAGTCCCTCAATCGTCCTCAGATCTCAGAATCATACGGTCACTGCTGGAAAGGGTTCAAATATGCAGAAGATGCTGGAAAACTGAATTTGCAAGAGTTGAAGGTTTTCTGTAGAATGATGATCAGTTTAGCTGATCAGGACAAACAAGAGACTCAAGAACAACCATCACAAAACACACACACACAGCCGAGGATCATAAGGGAACGACACACACCATCACAAATACACACACAGCCGAGGATCATAACGGAACGACACACACCATCACAAACACACACAGAGCCGTGGATCATCAGGGAACGACACACACCATCACAAACACACACACAGCCATGGATCATCAGGGAACGACACACACCATCACAAACACACAGCCGTGGATCATCAGGGAACGACACACACCATCACAAACACACAGAGCCGTGAATCATCAGGGAACGACACACACCATCACAAACACACACAGCCGAGGATCATCAGGGAACGACACACACCATCACAAACACACACAGCCGAGGATCATAACGGAACGACACACACCATCACAAACACACACAGAGCCGTGGATCATCAGGGAACGACACACACCATCACAAACACACACAGAGCCGTGGATCATCAGGGAACGACACACACCATCACAAACACACACAGAGCCGTGGATCATCAGGGAGCGACACACACCATCACAAACACACACACAGCCGAGGATCATCAGGGAAGCGACACACACCATCACAAACACACACACACAGCCGAGGATCATAGCGGAACGACACACACCATCACAAACACACACAGAGCCGTGGATCATCAGGGAACGCGACACACACCATCACAAACACACACAGAGCCGTGGATCATCAGGAACGACACACACCATCACAAACACACACAGAGCCGTGGATCATCAGGGAACGACACACACCATCACAAACACACACACAGCCGAGGATCATCAGGGAACGACACACACCATCACAAACACACACACAGCCATGGATCATCAGGGAACGACACACACCATCACAAACACACAGCCGTGGATCATCAGGAAGCGACACACACCATCACAAACACACAGAGCCGTGAATCATCAGGGAACGACACACACCATCACAAACACACACAGCCGAGGATCATCAGGGAACGACACACACCATCACAAACACACACACACAGCCGAGGATCATAACGGAACGACACACACCATCACAAACACACACAGAGCCGTGGATCATCAGGGAACGACACACACCATCACAAACACACACAGAGCCGTGGATCATCAGGGAACGACACACACCATCACAAACACACACAGAGCCGTGGATCATCAGGGAACGACACACACCATCACAAACACACACACAGCCGAGGATCATCAGGGAGACGACACACACCATCACAAACACACACACACAGCCGAGGATCATAACGGAACGACACACACCATCACAAACACACACAGAGCCGTGGATCATCAGGGAACGACACACACCATCACAACACACACAGAGCCGTGGATCATCAGGGAACGACACACACCATCACAAACACACACAGAGCCGTGGATCATCAGGGAACGACACACACCATCACAAACACACACACAGCCGAGGATCATCAGGGAACGACACACACCATCACAAACACACACACACAGCCGAGGATCATAACGGAACGACACACACCATCACAAACACACACAGAGCCGTGGATCATCAGGGAACGACACACACCATCACAAACACACACAGAGCCGTGGATCATCAGGGAACGACACACACCATCACAAACACACACAGAGCCGTGGATCATCAGGGAACGACACACACCATCACAAACACACACACAGCCGAGGATCATCAGGGAACGACACACACCATCACAAACACACACACACAGCCGAGGATCATAGAGGGAACGACACACACCATCACAAACACACACAGAGCCGTGGATCATCAGGGAACGACACACACCATCACAAACACACACAGAGCCGTGGATCATCAGGGACACACACACACCATCACAAACACACAGCCGTGGATCATCAGGGAACGACACACACCATCACAAACACACACACAGCCGTGGATCATCAGGGAACGACACACACCATCACAAACACACACACAGCCGTGGATCATCAGGGAACGACACACACCATCACAAACACACACAGAGCCGTGGATCATCAGGGAACGACACACACCATCACAAACACACACAGAGCCGTGGATCATCAGGGAACGACACACACCATCACAAACACACAGCCGTGGATCATCAGGGAACGACACACACCATCACAAACACACACAGAGCCGTGGATCATCAGGGAACGACACACACCATCACAAACACACACAGAGCCGTGGATCATCAGGGAACGACACACATCATCACAAACACACAGCCGTGGATCATCAGGGAACGACACACACCATCACAAACACACACACAGCCGTGGATCATCAGGGAACGACACACACCATCACAAACACACACACAGCCGTGGATCATCAGGGAATGACATACAGATATAAAATATATTATTCAGGACAGCACTAAATAAATTAAAAATAACATGCATTTTGTATGATCACTCTTATTTTGTTAAAATTATTCACATTTTCTGCAAGAGGGTCACATAATTGTTCTTGCAATTGTATATGTTAAGTTCAGATAAAAATTATATGTCGTTAGTCGGTTAGTGAGTTAGTTGGTTGTTTGATAATACTTTATTTTTGTTAGTTACATTTTAGTTGGTTGGTAACACAATATTTGAGTTAGTTAGTTAGTTAGTTAGTTAGTTAGTTAGTTAGTTAGTTAGTTAGTTAAACTTTAGCTAGTTACACTTCATACTTTAGTTAGTTAGTTAGTTAGTTAGTTAGTTAGTTAGTTAGTTAGTTAGTTAGTTAGTTAGTTGTAACACGTTACAATATTTGTGTTAGTTAGTTAGTTAGTTAGTTAGTTAGTTAGTTAGTTAGTTAGTTACACTTTAGTTTCATTTTACACATTAATGTCTTTCCAAGTCTTTTAAAGTCAATTAATTGTTAAATTAAGAAATTATATTTAGTCAGTCAGTCATTTAGTAGTTTACCGTAAATTTGTGACATTAGTTAACATGAATTAACAATGAGCAATTCTTCTACAGCATATATTAATCTTAGTTAATGCATAGTTTACTATTACATAGCTTTTATTAATACATTTTAAAGAGCAAAAATCACAATTCTGTCACTTTCATGTCTTTCCAAGTTTTTAGTCAGTTAATTGTTCATTAAATTCCAAATGGTATTTTGTCAGGCAGTCGTTTCTTGCCATCAGTTAATAACATTAGTTAACACAAACTAACAATAAACAGTACTTCTAAAGCATTTAGTTATCTTAGTTAATGTTCATCTCTAATTTTACTAATACATTTTTAAAATCAAAAGTTGCATAAGTTAACATTAGTTAATGCACTGTGAACTAAATTTATTTATTATTATTATTATTATTATTATTATTATTATTATAACCTTTATTTTACCAGGAAAAGAAGCACATTGAGATTAAGAATCTTAAGAATGCATATTTACAAATCTTTTCTCTCCAAGGTGTTTACAGCTTTAATATTGCACAGTATCTTAGCAGTGACCGAGGACTAGAGTTTGAGAGATCAGCAGAACGACTCTAACGCTGACCTTAACCTCTGTTAAGAAGCCTTCACCCCGAATAACAGCCACACCTCTGCATGCCAGAGTCCAGAAACACATTCAGCACAATATCACAGCTCATGTTAAGGGTGCAGTATTTCATGAACGGTTTGCATTGGGAAAC
>JAGHMJ010000029.1:3090381-3100381 GCA_018749465.1 Paracanthobrama guichenoti
ACAGTGCACTATATAGGGATAGAGAACCATCAGACAGTGCACTATATGGGGATAGGGAAGCGATCAGACAGTGCACTATATTGGGGATAGGGGAGCGATCAGACAGTGCACTATATAGGGAATAGGAAACGATCAGACAGTGCACTATATAGGGAATAGGAAGCGATCAGACAGTGCACTATATGGGGATGAGAGCGATCAGACAGTGCGCTATATAGGGGATGAGGAACGATCAGACAGTGCGCTATATAGGGGATAGGAGCGATCAGACAGTGCGCTATATAGGGGATAGGAGCGATCAGACAGTGCGCTATATAGGGGATAAGTGCGATCAGACAGTGCGCTATATAGAGGATAGGGAACGATCAGACAGTGCGCTATATAGGGGATAGAGAGCCATCAGACAGTGCACTATATAGGGGATAGGGAACGATCAGACAGTGCGCTATATAGGGGATAGGGAGCCATCAGACAGTGCACTATATAGGGGATAGAGAACCATCAGACAGTGCACTATATAGGGGATAGAGAACCATCAGACAGTGCACTATATAGGGGATAGGACAGACTTTTCTTTAGAATAACATGCTCTGATGAATCGCATAAAACCAAGGGAGTGTAGAGTTCAGTTTGATTTCATGTTTACGTTCTGATGAACATCTTTCCCACATTCCTTCGCCAATTTTACATTATTATTCTTTGAAAGAGAGTCAATTATCGAGCTGCTATTAAAGAGTTCTGAGTTTCACTGTCAGGTTTAATCTCTGAGATCTTGTACCGCTGAAATAGCTTTTCAATTAAAAGTTCCAGCATGACACTGAATAAAACTGGGTTTAATATTAAAACCCTCCCCAAGAGAAGCGCCGTCACTACAGCAGCCTGACTGTAAATCACTGCTCTCGTCTCTTTATTTTCTTCATGAAATGTGTATTCTTTTTATTGCATTCCGGTTGAAATGTGACCTGTTCTTGACAGGTATCTTGAGATTCGCCCATGAATAACTTTAGAAATCAGATATTATTTATCATTCTTTGAAAGAGAGTCAATTATACATCAAGTGTTTCACACGCACATATTAATGTCGCAAGCCTGATGAAACTGACAGGTTAAATCCCTGAGATCTTGTACCCGGAAGTGCTTCAATATAAGATTTACAACATATGGCAAATGATCTGCATCTCCTGCTGCTGCGGCTACAAGGGATTCATGCATGACATGGAATCTGAGAGGGAGGTTAGTGCATGGTCAAGTGTGCACTACTGAGGGCACATCATGCAGACAAACACAGGCTGTAGTACATGTGCAAAAGCTGGAATTTAAAAAGTAATTTCAAGACATAAACAGCATCATTACGTCACATTGTTTCGAATCATTAGATGCACTGTTATGGGTCTCAGTGAACAGTAATAATTCAGCCAAAGATGAAATAAGACTTGTGCATGCACTATATTCACATCTATGAAGTCAGATGATGCTTTGTGTGAGGAACACGAGATGAGCGGAGTCTTGCTGAAAGCAGAAAGAGATACTTTAACCGCAGACAAAACCCGTTGTTTCAACTTAAAGTAAGTGTTCGTGCTGCCTTAAAATTAAGTTTAGTCAACTTGACATGTTATGTTAAGTACCAAGTGACAACTTGGATATTAAACTTAAAATTTGAAGGCAGCACATACTAATGTGGTTCATTAATGTGTGATGGACTCATGCAACATGGTTTTATTTCTGTGCTGACTTTTGATTTCTTCACAGCACTCGCTCTGATTGCATCTGTGAGATCGGGTTAGAAACTGAGATCCCTGATCTGAAATCCTGAGAACATTTTGAAAAGATTGTGAGAACCCTTTGAAAACATCATGAGAACATTTTCCGAAAAAACCCTGAGAGCATCCTTAGAACACCCTAAGAACATCCTTAGAACATCCTGAGAATATCTCGAGAACATTCTGAGAACATCCTGAGAACATAGAAAACATTCTGAGAACACCCTAAGAACATCCTTAGAACATCCTGAGAATATCTCGAGAACATTCTGAGAACATCCTGAGAACATAGAAAACATTCTGAGAACATTCTGAGAACATTCTGAGAACATTCTGAGAACATCCTGAGAACATCCTGAAAACATCCTGAGAACCATCACATGGGAACATTCTGAGAACATTGAGAACATTCTGAGAACATTCTGAGAACATCCTGAGAACATAGAAAACATTCTGAGAACATTGAGAACATTCTGAGAACATCCAGAGAACATCCTGAAAACAGCTGTTCTCATTTCACAAAGAATGTGCTTTCAGTGATAGTCAAATTGCTCTAAAAAAAATCCTTGTTTTGGCAACAATGTAACATGTGAGGACGCCTGAGTTTGTCACCATGGTTACTCTTATTGCCAATCAGAACCAGATTAGCAGCAGCTGCTGACTGACTCGCTCATGGGAAATAAGACTCTGACATGAGATCTCTTGAATATCTCAACTGTTTGTCCTGGACAGCGATGAGATTAAATGGAGATGTTCGCTGAAGTCTCTGGATTCTCAAATCAAATGTCAATGTCTCGAACCGTGCTCAAATTTGCTGCAATCAAACATCAGAGATCTTTATGTGATTTCATTGCAAGACCAATTTAGTTTGGACTTTGATATGCACAAAGAAATAGTTCATCCAAAAATGACTGTACAATTAAAAGAGTGCAAAGCAACATAACATTCATCATGGGTAAATGAGAAGTTTCTGAATTGTTCTTTTAAATTAATGTTTTGGTCAAAACAATGTGATTATCAAAGAAAATAATTACTGTATACCAATTTATAAATTGTGAGTCCAGTAATGCAGAGTTTATTGGAAAAGTATGAGTGCAGATCATATTTGTGTTAAAGTGCTTCTATTAAATCTTCCATACAATAAAATGTTATTTGAGCTGTAAAGTGTCTCAAGTCACTCATGGCATCACACATGAGACGTGACTCCCACAGAAAATAAATTAAACAAACACTTATGCAAATACCTATTTATGTATATGCTTTATTAGCAATGAATGAAAAATTAACATTGCGTGACACTATGATGATTACAATAATGCAACTGCTAAAAGAGCAAGATAATTCAGTAACATGACATTAATATGATGGGGATGTTGTGTTGATGACCGCAGCAGTGTTACGTGTCTTCTGGGTACAGCGTGAGAACTTCTGCCTCTCCGATTCGCTCTAGAACAGAAAGAAATGCTCAGAGACAATAACTGAACATTCTGAGAGATTCTGAAAACATCCTGAGAACATTCTGGGATATTCTGAGAACATCCTGAGAACATTCTGAGAACATTCTGGGAACATTCTGAGAACATCCTGAGAACACCCTGAGAACATTCTGAGACATCCTGAGAACACCCTGAGAATATTCCGAGAACACCCTGAGAACACCCTGAGAACACCCTGAGAACATTCTGAGAACATTCTGAGAACATTCTGAGAACATTCTGAGAACATTCTGAGACATCCTGAGAACACCCTGAGAACACCCTGAGACATCCTGAGACATCCTGAGAACACCCTGAGAATATTCCGAAAACATCCTGAGAACACCCTGAGAACACCCTGAGAACATCCTGAGAACATTCTGGGAACATTCTGAGAACACCCTGAGAACATTCTGAGAACACCCTGAGAACATTCTGATAACATTCTGAGAACACCCTGAGAACATCATGAGAACATCCTGAGAACATTCTGGGAACATTCTGGGAACATTCTGAGAACATTCTGAGAACATCATGAGAACATCATGAGAACATTTTGGGACATTCTGAGACATTCTGAGAACATTCTGAAAACACTGAAAACATCCTGAGAACATTCTGAAAACATTGAAAACATCCTGAGAACATTCTGAGAACATTCTGAAAACATTGAAAACATCCTGAGAACATCATGAGAACATCATGAGAACATTCTGAGAACATCATGAGAACATCATGAGAACATCATGAGAACATCCTGAGAACATCATGAGAACATCCTGAGAACATCATGAGAACATCCTGGAGACACCCTGAGAACATCATGAGAACATCATGAGAACATTCTGAGAACATCATGAGAACATTCTGAGAACATCCTGAGAACATTCTGAAAACACTGAAAACATCCTGAGAACATCCTGAGAACATTGAAAACATCCTGAGAACATCATGAGAACATCCTGAGAACATCCTGAGAACATCCTGAGAACATCCTGAGACATTCTGAAAACTTCCTGAGAACATTCTGGGACATTCTGAGAACATCATGAGAACATCATGAGAACATCATGAGACATCATGAGAACATTCTGGGACATTCTGAGAACACCCTGAGAACATTCTGGGACATTCTGAGAACATCCTGAGAACATCCTGAGAACATTCTGAAAACATTGAAAACATCCTGAGAACATTCTGGGACATTCTGAGAACATCCTGAGAACATCCTGAAAACATCCTGAAAACATCATGAGAACATTCTGGGACATTCTGAGAACATTCTGGGACATTCTGAGAACATCCTGAGAACATTCTGAAAACATTGAAAACATCCTGAGAACATTCTGAAAACATCCTGAGAACATCATGAGAACATTCTGAAACATTCTGAAACATTCTGGAACATTCTGAGAAGATCCCGAGAACATTGAGAACATTCTGAAACATTCTGAAAACATCCTGAGAACACACTGAGAACATTCTGAGAACATCCTGAGAACATTCTGGGACATCCTGAGAACATCCTGAGAAAATTCTGGGACATTCTGAGAACATCCTAAGAACATCATGAGAACATTGAAAACATCCTGAGAACATCCTGAGAACATCATGAGAACATCATGAGAACATCATGAGAACATCATGAGAACACCCTGAAAACATTCTGAGGACATGCTGAGAACATTCTGAAAACATTGAAAACATCCTGAGAACATTCTGAGACATCCTGAGAACATTCTGAGAACATCCTGAGAACATCCTGAGAACATTCTGAGAACATTCTGGGAACATTCTGAGAACATTCTGGGACATTCTGAGAACATTCTGAGAACATTCTGAGAACACTGTAAACATCCTGAGAACATCCTGAGAACATTCTGGGGCATCCTGAGAACATCCTGAGAACATCCTGAGAACATCCTGAGAACATCCTGGGACATGCTGAGAACATTCTGAAAACATTGAAAACATCCTGAGAACATTCTGAGAACATTCTGGGAACATTCTGGGAACACTGAAAACATTCTGAGAACATCCTGAGAACATCCTGAGAACATTCTGGGAACATTCTGAGAACATTCTGGGACATTCTGAGACATTCTGAAAACATCCTGAGAACATCCTGAGAACATTCTGAGAACATCCTGAGAACATTCTGGGGCATCCTGAGAACATTCTGGGGCATCCTGAGAACATTCTGGGAACATTTTGAGAACATTCTGAGAACATTCTGAGAGCACCCTGAAAACATTCTGAAAATATCCCGAGAGCGTGACGTCAGTCATTTGAGCTTGAGGAAACAGCATCAGCCTGGGTTGATTTGACCTGCTAGTCATTTAGCTGTAATATACATTACTATAGTAACCACAGACAGAAGTGCTCGACTCGACTTGTTTACCAGAATCTGACCTCTGTGTGTGAGTGGACGATGTTCACTTGATTCCAACTATTTTCAAAACAGTTTATTTATCATGAAATCATAGTATACACAGACTCGCCTCTATTTTTATCATCAAACAAGCTCTCTCTACAAGGTGAAAACTTCATCAGCCATCATTTATTATTTGATATTATAATCATTCTAGACTAGATGCATATCTGTTTGAGGTCACAGAACATGAATTTAATGAGATCTGTAACTTGCTTTTGCATCAGTTGAAGTTTCTATGGCTACACAAGGGCTCTGTTCCAAAATATAGACGATATCATTAAAAATAGTTAATATAGACGTTAATTAAAAACAGATCATTTTACCCATGTATCTGCATGTATCCTTCAAGAAGACAAAACCATAATGCATTGCAACAGGCTGATTGCATTAAAAAAAACTTATTATCAATTTACTTATAACTCATTAAATTCTGACTAAATGTAAATATATATATATATATGACCCTGGACTACAAAACCAGTCATAAGGGTCAATTTTTTAAAATTGAGATTTATACATAATAAATAAGCTTTCCATTGATGTTTGTTAGGATAATATTTTGAGATACAATTCTTTGAAAATCTGAAATCTCCTTTAAAGTTGTCCAAATGAAGTCCTTAGCAATGCATATTACTACTAATACTAACTTTTGACATATTTACAGTATGAAATTGACTAAATATCTTCATGAAATATGATCTTAATTTAATATCCTAATGATCTTTGACATAAAAGAAAAATGGATAATTTTGACCCATTCAAATGTATTGTTATTGCCACAGATATACCCGTGAGACGCAGGACTGGTGTTGAGCTCCAGGGTCACAGATATTATTTTACCCTGTTTACACGGACTCAGTCACTTAAAGGCTCCATTTATTTTCCTTAAGGCTGGAGAACACCACAAACCTTTAAAATCTGAACAGGTTTCACAACACTAGGCACTTTGTAAATGGTTACAGAGGAAAAACATGTTTCGTTGCTAGGAGACGCATGACAAGCGAAACAATGTGTGTTCTAAAATCGGTTCAACGTATGTTTGATTTCCTGCAACTGAACGGATTCATAGTCTGAAGCTAATTGTGTCTAATAAATATCCATGCGATTTCTGTGAAATGTGTCAACTGATTTGCCCTGATGTAGGCGGTAAACAGTCAGGAAGATAACTAGGCTTTGAAACAGAGCCAAATTGTGTTTTAATAAAAGCTGCGAGCAATATTACTGTTTTCTGCCAAACTGCAGCCCACGTGAAGTCATGAACTCAAGGGTGCTTATGACAAACAATGATGTATTAATAAGGTAATTAATTCACATGACACACATCAAAGGACAATAACGTCTGACACAAACAGCTCGGAGCAGAGAAACCTCACCTGGTCTGTCCGGTAACGCCTCCGCGGGATGACAACTGTGCGAAAAGACAGATAATAAACATTCAGAGAGACTTATAATGATAGTCATATGATCACACTTCAGAATATTGTTCCATCACTAATACAAAACTGCACAGGAACAAATGAGTATCACGTTATTAACATACAATTAATGAATTAAGTAATAAAACTCTGCAAAATCAAGATACATTTACTTGAGAAGCATAAGATATTTGCTTAAGATATTAAGTTTTGTTTTCCGGAAAAAACTAAACAAACATCACAATTCGTTTATATAGCTACTGAGCTAATAGTCAAGAGTGCATCTATCATCATAAAAGTGCATCTGTCCATCATAAAAGTGCATCCATCCATCATAAAAGTGCATCTATCCATCATAAAAGTGCATCCATCCATCATAAGTGCATCCATCCATCATAAAAGTGCATCCGCCCATCATAAAAGTGCATCCATCATAAAAGTGCATCTATCATCATAAAAGTGCATCCATCCATCATAAAAGTGCATCTATCATCATAAAAGTGCATCCATCCATCATAAAAGTGCATCCATCCATCAAGTGCATCCATCCATCATAAAAGTGGATCTATCATCATAAAAGTGCATCCATCCATTATAAAAGTGCATCCATCCATCATAAAAGTGCATCTATCCATCATAAAAGTGCATCCATCCATCATAAAAGTGCATCCATCCATCATAAAAGTGCATCCATCATCATAAAAGTGCATCCATCATCATAAAAGTGCATCCATCCATCATAAAAGTGCATCCATCATCATAAAAGTGCATCCATCCATCATAAAAGTGCATCCATCATCATAAAAGTGCATCCATCCATCATAAAAGTGCATCATCTATCATCATAAAAGTGCATCTATCCATCATAAAAGTGCATCTATCATCATAAAAGTGCATCCATCCATCATAAAAGTGCATCTATCATCATAAAACTGCATCCATCCATCATAAAAGTGCATCTATCATCATAAAAGTGCATTCATCCATCCATCCATCATAAAAGTGCATCTATTATCATAAAAGTGCATCTATCCATCATAAAAGTGCATCTATCCATCATAAAAGTGCATCCATCATCAAAAAAGTGCATCTATCATCATAAAAGTGCATCCATCCATCATAAAAGTGCATCCATCCATCATAAAAGTGCATCTATCATCATAAAAGTGCATCTATTCATCATAAAAGTGCATCCATCCATCATAAAAGTGCATCTATCCTCATAAAAGTGCATCTATTCATCATAAAAGTGCATCCATCCATCAGTGCAAAAGTGCATCCATCCATCATAAAAGTGCATCTATCATCATAAAAGTGCATCCATCCATCATAAAAGTGCATCCATCCATCATAAAAGTGCATCAATCCATCATAAAAGTGCATCTATCCATCATAAAAGTGCATCTATCCATCATAAAAGTGCATCCATCATCATAAAAGTGCATATATCCATCATAAAAGTGCATCCATCCATCATAAAAGTGCATCTATCATCATAAAAGTGCATCTATCCATCATAAAAGTGCATCTATCATCATCATCAAAAGTGCATCCATCCATCATAAAAGTGCATCCATCCATCATAAAAGTGCATCTATCATCATAAAACTGCATCATCCATCATAAAAGTGCATCCATCCATCATAAAAGTGCATCCATCCATCATAAAAGTGCATCTATCCATCATAAAAGTGCATCTATCATCATAAAAGTGCATCCATCCATCATAAAAGTGCATCCATCCATCCATCCATCCATCATCAAAAGTGCATCTATCATCATAAAAGTGCATCTATCCATCATAAAAGTGCATCTATCCATCATAAAAGTGCATCCATCCATCATAAAAGTGCATCTATCCATCATAAAAGTGCATCTATCCATCATAAAAGTGCATCCATCCATCATAAAAGTGCATCTATCATCATAAAAGTGCATCTATTCATCATAAAAGTGCATCCATCCATCATAAAAGTGCATCCATCCATCATAAAAGTGCATCTATCATCATAAAAGTGCATCCATCCATCATAAAAGTGCATCCATCCATCATAAAAGTGCATCTATCCATCATAAAAGTGCATCTATCATCATAAAAGTGCATCCATCCATCATAAAAGTGCATCCATCCATCATAAAAGTGCATCAATCCATCATAAAAGTGCATCCATCCATCATAAAAGTGCATCTATCCATCATAAAAGTGCATCTATCCATCATAAAAGTGCATCTATCCATCATAAAAGTGCATCCATCCATCATAAAAGTGCATCCATCCATCATAAAAGTGCATCCATCATCATAAAAGTGCATAAATAAAATCCCCATAAATCATAAACAGTCTCTCCAAATGAGCAGTTCCCTACTCTTACGTGGGCCATGACTGGTGATGATCCCACTCTGATTCTAGACATTTAAGGCTGAACACAGCTACTGACAACTTCAGACATTTTGGCTGTGTGAGATAATCCAGTTTTGTTGTTGCTGGAGTATCTGAAGCATGAGCTATAAAGGCTCCGCCCTCTTCTGGAAAGGGGGCGAGGAGCAGCAGCTCATTTGCATTTAAAGGGACACACAAAAACTGCATATTTTTGCTCACACCCAAATAGGGGCAAATTTGAGCTGAAATTCTGTATTTTGAGCTGAAAATTCAGACACATATTTACATCAAGTGAAAAGAGGCATAATAGGTCCCCTTTAATATTGCATTACTCATTTGTTCCTAGTTATTCGTTAATGATGGAACAGTATTCTCATTGTGAGACACCATCTCTAAACCCTCACCTGGTCTTTCTTTGGCTGAGGAACACGTGATCTGGCAGATCTTCAGAAGTCACGGGCAGCAGTGGGGATCCAGACGTCTGCTGGGTCAGAGAGACGGAGTCGGCCATGGCCTGCTGGAGCAACCCCTGAACC
>JAGHMJ010000029.1:3105381-3122881 GCA_018749465.1 Paracanthobrama guichenoti
TAACGTGTTACTAATGTTTTAACGTGTTGCTAATGTTTTAACGTGTTGATTTAACGTGTTGCTAATGTTTTAACGTGTTGCTAATGCTTTAACGTTGTTGCTAATAGGATTTAACGTGTTGCTAATGTTTTAACGTGTTGCTAATGTTTTAACGTGTTACTAATGTTTTAACGTGTTGCTAATGTTTTAACGTGTTGCTAATGTTTTAACGTGTTGCTAATGCTTTAACGTGTTGCTAATAGGATTTAACGTGTTGCTAATGCTTTAACGTGTTGCTAATGTTTTAACGTGTTGCTAATGCTTTAACGCGTTGCTAATGTTTTAACGTGTTGCTAATGCTTTAACGCGTTGCTAATAGGATTTAACGGGTTGCTAATGTTTTAAAGTGTTGCTAATAGGATTTAACGTGTTGCTAATGTTTTAACGTGTTGCTAATGTTTTAACGTGTTACTAATGTTTTAACGTGTTGCTAATGTTTTAACGTGTTGCTAATGTTTTAACGTGTTGCTAATGCTTTAACGCGTTGCTAATAGGTTTTAACGTGTTGCAAATATGTTTTAACGTGTTGCTAATATGTTTTAACGTGTTGCTAATGCTTTAACGTGTTGCTAATAGGATTTAACGTGTTGCTAATAGGATTTAACGTGTTGCTAATGTTTTAAAGTGTTGCAAATATGTTTAACGTGTTGCTAATATTTTAACGTGTTGTTGCGTGTTGCTAATGCTTTAACGTGTTGCTAATAGGATTTAACGTGTTGCTAATGTTTTAACGTGTTGCTAATGCTTTAACGTGTTGCTAATGCTTTAACGTGTTGCTAATAGGATTTAACGTGTTGCTAATGTTTTAACGTGTTGCTAATGTTTTAACGTGTTGCTAATGTTTTAACGTGTTGCTAATGCTTTAACGTGTTGCTAATGCTTTAACGTGTTGCTAATAGGATTTAACGTGTTGCTAATGCTTTAACGTGTTGCTAATGTTTTAACGCGTTGCTAATGGATTTAACGTGTTGCTAATGCTTTAACGTGTTGCTAATGTTTTAACGTGTTGCTAATGCTTTAACGTGTTGCTAATGCTTTAACGTGTTTAATGCTTTAACGTGTTGCTAATGTTTTAACGTGTTGCTAATGCTTTAACGCGTGTTGCTAATGTTTTAACGTGTAATGCTTTAACGTGTTGCTAATGATTTAACGTGTTGCTAATGCTTTAACGTGTTGCTAATGCTTTAACGTGTTGCTAATGTTTTAACGTGTTGCTAATGCTTTAACGTGTTGCTAATGCTTTAACGTGTTGCTAATAGGATTTAACGTGTTGCTAATGCTTTAACGTGTTGCTAATGTTTTAACGTGGTTGCTAATGATTTAACGTGTTGCTAATGCTTTAACGTGTTGCTAATGCTTTAACGTGTTGCTAATGTTTTAACGTGTTGCTAATGCTTTAACGTGTTGCTAATAGGATTTAACGTGTTGCTAATGCTTTAATGTGTTGCTAATGCTTTAACGTGTTGCTAATGTTTTAACGTGTTGTTTTAACGTGTTTAATGCTTTAACGCGTTGCTAATAGGATTTAACGTGTTGCTAATGTTTTAAAGTGTTGCTAATAGGATTTAACGTGTTGCTAATGTTTTAACGTGTGGCTAATATGTTTTAACGTGTTGCTAATGCTTTAACATGTTGCTAATAGGATTTAACGTGTTGCTAATGTTTTAACGTGTTGCTAATGTTTTAACGTGTTGCTAATGTTTTAACGTGTTGCTAATGCTTTAACGTGTTGCTAATGCTTTAACGTGTTGCTAATAGGATTTAACGTGTTGCTAATGCTTTAACGCGTTGCTAATAGGATTTAACGTGTTGCTAATGTTTTAACGTGTTGCTAATGCTTTAACGTGTTGCTAATGCGTGTTTTAAAGTGTTGCTAATGCTTTAACGTGTTGCTAATATGTTTTAATGTGTTGCTAATAGGATTTAACGTTGCTAATGTTTTAAAACGTGTTGCTAATGTTTTAACGTGTTGCTAATGCTTTAACGTGTTGCTAATAGGATTTAACGTGTTGCTAATGCTTTAACGTTTTAAAGTGTTGTTGCTAATGTTTTAAAGTGTTGCTAATATGTTTTAACGTGTTGCTAATGTTTTAACGTGTTGCTAATATGTTTTAACGCGTTGCTAATATGTTTTAACGTGTTGCTAATGTTTTAACGTGTTGCTAATGCTTTAACGTGTTGCTAATAGGATTTAACGTGTTGCTAATGTTTTAAAGTGTTGCTAATGTTTTAACGTGTTGCTAATGTTTTAACGTGTTGCTAATGCTTTAACGTGTTGCTAATAGGATTTAATGCTAATGCTTTAACGTGTTGCTAATGCTTTAACGTGTTGCTAATGTTTTAACGTGTTGCTAATGCTTTAACGTGTTGCTAATGCTTTAACGTGTTGCTAATGCTTTAAGTGTTTTAACATGTTGTGTTGCTAATGTTTTAACGTGTTGCTAATGCTTTAACGTGTTGCTAATGCTTTAACGTGTTGCTAATGCTTTAACGTGTTGCTAATAGGATTTAACGTGTTGCTAATGCTTTAACGTGTTGCTAATGTTTTAACGTGTTGCTAATGCTTTAACGTGTTGCTAATAGGATTTAACGTGTTGCTAATGCTTTAACGTGTTGCTAATGCTTTAACGTGTTGCTAATGTTTTAACGTGTTGCTAATGTTGCTAATGCTTTAACGTGTTGCTAATAGGATTTAACGTGTTGCTAATGCTTTAACGTGTTAGGATTTAACGTGTTGCTAATGCTTTAACGTGTTGCTAATGTTTTAACGTGTTGCTAATGCTTTAACGCGTTGCTAATAGGATTTAACGTGTTGCTAATGTTTTAAAGTGTTGCTAATAGGATTTAACGTGTTGCTAATGTTTTAACGTGTGGCTAATATGTTTTAACGTGTTGCTAATGCTTTAACATGTTGCTAATGCGATTTACGTGTTGCTAATGTTTTAACGTGTTGCTAATGTTTTAATGTTTTGTTGTTGCTAATGTTTTAACGTGTTGCTAATGCTTTAATGTGTTGCTAATGCTTTAACGTGTTGCTAATAGGATTTAACGTGTTGCTAATGCTTTAACGTGTTGCTAATGCTTTAACGCGTTGCTAATAGGATTTAACGTGTTGCTAATGTTTTAACGTGTTGCTAATGCTTTAACGTGTTGCTAATGCTTTAAAGTGTTGCTAATGCTTTAACGTGTTGCTAATATGTTTTAATGTGTTGCTAATAGGATTTAACGTGTTGCTAATGTTTTAAAGTGTTGCTAATGTTTTAACGTGTTGCTAATGCTTTAACGTGTTGCTAATAGGATTTAACGTGTTGCTAATGTTTTAAAGTGTTGCTAATATGTTTTAAAGTGTTGCTAATATGTTTTAACGTGTTGCTAATGTTTTAACGTGTTGCTAATATGTTTTAACGCGTTGCTAATATGTTTTAACGTGTTGCTAATGTTTTAACGTGTTGCTAATGTTTTAACGTGTTGCTAATGCTTTAACGTGTTGCTAATAGGATTTAACGTGTTGCTAATGTTTTAAAGTGTTGCTAATATGTTTTAAAGTGTTGCTAATATGTTTTAACGTGTTGCTAATGCTTTAACGTGTTTTGCTAATGCTTTAACGTGTTGCTAATAGGATTTAACGTGTTGCTAATGTTTTAATGTGTTGCGTAATGCTTTAACGTGTTGCTAATGCTTTAACGTGTTGCTAATGTTTTAATGTGTTGCTAATATGATTTAACGTGTTGCTAATGTTTTAACGTGTTGCTAATGTTTTAACGTGTTGCTAATGTTTTAACGTGTTGCTAATGCTTTAACGTGTTGCTAATGTTTTAACGTGTTAATGCTTTAATGCTTTAACGTGTTTGCTAATGTTTTAAAGTGTTGCTAATATGTTTTAACGTGTTGCTAATGTTTTAACGTGTTGCTAATGCTTTAACGTGTTGCTAATAGGATTTAACGTGTTGCTAATGCTTTAACGTGTTGCTAATATGTTTTAATGTGTTGCTAATGTTTTAACGTGTTGCTAATGCTTTAACGTGTTGCTAATAGGATTTAACGTGTTGCTAATGTTTTAACGTGTTGCTAATGCTTTAACGTGTTGCTAATGCTTTAACGTGTTGCTAATAGGATTTAACGTGTTGCTAATGTTTTAAAGTGTTGCTAATATGTTTTAACGTGTTGCTAATGTTTTAACGTGTTGCTAATGCTTTAACGTGTTGCTAATAGGATTTAACGTGTTGCTAATGCTTTAACGTGTTGCTAATATGTTTTAACGTGTTGCTAATGTTTTAACGTGTTGCTAATGCTTTAACGTGTTGCTAATAGGATTTAACGTGTTGCTAATGTTTTAACGTGTTGCTAATGCTTTAACGTGTTGCTAATAGGATTTAACGTGTTGCTAATGCTTTAACGTGTTGCTAATGCTTTAACGTGTTGCTAATGCTTTAACGTGTTGCTAATGCTTTAACGTGTTGCTAATGTTTTAACGTGTTGCTAATGTTTTAACGTGTTGCTAATGCTTTAACGTGTTGCTAATGTTTTAACGTGTTGCTAATGTTTTAACGTGTTGCTAATGTTTTAAAGTGTTGCTAATATGTTTTAACGTGTTGCTAATGTTTTAACGTGTTGCTAATATGTTTTAACGTGTTGCTAATATGTTTTAACGTGTTGCTAACATGATTGAACGTGTTGCTAATATGTTTTAACGTGTTGCTAATATGTTTTAACGTGTTGCTAATATGCTTTAACGTGTTGCTAATGCTTTAATGTGTTGCTAATAGGATTTAACGTGTTGCTAATGTTTTAACGTGTTGCTAATGTTTTAAAGTGTTGCTAATATGTTTTAACATGTTGCTAATAGGATTTAACGTGTTGCTAATGTTTTAACGTGTTGCTAATGTTTTAACGTGTTGCTAATATGTTTTAACGTGTTGCTAATGTTTTAACGTGTTGCTAATGTTTTAAAGTATTGCTAATGTTTTAACATGAATTTGCATTTTTGTTAACATGATTTAACAAAATCATGTTAAATCATGCTAACAATGATTTGTTAAAGAGTGATGGACTCTTGTGCTTGCTCTGGTTGATATGTGTGTGTGTGTGTGTGTGTGTGTGTGTGTGTGTGTGTGTGTGTGTGTGTGTGTGTGTGTGTGTGTGTGTGTGTATCCGGGAGGAGTGCCCATATAAGGAATTCCGCCTTTTATGATGTCACACAGGGGCATACTCGGAAAAAAACTTAACTAAACTCATTTGAATCCCGAAGGAGTGTGTTTGGCACAGAAATACTCCGTCATACGTCCAACTCGTGTTTTGAAACGGTCCATGTTTATCCTGAGAATCAACTCTAACTGTGTGAATGAGGCAGAATGCAGGAAATGGCATTAGACCGACCCTTTAAGATGAGACGTTTCAGCTCAAATCCTTGCATTCTCCGCTTCCTGCTCATATGTTAGTCATAATATCAGTCTTCAGTGTTTTAGTGTCAAAGGCTGCTGAAGTACCTCTCTCTTGTCATGGTGGGTCTCAGCGGCCGCCAGAAGACTGACTTTAGTGGCCAAGTCCTTCAGTTCCTCACGCCAGCTTTCAGAAATGAGAGCTGTGGAAAGACACGGTGATGAAGAAGAGCAAGAAGAGACAGACGTGAGAAGAACAAAAAGGGCAAGAAAACAAGCACTGATGATGTAAATACATAAATACATAAACTGTTTTTCCTCTTAATAGTCTGAGATGAGAATAAATAATATGTTTAGTTTATTTTATAAAAACATTTGAGTGAAAAGACAACACTTGAAACTTAATAAAACACTTGAATAATGACTTTCCACAGTTCTTTTTTTTTTTTTTTTTACAACAGAAAGATATAAAGGTAAGACTCTAGTTAAAGCCTTTATTTATAATGCATTATAGAAGTATATTAATGCATTAATTATGTCTCTCGTAATGCACATTATAATGCATTGTATGATCTCATGAACAATTGTACTTTATAATACTTATGTTACACAAACAATCAACCACATTCAGATGCAATTTGCAAATATTATAATGCATTTTTTGGTTACAATTATACTTATATGTGAAATATGTAATATTAACTAAGAAATCAAATCTTGATTTATTTATTTTTTGAGTAAATGTCATAAATGCCAAGTAAGCATGTTTAGATTGAAATAAACATGACATTTTAAGTAGAACAACTGAAAAACATACTCTTGGTTTTATTAACTTTGAAAAATAATAACACAGTAGTAACCAATTAGTAACAAAACATTTTTTTCAAGATGCAATGCATGCTGGGAACGTGTGCAATATTGTTTTTAAAGCATTAAATCAAAGATCTTGACACGCAGCTTCCTCATTCATGAGGTCATGACGTGACTGACCTTAAGGCACGTTGGTTTGGACACACCTGACAGGACGCATGTTTCTCATTATCTTAATGTCAAATACTTTATTTTATCCCAGTTTAGAATTCAAAGTCAAACAAAGAGTAAGCCGTGCATATATAAGTACTTCCACAAACACATCTATTTTTTTCTATTAAACACTTAAAGGTATTCATAATGTACATTGCAATGCATTATATCCTTTCAGAAAGAATTGTAAACAAAGTTAAAATGCATTATAATATTTGCAAATTGCATATGAATATGGTTGTTTGTTTGTGTAACATAAGTATTATTATGTATTTTAAAAGTGGTTACAATTCATGAGATCATACAATGCATTATAATGTGCATTACAAGACATAATTAATGCATTAAAATACTCTAATAATGCATTATATATAAAGGCTTTAAGTAAAGGGTTACCAAATGTTTTACTATCTAAAAAAACAATTACAAAAAAAGAAAAGTTTCAAATGTCTTTTCACTGTTTATTTTTTAATCAAAAATGATTATTAATATAGTATTATTAATAATAATTATCAAATGTATAATTTATTTATTTCAATCTAATTTGAGTGTTTGAAATAAATAAGTGATTAAATGTTAAATTAACATTAAGAAATACATTAAAATAAATGAATAAAATGTGATTAAAATAAATTGTTTTATTAATTTATGAATGTATTGCACTTATGTATTGGTTTCACATGCATGTACTTTAATGTGTGTGTGTGTGTGTGTGTGTGTGTGTGTGTGTGTGTGTGTGTGTGTGTGTGTGTGTGTGTGTGTGTGTGTGTAAATAATAGTATTTCTCAAACTTTTGCATATTTATTTAAGCTAATTTACTTATTATTATTATTATTATTATTATTATAATATTCATATTTTTACAGTTTTACTCTAGGCTTTTTCATATATATTTATTTTAACTACTAAATATTTATTTATTAAAAAAATTCTCATGTTAATTTAACATTCAATCATTTATTTATGTTTAATCTAATTTATTTAAGTAAGAAATTAATTAAATTTATACTAAATGAATAAAATGTATTTCTTTTATTAATTTATTAATACATTTTATTATAAATGTTTATTTTTATCATATGTTAATTTATTTATTAAAATTTTTCATATTTTTTCTCTAGACTTTTCCACGGTTCCCCAGTTCTAACCAGCATCTCTATTTGTGCTCCCTGACTCGGCACAACATGAGATTTAATGATGACAGGAATTTGAGTTTTGGATGAATTATTCCTGTAAGACATAAAAGCACAGCAGCGTCTCTGGAACACAGCGGTGTGTGTACCTGCTCGCGGCCCGGAGCGATCTGAGCCGACCTCAGGTGTGAGGAACGCAGATGAACGGCTCCCACTGAAAGACACTTGACTTTTAATGAGAGGATGCGGACAGAGAGGGGTGAAGCCGTACCAGTCATCATTCACCATACAAACCGGCTTGCCATTCAACCCTACGGAAAGAAAAGACCATGTGCTTGAAATGTGACTTTCATCTCTCCCTGGCCTGGACTCATGCAGACGCTAAAGGAAATGATCACAGGTTCCTGGAGGTGGAAAGCCAGCTGTGATGAGGGTGCATGAGGTCTAAAATGCATGTGTTGTTTTGACACGGATGCAAATCATCAGAGCTACATCATAACACATTTGATCCGAGGCCTGTTTGTGCTCGATTTCCTTCTATTGGCTGACGTTACTGCGATCTTAATTGCATATCATGTTTTCAGGCTAAATTAGTAACTTGTGGGCAGACTGGTGAGGGTTTTCAAATACAGTCCTGCATATTCGCACTTCATCAAATTCAGTGTGAAGAACTCTGTGTGAAGTATGTAAATCAGTCGTGTTAGTTTGCAGGGAGGTAAAAGCATGTTCGTTTATGCAGGACCTCATCATTAAAGTCATTCAACATGCTGGCACTTTCCTCGTGACGGGCTACAGGGCGTCTGATAGATGTGGTTGTGTTTACTATGCTAATAAGGCCTAAAAACACACAAAATACTTTCACTGTCAGGATTCCTGCTGCTACAGGATATTATACTATCCACTGATGCTCGAGTGTTGTGACAGCAGGATAAACGAATAAGAAATGGGCTAATCATTTCATCAGGCGTTTACCTGCTGCTTTTATTACAAAACAGATTTCTCATATTTTTC
The DNA here is from genome assembly GCA_018749465.1 of Paracanthobrama guichenoti. NCBI lineage: Eukaryota > Metazoa > Chordata > Actinopteri > Cypriniformes > Gobionidae > Paracanthobrama > Paracanthobrama guichenoti. The sequence goes on from JAGHMJ010000029.1 coordinate 3,113,966, forward strand.
ACACATTATGTGTCAACAGTGTGTATGGCTATTTTTGGTACAACGCTTCAATACCTCATCGGAACCTCAATTTTTGTGATATCAAATTAAATTTTGGAACACAACTTGGTTAGAAATAGGGCTTTGATTTTAAAGCAATTTTAGAGTCCAGTTAATTGTGTAAAATATATACTTTGTATAAAAGTCTTCTTTAAAAAGAGACCAACCTTACAACGCATTCATGCATTACATCATTTAAAGGTGTAGTGAGCGATTTCTGAGAAATCAACCCAAATAGACACGCCCCTCCCATCATTGCTCCACCCCCAAAATGCACAAACACGCAAAAGTGGATGTCTCTTTATCATAGCTGAAGCAAAGCAACATAATACTTTGAAGCAAAGATAACAAATGACAAGAAAGGACAAAATATTAACATAGTACACAAGAGTATCTACAAGCAAGAGTTGGTTGTTAGGCGCCAGCAGCTCCAGACAAACAATGACACTCAAAACTGTACTGACATTACAACAACAGCATTTCTTGGTTCTGTGAAACAGCAAACCGATGTTACTCACGTATGGAGCAGAAAGAACACAACCTCTGCATCTGTTTTCAGGCTTTTTCCCACTTGGGTCTCTCCAGCGCTGGAAAGCTTTACTAATATTAATGCCTGATCATATGTCTGATCATAACCCAGTGATATTCCTCTGAGCTTTTCTCTTTTGTGATGTCTCTCGGCCATCTCACTTTCTACAGTCTTTCTTCACTCTTCCTCACTCTCTCTCCTCCCCCATCATGAGTGGACATCACTGTTTGGCTCACTCTCTCTCCTCCCCCATCATGAGTGGACATCACTGTTTGGCTCACTCTCTCTCCTCCCCCATCATGAGTGGATACGCCCCCTACTGCCGATTGGCTCACTCTCTCCTCCCTCATCATGAGTGGACAGACGCCCCCAACTGCTGACTGGCTCACTCTCTCCTATCATGAGTGGACACGCCCCCTACTGCCGATTGGCTCACTCTCTCCTCCCTCATCATGAGTAGACACGCCCCCAACTGCTGACTGGCTCACTCTCTCTCCTCCTATCATGAGTGGACATGCCCCCAACTGCTGATTGACTCACTCTCTCTCCTCCTATCATGAGTGGACACGCCCCCAACTGCTGATTGACTCACTCTCTCTCCTCCTCCTCCTCCTCCATCATGAGTGGACACTCCCTCTACTGTTGATTGACTCTCTCTCCTCCCCCATCATGAGTGGACACACCCCCAACTGCTGATTGACTCACTCTCTCTCCTCCTATCATGAGTGGACACGCCCCCAACTGCTGATTGACTCACTCTCTCTCCTCCTCCTCCTCCTCCATCATGAGTGGACACGCCCCCAACTGCTGATTGACTCACTCTCTCTCCTCCCCCTTCATAAGTGGACACACCCCCAACTGCTGATTGACTCACTCTCTCTCCTCCCCCATGAGTGGACACGCCCCCAACTGCTGATTGATTCACTCTCTCTCTTCCCCCATCATGAGTGGACACTCCCTCTACTGTTGATTGACTCTCTCTCCTCCCCCATCATGAGTGGACACACCCCCAACTGCTGAATGACTCACTCTCTCTTCCCCCATCATGAGTGGACACACCCCCAACTGCTGAATGACTCACTCTCTCTCTTCCCCCATCATGAGGGGACACACCCCCTACTGTTGATTGACTCTCTCTCCTCCCCCATCATGAGTGGACATGCCCCCTACTGCTGATTGACTCTCCTCCCCAATCATGAGTGGACACACCCTCAACTGCTGATTGACTCACTCTCTCTCTTCCCCCATCATGAGTGGACACACCCCCAACTGCTGAATGACTCACTCTCTCTCTTCCCCCATCATGAGGGGACACACCCCCTACTGTTGATTGACTCTCTCTCCTCCCCCATCATGAGTGGACATGCCCCCTACTGCTGATTGACTCTCCTCCCCCATCATGAGTGGACACACCCTCAACTGCTGATTGACTCACTCTCTCTCTTCCCCCATCATGAGTGGACATGCCCCCTACTGCTGATTGACTCTCTCTCCTCCTCAATCATGAGTGGACACGCCCCCTACTGCTGATTGACTCTCTCTCCTCCCCAATCATGAGTGGACACGCCTCCTACTGCTGATTGGCTATCCACAAACTGGATTTACACAAACTTGGCTAAGTGTGTTGTGATCCACTTTTACTGCTTACTGCAATTCTGTGCATTTTTACATCTATATATGCTCAAAAAGTGGGGAGATTACAAACACATTTTGAATGTCCCAAACGTTGCTGCAGGACAATATTGACGCGAGTCTGTGTGTCTGGAGCGGCTCACCTTGCATATGCCTGACTCTGTGTGGATGAGGATTGTGTCTGGAGAAGAAGGAGTGATGGCTGAGGGTCCCGAAGCGATGGCTGCCTCTAGTGGTGGTCCTGCTCGTGCCTGCGCTCTCAAACTGCGGCTTCTCATGTTTCTCAGACTCAGGATTCTTCTGCAGATTTTCATTCACTTGCTCATCTGATGTCTCCATTATCTGTGGAAGGAAAATTACAAGGTCATGTTAGAAATGCTCATTCCTTTAACAGCAGCAAAATATTCACAGGTTAAACAAGTTTAAATGTACAACACACAGATAAAAGTGTTTCAAGAGCTTTACTCGTGTCCTTTGACACAAAAGGAAACCATGTACTTTAATCCTACATCATTTTAGCTATTTAGACACACAAAGTTCTCTTAAAGATGTTAGAACTCTTCATTCAAGCATTAATTGATTTTTGAACATGTAATGTAACTAATTTATAAGTACAATTACTATTAAATGCGCTGCTCACCTCGGTTCAAACTTCACTGTGTTCCTTCTGATGTTTGCTGCTGTTGCTTGGAGACTGAACAAAGAAACCCCGAAGCTCCAATAGCAGAGCTGCTCAGAGGCTGCTAAAACGCCTTGACACTCATTTTCCATTATTTTAAGCAACTTTGATTGGTTCTGAGTTCAAGTAAATGCATTAATCTTTAATTTTGCACTCTGAAACACTCTGAGGCTCTTCTATAGCTTATAAAACATATGAGAAATTATTATAAACCAACTAATTAAATAACATTTTCATATGTTGCTTTATTATATTTTTTCTTGCTCTTTTAGACAGTAAAGTTTGGACAGGGTTAACGCAGATATGCAGATTAAATATGGATTTGAGGGATGTTTGTTCACAAATGGAAACCACTTAAAGAATCAATCAGTTCATGAATATAAACTAACCAATGCAATAGCGTGACCATTTCTGATGTATGGCAATTGTGGCCCCACTTCTGTACGTCAATCATGAGCACTGAGCAGTAATTTTCTGCACCACATGACACGTCTCACAGAAGTATCATCACCACAGATATTACAGGATGAACAACAATAGTACCTCAACTCCGCTGTGATAAATTGACCCATGCGGTCTGAATACACACAAATAACTGAAAATGTCAACACATAGATCAATCATGTAACCCAAGTTATTTGAAGAAAAATGATTGATGTTTGCCATAAATTGTGTGTCTAAGCTATATATATAAAAACATCGAGGTTTTGACATACTTAGTCTCTTATCTCGTAATTTATTTATTTTTTACTATATCATAATTTCGACTTCTAGGTCATAATTGACTTAGAACCTTATGTCATGGTTTTGATTTTTTTGTTAAATCACATAAAATCACATTTAATCATGTGAAAACATAGTCGGAAATTATGGCCTACTAGTTGAAATTATGATTTTTATCATTAAAATTGAAGACATTAAAAAGTCATGACATACTAATTAATAAATTGGACTCCTGTAAGACCTAAAACACAAAAATCAAAATTTCGACATTTATCATAGCTATGATTTACAAAAGCATGATTTTCTTTCTTATGAGGCGGAAATAAATATGATTCAAGCTTTCGAGAGTTTCATCGTGATTAATCAATTTGAAAACACTATATATACATACACTCACCTAAAGGATTATTAGGAACACCTGTTCAATTTCTCATTAATGCAATTATCTAATCAACCAATCACATGGCAGTTGCTTCAATGCATTTAGGGGTGTGGTCCTGGTCAAGACAATCTCCTGAACTCCAAACTGAATGTCAGAATGGGAAAGAAAGGTGATTTAAGCAATTTTGAGCGTGGCATGGTTGTTGGTGCCAGACGGGCCGGTCTGAGTATTTCACAATCTGCTCAGTTACTGGGATTTTCACGCACAACCATTTCTAGGGTTTACAAAGAATGGTGTGAAAAGGGAAAAACATCCAGTATGCGGCAGTCCTGTGGGCGAAAATGCCTTATTGATGCTAGAGGTCAGAGGAGAATGGGCCGACTGATTCAAGCTGATAGAAGAGCAACTTTGACTGAAATAACCACTCGTTACAACCGAGGTATGCAGCAAAGCATTTGTGAAGCCACAGCACTCACAACCTTGAGGTGGATGGGCTACAACAGCAGAAGACCCCACCGGGTACCACTCATCTCCACTACAAATAGGAAAAAGAGGCTACAATTTGCACAAGCTCACCAAAATTGGACAGTTGAAGACTGGAAAAATGTTGCCTGGTCTGATGAGTCTCGATTTCTGTTGAGACATTCAGATGGTAGAGTCAGAATTTGGCGTAAACAGAATGAGAACATGGATCCATCATGCCTTGTTACCACTGTGCAGGCTGGTGGTGGTGGTGTAATGGTGTGGGGGATGTTTTCTTGGCACACTTTAGGCCCCTTAGTGCCAATTGGGCATCGTTTAAATGCCACAGCCTACCTGAGCATTGTTTCTGACCATGTCCATCCCTTTATGACCACCATGTGCCCATTCTCTGATGGCTACTTCCAGCAGGATAATGCACCGTGTCACAAAGCTTGAATCATTTCAAATTGGTTTCTTGAACATGACAATGAGTTCACTGTACTAAAATGGCCCCACAGTCACCAGATCTCAACCCAATAGAGCATCTTTGGGATGTGGTGGAACGGGAGCTTCGTGCCCTGGATGTGCATCCCACAAATCTCCATCAACTGCAAGATGCTATCCTATCAATATGGGCCAACATTTCTAAAGAATGCTTTCAGCACCTTGTTGAATCAATGCCACGTAGAATTAAGGCAGTTCTGAAGGCGAAAGGGGGTCAAACACAGTATTAGTATGGTGTTCCTAATAATCCTGACAGGTGAGTGTATAACAGCTCCAGCTAGCCTACTGCTCTATAAGTGACAAAATAACGCCAACATTTTCCTATTTGCATGTTGTGATGTGTATAGTTACATCGTGCACTGAGACCTGACGGAAAATGAAAAGCTGTGATTTTCTAGACAGATATGGCTAGGGACTATACTCTCATTCCTGCGTAAAATAATCAGGGAACTTTGCTGCCGTCCCAAGGGTGCAGCGGTGCAATGATATTACGCATTATTTTATTTTAAAAAAAAAGAGAACAATTGTACACTGTAAAAAATATTGTTGGTTTAACTTTAAAAAGTAAGTAACCTGGTTGCCTTATGAGTTGCGTTCATTGAAATAAAAATTTGAGTTAATACAATGAAGGAAATGGGTTTAATAAATAGAAACTCAAAATATTATTGTATCTGAACCACATAAATAAATAAAAAATGTTGTGATAAATCATGAAAATAGCACAATTTGGCATGTTTCACTGCATTATAACAAATAAAACACAATTATGCAATATGCTTACAAAATCTTTGAATACTATTTGAATAAAGGGTGATGTCAATTTTAAAAATGTTCCTATTCTATTAACTCAAATTTTTTATTTCAATGAACTCAAAATTTTAAGGCAACCAGATTTTTAAATATTTTTTTACAGTGTATTTTATTCACAAAATATTTCAGTTTGTATTTTTTTTTTATTATATCGGGTAACATTTTAAGGGGTCACTTGGTCATATTACAATGTACTATGGGGTATGTTGTCACATTTCACTTCCATTCTTTCGGGGTAAATCAAGAAAAAAAGTATACACTGTAGTAAGAAACAAAACCACATAATTGTACTAGGAAAATGAATGTGGAAAATGAATGTGGAAAAAAATAAATACTCTGAACCCCAGGTGGATTTACACAAACTGAGACGGTCAAAATGCGTAAGATTGTGCCCCGCTCTCCCCTACTTCTACCGTTGTAGATAATGTTGTATGAGTTATATCAGGTCAGAGTGTTTATCTAGTAAAGAATGGTGCATCAACCTCCTGCTAATGTCAAAGCGCCATGCTAATACAGCTAGCTAAACAAGGAGTGACAGTGGCGGGGTAGGTTGTAACACGTGTTTTAAAAACCATCCACTATGAACATACAACTATGAACATTTTTGTGATTTTAATAATTCTACTGAATGCCTATGTTTATGTTAATTTGCTCTCTCTCACACACACACTCATATGAATGTGCACGTACAGACACAAAGAAACACACACGTGTGCATGCACAAACACACACAATATGCACATACACACCCCATATTCATACATTTTATTATTGCAGCCATTCATTTAAAATAAAACTGTTGTTGTGGCATATCACTTGGAGTACCCTTAGTTTTTGTGCATTTTGTCAACCTTGTCAACCAAATTACAACCTACCCCAGTGTGTTTTACAACCTACCCCAGTGTGTTTTACAACCTACCCCAGTGTGTGTTACAACCTACGCCAGTGTGTGTTACAACTTACCCCAGTGTGTGTTACAACCTATCCCAGTGTGTGCTACAGCTTACCCCAGTGTGTTACTACCTACCTACCCCAGTGTGTGTTACAACTTAACCCAGTGTGTGTTACAACCTACCCCAGTATGTGTTACAACTTACCCCAGTGTGTTTCAACCTACCCCAGTATGTGTTACAACTTACCCCAGTGTGTTACAACTTACCCCAGTGTGTGTTACAACTTACCCCAGTGTGTGTTACAACCTATCCCAGTGTGTGCTACAGCTTACCCCAGTGTGTTACTACCTACCTACCCCAGTGTGTGTTACAACTTAACCCAGTGTGTGTTACAACCTACCCCAGTATGTGTTACAACTTACCCCAGTGTGTTTCAACCTACCCCAGTGTTACAACCTACCCCAGTGTGTGTTACAACTTACCCCAGTGTGTTACAACCTACCCCAGTGTGTGTTACAAACTACCCCAGTACAACCTACCCCAGTGTGTGTTACAACCTACCCCAGTGTGTGTTACAACCTACCCCAGTGTGTTACAACCTACCCCAGTGTGTGTTACAACTTACCCCAGTGTGTTACAACTTACCCCAGTGTGTTACAACTTACCCCAGTGTGTGTTACAACTTACCCCAGTGTGTGTTACAACCTATCCCAGTGTGTGCTACAGCTTACCCCAGTGTGTTACTACCTACCTACCCCAGTGTGTGTTACAACTTAACCCAGTGTGTTACAACCTACCCCAGTATGTGTTACAACCTACCCCAGTGTTACAACCTACCCCAGTGTGTGTTACAAACTACCCCAGTACAACCTACCCCAGTGTGTGTTACAACCTACCCCAGTGTGTGTTACAACCTACCCCAGTGTGTTACAACTTACCCCAGTGTGTGTTACAACTTACCCCAGTGTGTTACAACTTACCCCAGTGTGTGTTACAACTTACCCCAGTGTGTGTTACAACTTACCCCAGTGTGTGTTACAACTTACCCCAGTGTGTGTTACAACTTACCCCAGTGTGTGTTACAACCTACGCCAGTGTGTGTTACAACATACCCCAGTGTGGGTTACAACTTACCCCAGTGTGTGTTACAATTTACCCCAGTGTGTTTTACAACCTACCCCAGTGTGTGTTACAACCTACGCCAGTGTGTTACAACTTACCTCAGTGTGTGTTACAACATACCCCAGTGTGTGTTACAACTTACCCCAGTGTTTTACAACCTACCCCAGTGTGTGTTACAACCTACGCCAGTGTGTTACAACTTACCTCAGTGTGTGTTACAACTTACCCCAGTGTGGGTTACAACTTACCCCAGTGTGGGTTACAACTTACCCCAGTGTGTTTTACAACCTACGCCAGTGTGTGTTACAACTTACCCCAGTGTGTTACAACTTACCCCAGTGTGTGTTACAACCTACCCCAGTGTGTGTTACAACCTACGCCAGTGTGTGTTACAACCTACGCCAGTGTGTTACGGTGTGTGTTACAACCTACCCCAGTGTGTGTTACAACCTACGCCAGTGTGTGTTACAACCTACGCCAGTGTGTTACGGTGTGTGTTACAACCTACCCCAGTGTGTGTTACAACCTACGCCAGTGTGTGTTACAACCTACGCCAGTGTGTTACGGTGTGTGTTACAACCTACCCCAGTGTGTGTTACAGCCATATCCGGTCTCCCCTACTCTTTACACGTCTGTATTTCACATGTATTTTTAAGGCAATTGGTTTGCATGCTCTTTTTTTTTAAAGCAAGTCTAACTAATTAGATTTTACAGTGTAGGACCTCGAAGTCGAAATGATGACATACTAAATTAGGAAATAAGAGATTTGGTTTGTCGAAATTTCTACGTTTGAAAAGCATTATTTTTTTCTTAGGGAGGTGGAAGTAAGAGTTTCGAGCTCTATCTGTGTGGCAGATGCAGCGCAAACTGGCGAATGCGCACTGGCGCTCCCTCAGAAGGCGCGAAACATCCTGACAGGAGCAGGGATGTTATTATTACATCCCTCACTAAACGTCACTGGATTTGTACTTTTCCCCTTTGTATGGGACTGATATACTCGGGAAAGTGAGATGTCGTCTCCCACAGAGATGACGGCCACTACGAAGATCACTCCGGAGGTGCTCCAGGAACTCCTGCAGTACTACAACCTCTCCCGGCAGGAATTCATCGACACATACGACATCCGACCTCTGGTTTACAT
>JAGHMJ010000029.1:3127881-3142881 GCA_018749465.1 Paracanthobrama guichenoti
ATGGGAAAGAAAGGTGATTTAAGCAATTTTGAGCGTGGCATGGTTGTTGGTGCCAGACGGGCCGGTCTGAGTATTTCACAATCTGCTCAGTTACTGGGATTTTCACGCACAACCATTTCTAGGGTTTACAAAGAATGGTGTGAAAAGGGAAAAACATCCAGTATGTGACAGTCCTGTGGGAGAAAATGCCTTGTTGATGCTAGAGGTCAGAGGAGAATGGGCCGACTGATTCAAGCTGATAGAAGAGCAACTTTGACTGAAATAACCACTCGTTACAACCGAGGTATGCAGCAAAGCATTTGTGAAGCCACAACACGCACAACCTTGAGGCGGATGGCCTACAACAGCAGAAGACCCCACCGGGTACCACTCATCTCCACTACAAATAGGAAAAAGAGGCTACAATTTGCACGAGCTCACCAAAATTGGACAGTTGAAGACTGGAAAAATGTTGCCTGGTCTGATGAGTCTCGATTTCTGTTGAGACATTCAGATGGTAGAGTCAGAATTTGGCGTAAACAGAATGAGAACATGGATCCATCATGCCTTGTTACCACTGTGCAGGCTGGTGGTGGTGGTGTAATGGTGTGGGGGATGTTTTCTTGGCACACTTTAGGCCCCTTAGTGCCAATTGGGCATCGTTTAAATGCCACGGCCTACCTGAGCATTGTTTCTGACCATGTCCATCCCTTTATGACCACCATGTACCCATTCTCTGATGGCTACTTCCAGCAGGATAATGCACCATGTCACAAAGCTCGAATCATTTCAAATTGGTTTCTTGAACATGACAATGAGTTCACTGTACTAAAATGGCCCCACAGTCACCAGATCTCAACCCAATAGAGCATCTTTGGGATGTGGTGGAACGGGAGCTTCGTGCCCTGGATGTGCATCCCACAAATCTCCATCAACTGCAAGATGCTATCCTATCAATATGGGCCAACATTTCTAAAGAATGCTTTCAGCACCTTGTTGAATCAATGCCACGTAGAATTAAGGCAGTTCTGAAGGAGAAAGGGGGTCAAACACAGTATTAGTATGGTGCTCCTAATAATCCTGACAGGTGAGTGCATATTAATGAATGAATAATTCCACCAAATCAGCTTATCTTCGTAAAATGACACAGCTTTTTATATTAAGATGCATATGCAATATGATCTGAAAGTATAGTTTTAACCAGTCAATCAAGCATTTATTTTAATGATAGAACTTTATGATAATTAGAACTGAAAAGTATCCATGTATGAATGAAAATGTATATGCATATTTGTCATTTTAACAGAACTTGGCATTGGTCATTCAGTGTTTCTGTAAGAAATCTCAGAATTGTGAGTTATGAAGTCAGAATTGCTTTAAATACTTTATTTGAATGTGTCCGTGTTATAGTGTAATTAAACATTTAAGTACTGAGTAACAATATTTAACTAGGGTTAGAGGAATAGGGTTTGGTTTAGGGTTAGCTGTGAGTAATTATGCATAATTTATAGTTATTACAACAGTAACTAAATGTAATGTGCAACAATGACACAAAAATAAAGTGTTTCCGATGTAATTAGTTAGCTAGTAATTAATTACTTCTTTAGAGTAACTTACCCAGCACTGAGCCACGTAATCTACAAATGCACAATCAGTTTGTTGATGAAATTGCATAAAAGTACAAACAAGCTTTTTAATCGCATAGATAGTGATAATAAACCGTTCGATCCCTGATATTATTAGTGCCCACCTGAGCATTTAAAGGCATTTATAATAATCATGTCCTGTTTTAAATTGCTTAAGGGATATTAGATATAGAGTACGTGCTGATTTCATTGCATCTATAAATTGTATTATAAATCTGTAGATATCAGATGAGCACTACTATAATGTGTGTTTCAGGCTTTCACTGTGTGTGCATCTTGTGTACATGTAGGGGTTCTAGTATGTAAGACCGTTCCGTTCGTGCAGACCACAGCCATCGTAACGGGCATCCTCACCATGACCTGCATCGCCATCGAGAGGTACCAGGGCATCGTTTATCCGCTCAAAATGAAAAGGCAGTACACGCCGAAACGAGCCTACAGAATGTTAGGTAAGGTCAAACACCCACGCGCTCGACTCTTTACTTTCTCATTCAAATAAACATGCAGAAAAAGCATTGCTCTAAAAATCTAATGTGACTGCACTTACATTCTGTGGTTACTGAGCATGATTCACCGGTGCATGTTGTTCTTCTAAAAAAAGAAGAAAATCAAAATGCATTAATGTGCTCCACCACTGAAACGGCTTTCCTTTCCAGACATCGCCAATCCCTCTTACTTTTCAGTGTCATCTCAGTAGGCAGCTCACTAGCTAGTGTCTCTGAAAGCCAACATCATATCCACAAACCTAATGTAAGGGTTTTCATTTGGAGGTCTGTGGACTAGTGTTACCACCTGCCCCGCATTTTCCTGGACAGTCCCGAAATTGGGAGCTTTGTCCCACGTCCTGCAAGACATCATCAGTGTCCCTAAAGATGACTAAATAAAAAAAAAAAAATTGGACAAAAGTACAAGACAGCTTTTGTGAGAGAATAAAAGCATTGCGAATCTAATTAAGAGATTTTGTTTGCAGAATTATGGGTAATGTAGTTTTCCACCAGGAATTCTGCTGTTAAACATGATTACTTCATAAAGTTACAATAATAACTAAATACCATCCATTTACAACCTCGTAGCTCACACTAGGCATGTCTTTAAAGCTGTATTAGTTCCCCAATGGATAAACTAACAGCATTAAACAAATGTGAACCTTTCCCTGTTGGGAAATACACTGGCAAAATGGAAAACTAGTTTGTCATTTTCATGTGCAAACATGAACGGTTCCCCCAAGGGCTTTTGTCTTGGATTTCTCTGCTAGGTTCGCTGCATTTCTCTTCTTCATTAACAGGATGGGCTCATGGGACAGAATCCACTAATGTCCAGATTTATATACATCTGTGCAGGGCTGGTGTGGATCGCTGCGGTCATGGTTGGATCGCCCATGCTGTTTGTGCAACAGTTAGAGGTGAGTGACGACACAAAAGAGCTGACATTGAAATCACAGTTTAATTGAAATCACTGCAAGTTAATCACTGATAACATTTAACAAGCACAAGGTTAATTGCTTTGACACGTGAAAATGGTCATTTAGTCAAGCATGACAGAGTCCGTCAGCGGATCAGACACGCTGGTGCCACACTGAAATCAGTGGAGATGAAACGGCAACTCGAGTGCGGTTCACTTGTGGCAGAAGTTCATGTGTTATTCACTGGTTTATTAGAGTTCAGTCGACACGTTCCCACCCATTTTACTTCCGTAATGTGATTACAAATGAAACAACAACTTGCTTCACCTTCAAAATGCCTTTTATTTACTGACATAAACAACTTTGGGCACATGCAATGACATTTTGCAGAATAACATTATATGTTAACATTATGTATAAAATCAAGCTTATTTATTATTATGGTAACACTTTAATTGAAACCTTTATGTTTAATGCATTATATAAATATACACAATGTACATTGTAATGCATTATGTTTTCATAAATTATTTAAAATGCTTTATAGTTGCAGATTACATATGAAATTGGTTGTTTGTTTAATGCATTATACTTTCTAAAGGTGTAACTAGGGCTGTATCGAATATTAGCAAAAATATCGCAAAAATTTTGATGATGTAAAATGTGAAAAAATTTTGAATATCGAATATTTCAAAATTGAAGCATACTTTCCCAAAGAACGCGCCGAACGTCCAGTATTACGTCCCCTTTTTGTCTCGTCATGTATTACCGTGGGGTTGGTTTTCAAATAACGGATACCAATCAAAATACCATCATTTGCAAGGTGTGCAAGAAGATAATGATACAAAAGGTGGTAGCACCACTAATCTCGTTCATCACCTCAAGCAGCTTCCTGTGCAGTACGGGCAATGCATGAAACTCTGGAAGTAAGTAGGCCTGGAAACTCAGGAAATCTGGTAGGCCTGTCGTCCCTAAACAAATAAAGCTGGTCGATTCATAGTAAAAAGTGGGAAGAAATTACACTGGCGGTCATGTTTCACACAGCTCAAGATATGATGCCTGTCAGTACGGTGGAAAACCCTGGCTTCAAACGGGTGCTAAAGATACATCGACCCCGATACAATTTGCCTAGCCGTGAATACTTTGCCCAGGATGCGCTCCCAAAATTGTATTTTAAAGTTCGCGAACAGCTGTCACAGAAGCTTTCTCAGATACCGAGAGGGTATTCTGAGAGGGTTTTGTAAGACTGGAGAAACTGTAAGAACTATAAGAAATGGCAACTCTCTGAGAAACAAAGGAAATTAACATCTGAACTCACTAATAGTTAATAGTCCAAAGATTGCCTTAAATTCACATTTCATTCCCCTCCCCATATGTTGAAATGCACCCAAAATCTATGGTTTAATATGAACAAGTGCTATACAGTATTATACATGTTTGGTATCATTTGAAATGTCTCTGTGTGACTGGTACAAAGGGCTCATCCTCACAGAAGCAAAGCAAAAGGTAATAAAGGTTAAGGGTTTAGAGATATTTTGCCTAGTATGGTGGGTGTGTCTTCGGCCAATTGGTCTTCACCTATTGGTCTATAGGACTTGATTAATGCTAATTCCCATTGTGAACTCATGTTTACATTTGAAAGAGCTTCCTACCTTGGTCTAATATTTAAGATGATGTTGCAGAAGGGTCAGGGCACGAACCTTTACACCGGTCAGCCCGTAACGCCAAGTGTCTTCTAGATACTCAGTGTTACGTAATTTCAGGTTTCCATTTTTTACTCTTCAGAGCATTTGATGCTATGTATGGATTATCTTTGAATTGTTACACTGATTTATTCTGACTTACTCTGGAATTATTAACTATCTCTAGTAGATTATGAATTGGTATAATTTCAACAAAGGGTTAAACAGAATAATGAAATGTGTAGTTAAACTATTATACAAATGACCAAATAACCAGTTGACATTCTAACCTAAATTCAAGGTCATGATAAAATGGAGTCAGATAAAGATAAATTGGAACTAAATCACTCTGCCCCGCTGAGAAGACCGAACACGCAAGAAACCTTCACCCACCAATCGCAAGCCTTCATTGGGACGAGTGGGCGGGCCTTACAGTTTTTAGTGCCAGTGGGAACAGAGCTTCTCTTAAATCAGAGACAGTTGACAGACTTGTGTCCTTAGCAAAAAAATTACTAAAAAAATACTTATCCCAGTTTAATTTCCCCCAGTTGCACAATGTAAATTGTGAATTGCATGCACTAAAAAAGTTGACAGAATGCACTTTTCTGTACTTGTTTTGCACTACTTCAGCTACATTTACATGTGTTCATTTAATAAAAAGCAAATTAACTGCTTAAATTTGCACTAAAAGTAAACATTTTGTATTTAATTTAGTTCTAAATAGTTTTTGTTTGGGGGCAAAAGAAAATCATGTTTTTTTTTTTATTATTTAAAAGCAATTGCAAACATATCAAGATATATAGTACTGTGCAAAAGTCTTAGGCTCGCTAGTATGAGCCAGTTATTTATATCTTTTGCTGTAGTGTGTCAGTAGGAAATATCAGTTTACACATTAATTTTAATAATCCAGTGAGATTTTTGTATGCATAAAGAGTCTGACAGTGGTCTCTGTGCTCCATATGGAGATCTGATCTCATCTTCATCGAGTCTGTCTGTGATCACATGAAGAAACAGAGACGGACTAAATCCTGAAGAACTGAGGCAACGTCTCCCAGACACTTGAGGAAACCTTCCTGCAGAACCACAGGAACAGGTGTAGGAATAGATGAGGTGACACAAGCCGTTTTAAACACAAAGGTTGCTCACCCCAAACATCGATTTGATTTAGTTCATAGAAGTTTATTCATAAATAAAAGCTATTTATAGCATTCTCACTTTAAAGCATTCTGACAAGTGCCTAAAGTCCTGTCGTTTTGCGGGAAGGTTTCCTCAAGTGTCTGGGAGACACTGCCTCAGTTCTTCTGGATTTAGTCCGTCTCAGTTTGTTCTGTTTCTTCATGCAAATCACAGATAGACTCGATGATGGGGAGATCAGATCATACCGGCTGCTGGTAGACTTCTTGTGCATAAAAAATAAATGATAATAATAATAATAATCTCACATTTTTTTTAGATATCGCCCAGCCCTAGGTGTAACAATGGCCCTGTCCCAAATGGCACCCTTAACCCTCACGGTCTTCCTCTGAGTCCGCACTTTCACGTTGTAATGCCGCTTTGACTGCTGGGTAGAAGTCCTCTGCGTAGCTCAGTCTTGCGGACTCAGCTGAAGTGCGCATCGAAGGCGCATAACAGCAGCAAAGAGCGCTCACGTGCACCCTTCTTCAAGCTTAAATGACGAATGGGACACCCTACGGTCTTGTGGACTTAACGGACGCGCATGCAGTGGCCATTGTAAGCCCACAAGACCGAAAGTGCACCTGAAGTGTGCCATTTGGGACAGGGCCAATGAATAGATGAGTATTATAACTGTGGTTACAATTATTCATGAGATCATAAAGTGTATTAGCATGATTAATGGCAAACGAGTCATTACTCACCCCTCGTGTCCTTCAGCTGTAGGTTGATGTGCAAATGTTTTTTTACGGACCTTAACGCCGCTTATTTCTATTTAACGGTATCTGTCAAGTTTGGAAAGTTACTAAAACATCATAAAAGTTTCATAAAGCATCATAACAGTAGTCTAAGAGTAGCAGTTGCATGATAAAGAAGCTTAAAAATTAACAGATTTAAAGTTTCTAAAGTTCACCCTGTGTGGTTTGCGATTGAATTTACGGTGCTGTAATCGATTTCAGTCCTTTTACAAATTCCACCAGACTAAATTACACCGTGTAAATGCTTTAAAAAAAATACACACAATCCACCCACCAAAAATAATCAAAACGTTTACACAGATTGACATTCAGAGAGCATTTCTGTTTGGCTAAGCAGCACAAGCTGACTTTTTTTAGAAGACACACATTTCAGCAATTCCTGAACAGACATTTGGGAGATTGTATGCATGCAACTCCAAAATAAATGGCTTACAGCTCCTTGCTTTGAATGAATACCAATTAGGTTGAGTCTCTTATCGGTGTTCCTCAGGTGAAGTATGACTTCCTGTACGACCACCATCACGTGTGCTGTCAGGAGCGCTGGCATTCACTGGTGCACCGTCAGGTTTACTCCACCTTCATCATGGTGGCGCTGTTCCTGCTGCCGCTGGCCGCCATGCTCCTCCTCTACAGCCGCATCGGCATCGAGCTCTGGATCCGCAAACGCGTAGGCGACTCTTCCGTCCTCAGCACCATGAACCACAGAGAGATCAACAAAATCTCAAGGTACACAGAGAAGTGCAAAAACATGTTCCCAGCCACGTCATATCCCATCTGTGCCACATGAGAGGAATTGGGTCA
This sequence comes from Paracanthobrama guichenoti, assembly GCA_018749465.1. Classification (NCBI taxonomy): domain Eukaryota; kingdom Metazoa; phylum Chordata; class Actinopteri; order Cypriniformes; family Gobionidae; genus Paracanthobrama; species Paracanthobrama guichenoti. The sequence goes on from JAGHMJ010000029.1 coordinate 3,135,323, forward strand.
CTTGATCCATGCAGGCATAATGTCAATAACACGTCAATAAATGGCTTACAGTTTCTATACAACTATTGATATAAACCTCCCTAAAGTACAGAAAAACGGTACCGTTGGGTACTGGTACCAGTTAAAATGTGAACGGTACCCAACCCTATTACAGTAATGCTCCTTTTTTCATGTTCAAACAGGAAGAAGAAACGTGCCGTCAAAATGATGATCACTATTGTGCTGCTGTTCACCATCTGCTGGGCACCGTTTCATATCGTGCACATGCTGTTCGAGTACAGTAAGTGTGTCATGGCCATTTACTCCGGTAATCGGTACGTCAATGCTCTTGAGTACTGAATGCGTCCAGACACATCGGTCCTGATACAAACCTCTCGCAGCAGCTCCATGTGAATAAAGTCAATTGTAGAAAAGTAGTACGTTACTTACCATTCAGATAACCTGTGGTTATGTTGCAGTAAGTTCAGCCTCTTCTGAAACCCACAATCACTGTTAACAACCCAGATGACTGATCATTAGATTAGTACCACACACAGTGCACAAGGTTAAAAAGGTCAAATATTTCCACTCTATTTGATTGCAAGCCTCTCGCTACTCGATCAAAACAAGACATGAACACAAGACCCTGAAAATATTACAGTTTATGTTCTGGGTAACTAAAAATAGGTGTCTTAAACCAGCCATGTTCCACTCAATTGGTGGTTGCGGCTGCGGCTGCAAACCCTCCAGCACCCTGGAAAGGGTATAGAGCTGGTCCAGTGTTCCACGACCGGGATGAAAACCACACTGCTCCTCCTGAATCCAAGGTTCCACTATCGGCCGAATTCTCCTCTCCAGTACCCTGGCATAGACTTTCCCGGGGAAGCTGAGAATTGTGATCCCCCTGTAGTTGGAACACACTCTCCGGTCCCCCTTCATGAAAAGAGGTACCACCACCTCGGTCTGCCAGTCCAGAGGCACTGTCCCCAACCGCCACGCGATGCTGCAGAGGCGTGTCAGCCAAGACAGCCCCACAACATCCAGAGACTTAAGGTACTCAGGGCGGATCTCATCGACCCCCGGTGCCTTGCCACCGAGGAGCTTTTTAACTACCTCGATGACTTTAGCCCGGGTGATGGACGAGTCCACCTCTGAGCCCTCAGCCACTGCTTCCTCAATGGAAGATGTGTTGGTGGGATTGAGGAGATCCTCGAAGTATTCTATTACGAAGTATTCTATAACTATTACGATATCCCCAGTTGAGGTCTACAGCTGCCCATCTCCACTGTAAACAGTGTTTATATAATGCTATAATGAACGTAACGGCTGATATAGTGAACGTAACGGCTGATATAGTGAACGTAACGGCTGATATAGTGAACGTAACGGCTGATATAGTGAACGTAACGGCTGATATAGTGAACATAACGGCTGATATAATGAACATAACGCCTGATATAGTGAATATAACGGCTAATATAGTGAATATAACGGCTAATATAGGTGATATAACGGCTAATATAGTGAATATAACGGCTAATATAGGTGATATAACGGCTAATATAACGAATATAACGGCTGATGTAATAAAACGGCTAATATAGGTGATATAACGGCTAATATAATGAATATATATGGCTGATATAATGAATATAACGGCTAATATAGTGACTATAACGGCTGATATAATATAACGGCTAATATAGGTGATATAACGGCTAATATAGTGAATATAACGGCTAATATAGGTGATATAACGGCTAATATAGGCTTATATAATGGCTAATATAATGAATATAACGGCTGATATAATGAACAACGGCTGATATAATGAACATAACGGCTGATATAATGAATATAACGGCTAATATAGTGACTATAACGGCTGATATAATATAACGGCTAATATAGGTGATATAACGGCTAATATAGTGAATATAACGGCTAATATAGGTGATATAACGGCTGATATAATGAACATAAGGGCTGATATAATGAACATAAGGGCTGATATAATGAATATAACGGCTAATATAATGAACATAACGGCTGATATAGTGAACATAACGGCAAATATAATGAACATAACGGCTGATATAGTGACTATAACGGCTAATATAATGAACATAACGGCTGATATAATGAACATAACGGAACGGCTGATATAATGAACATAACGGCTGATATAATGAATATAACGGCTGATATAGTGACTATAACGGCTAATATAATGAACATAACGGCTGATATAATGAACATAACGGAACGGCTAATATAATGAACATAACGGCTGATATAGTGAACATAACGGCTAATATAGTGAACATAACGGAACGGCTGATATAATGAACATAACGGAATGGCTAATATAATGAACATAACGACTGATATAATGAACATAACGGCTAATATAATGAACATAACGGCTGATATAGTGACTATAACGGCTAATATAATGAACATAATGGCTGATATAATGAACATAACGGAACGGCTAATATAATGAACATAATGGCTGATATAGTGAACATAACGGAACGGCTGATATAATGAACATAACGGAATGGCTAATATAAGGAACATAACGGCTGATATAATGAACATAACAGAACGGCGAATATAATGAACATAACGGCTGATATAGTGACTATAACGGCTAATATAATGAACATAACGGAACGGCTGATATAATGAACATAACGGCTGATATAATGAACACAACGGCTGATATAGTGACTATAACGGCTAATATAATGAACATAGCGGAATGGCTGATATAATGAACATAACGGCTGATATAATGAACATAACGGCTAATATAGTGAACATAATGGAATGGCTGATATAATGAACATAACGGCTAATATAGGTGATATAACGGCTAATATAATGAACATAACGGCTGATATAGTGACTATAACGGCTAATATAATGAACATAACGGAACGGCTGATATAATGAACATAACGGCTGATATAATGAACATAACGGAACGGCTAATATAATGAACATAACGGCTGATATAGTGAACATAACGGCTAATATAGTGAACATAACGGAACGGCTGATATAATGAACATAACGGAATGGCTAATATAATGAACATAACGGCTGATATAATGAACATAACGGCTAATATAATGAACATAACGGCTGATATAGTGACTATAACGGCTAATATAATGAACATAACGGCTGATATAATGAACATAACGGAACGGCTAATATAATGAACATAATGGCTGATATAGTGAACATAACGGCTAATATAGTGAACATAACGGAACGGCTGATATAATGAACATAACGGAATGGCTAATATAATGAACATAACGGCTGATATAATGAACATAACGGAACGGTGAATATAATGAACATAACGGCTGATATAGTGACTATAACGGCTAATATAATGAACATAACGGAACGGCTGATATAATGAACATAACGGCTGATATAATGAACATAACGGAACGGCTAATATAATGAACATAATGGCTGATATAGTGAACATAACGGCTAATATTATGAACATAACGGCTGATATAGTGAATATAACAGCTAATATAGTGAACATAATGGAACGGCTGATATAATGAACATAACGGCTAATATAGGTGATATAACGGCTAATATAATGAACATAACGGAACGGCTGATATAATGAACATAACGGCTGATATAATGAACACAACGGCTGATATAGTGAACATAACGGCTAATATAATGAATATAACGGCTGATATAGTGACTATAACGGCTAATATAATGAACATAACGGAATGGCTGATATAATGAACATAACGGCTGATATAATGAACATAACGGCTAATATAGTGAACATAATGGAATGGCTGATATAATGAACATAACGGCATAATATAGGTGATATAACGGCTAATATAATGAACATAACGGCTGATATAGTGACTATAACGGCTAATATAATGAACATAACGGAACGGCTGATATAATGAACATAACGGCTGATATAATGAACATAACGGCTGATATAATGAATATAACGGCTGATACAGTGACTATAACGGCTAATATAATGAACATAACGGGATGGCTGATATAATGAACATAACTGAACGGCTGATATAATGAACATAACGGAACGGCTGATATAATGAACATAACGGAACGGCTGATATAATGAACATAACGGCTGATATAATGAACATAACTGCGGATATAGTGAACATAACGGCTAATATAATGAATATAACGGCTGATATAGTGACTATAACGGCTAATATAATGAACATAACGGAATGGCTGATATAATGAACATAACGGCTAATATAGGTGATATAACGGCTAATATAATGAACATAACAGAACGGCTAATATAATGAACATAACGGCTGATATAATGAACATAACGGAACGGCTGATATAATGAACATAACGGCTGATATAATGAACATAACGGCTAATATAATGAATATAACGGCTGATACAGTGACTATAACGGCTAATATAATGAACAACGGAATGGCTGATATAATGAACATAACGGAACGGCTAATATAATGAACAACGGAATGGCTGATATAATGAACATAACGGAACGGCTGATATAATGAACATAACGGAACGGCTGATATAATGAACATAACGGCTGATATAATGAACATAACTGCGGATATAGTGAACATAACGGCTAATATAATGAATATAACGGCTGATATAGTGACTATAACGGCTGATATAGTGACTATAACGGCTAATATAATGAACATAACGGAACGGCTGATATAATGAACATAACGGCTAATATAGATGACATAACGGCTAATATAATGAACATAACGGCTAATATAATGAACATAACATAATGGCTGATATAATGAACATAACGGCTAATATAATGAACATAACGGCTGATATAGTGAACATAACGGAATGGCTGATATAATGAACATAACGGCTAATATAGGTGATATAACGGCTAATATAATGAACATAACAGAACGGCTAATATAATAAACATAACGGCTGATATAATGAACATAACGGAACGGCTAATATAATGAATATAACGGCTGATATAGTGACTATAACGGCTAATATAATGAACATAACGGAACGGCTGATATAATGAACATAACGGCTGATATAATGAACATAACGGCTAATATAATGAATATAACGGCTGATACAGTGACTATAACGGCTAATATAATGAACAACGGAATGGCTGATATAATGAACATAACGGAACGGCTGATATAATGAACATAACGGAACGGCTGATATAATGAACATAACGGCTGATATAATGAACATAACTGCGGATATAGTGAACATAACGGCTAATATAATGAATATAACGGCTGATATAGTGACTATAACGGCTAATATAATGAACATAACGGAACGGCTGATATAATGAACATAACGGCTGATATAATGAACATAACGGCTAATATAATGAATATAACGGCTGATACAGTGACTATAACGGCTAATATAATGAACAACGGAATGGCTGATATAATGAACATAACGGAACGGCTGATATAATGAACATAACGGAACGGCTAATATAATGAACATAACGGAACGGCTGATATAATGAACATAACGGCTGATATAATGAATATAACGGCTGATATAGTGACTATAACGGCTAATATAATGAACATAACGGAACGGCTGATATAATGAACATAACAGCTAATATAGATGACATAACGGCTAATATAATGAACATAACGGCTAATATAATGAACATAACGGAACGGCTGATATAATGAACATAACGGCTAATATAATGAACATAACGGCTGATATAGTGAACATAACGGAACGGTTGATATAATGAACATAACAGCTGATATAATGAATATAATGGCTGATATAATGAACATAACGGAACGGCTGATATAATGAATATAATGGCTGATATAGTGAACGTAACGGCTGATATAATGAACATAACGGAACGGCTGATATAGTGAACATAACGGCTAATATAGTGAACATAATGGAACGGCTGATATAATGAACATAACGGCTAATATAGGTGATATAACGGCTAATATAATGAACATAACGGAACAGCTGATATAATGAACATAACGGCTGATATAATGAACATAACGGCTGATATAATGAATGTAACGGCTGATATAATGAACATAACGGCTGATATAATGAACATAACGGCTGATATAATGAACATAAGGGCTGATATAATGAACATAACGGCTAATATAATGAACATAACGGCTGATATAGTTCATATATTCAGTGAAAGAGTTGATTTCTCTGGTGAACTCACAGCTGTGGACACTGAAGGACTCCTGAGGTAAATGTGATGCTCATTGTTCTCAAGCTGGTTTATTGACGTCTTTCCGCCGTTGAAACACAGATTGAGTGATTACACCACATATGATTCGCTTCAGTGATTAAGATAGATACTGCTTCAGATATTAATTCATGTTTATTCTTTAGGAAGAGATGATCGCGTTCACTCGCCTACACAGTGATCAGTCACGTCACATTAAAGAGCGTCAAAACGGCATTTATCGTTTGAGTTTCATGATAAAATGGGCCGAATACTTCATATGTTCATGTGGGAACTCGGATTGAAGTGTGTTCTGTGCATAAAACAAGCCGACTGTTAAAGATTGCATTCGGAACCGTTCAGTACGGTACGACTACGTGTACCATTACACCCCTATTAACTGCACTTAACAAAATGTAAAACAATAGTAATTATATGATTAAATTAACTTCCTCCAGTTCCACTGCTCTCTAATGTTAGTCTGGAGCCCTGTTAAATGACATTTTCAATCAAAATGGCAAATTTAAATGAAAAACGACTAGTTTGCAGGTATGTTACTGCATAATTTTAGTCACACCCATCCTTTAGCTTGCAAAAACGACCAGAAAACACATTTATCCACTTAGCATTAGCATGCAACGCTCTGAATAAACATTTAAGTATACATTAACATATGTTAAAGAGACTGATGTAGGGCTGCACAATTTGGGGTGGGAAAAAAAAAACAGATTTGTTCTGATTTCACGGTAAAATAAATATTAATTATAATTTTATTTTACATTACAACTGTACAAACTTTTTTGGAATTGGGTTGGGACACTGTACAAATTGTGAATAAAAACAGTTTCAAATGTCAATATTTTATTCAGAACACAACATAGATGACGTATCAAATGTTTAAACTGAGAAAATGTATCATTTTAAGAGAAAAATAAGTTGATTTTAAATTCAATGGCATCAACACATCTCAGAAAAGTTGGGACAAGGCCATGTTTCCCACTGTGTGGCATCCCCTCTTCTTTTTCGAACAGTCTGCAAACGTCTGGGGACTGAGGAGACAAGCTGCTCAAGTTTAGGAATAGGAATGTTGTCCCATTCTTGTCTAATACAGGCTTCTAGTTGCTCAACTGTCTTAGGTCTTCTTTGTGGCATCTTCCTCTTTATGATGCTCAGATGTTTTCTATGGTGAAAGATCTGGACTGTAGGCTGGCCATTTCAGTCCCCGGATCCTTCTTCTACGCAGCCATGATGTTGTAATTGATGCAGTATGTGGTCTGGC
>JAGHMJ010000029.1:3147881-3220381 GCA_018749465.1 Paracanthobrama guichenoti
ATATTCTAAAATGTGCATGAGAATAGGTGGATGGAGAAAAAAATAAAATATATATATATATTCAGGGGAACAATTGTTTCGCAAAAATATTTAAATATTTTTTTTTGTCTTGAGGGTGAATAATGACAGAAATGTACATTTTTCTCTTCATGTATAATGCATTAAAAAAAAAGTATAATGTGCGCTGAAATGCGTTGCATCCTTAAATCAACAGTTGCAAGCAAAGTTAAAATGCATTATTATATTTGTAGATTATATCTGACATTGGTTGCTTTATGTTTTAATGCATTATACTTTCTAAATTAATAGATGAGTATTATAATGCATTATAACTGTGGTTACAATTATCATACAATGCAAGGTGCATTACAATTCATAATGCATTAATAAATACCCTTACACAGTAATGTCTTTAAGTAAAGTGTTTTAAGGTTGTGCACTGGAAACGGTAACAGGGTAACAGCACAACACATTTCAGTCTTCAACAACAGATTGACAGGAGAAGACGCTGTAAATACTCCACTGGCACGCCAAAGAACTGATTTATTAGAGTGTACTTTATATATTCATATGCTCTGATATGATAAATAAATGCTTTATTCTTTTAAAACAATTAGACAGTTGGTACTGTTAAAGGGATAGTTCACCCAAAAATGAAAATTTACTCTCTCTCAAGTTCTTATAGGTGTGTATGACATTCTTCTTTCAGACGAACACAATCAGAGTTATAGTAAAAATATCCTGTCTCTTCAAAGCTTTATAATGGCAGTGACTGTTGGGTCATTTTTAAAGTCCATAAAAGTGCATCTATCATCATAAAAGTGCATCCATCCATCATAAAAGTGCATCCATCATCATAAAAGTGCATCCACCCATCATAAAAGTGCATCTATCCATCATAAAAGTAAATCCATCCATCATAAAAGTGCATCTGTAGATCTGGGATAGATGCACTTTTATGATGATGGATGCACTTTTATGATGATAGATGCACTTTTATGATGATGGATGCACTTTTATGATGGATGGATGCACTTTTATGATGATAGATGCACTTTTATGATGATGGATGCCCTTTTATGATGATAGATGCACTTTTATGATGGATGGATGCACTTTTATGATGATAGATGCACTTTTATGATGGATGGATGCACTTTTATGATGGACAGATGCACTTTTATGATGGATGGATGCACTTTTATGGACTTCACAAACGAACCAACAGTCACTGCCATTATAAAGCTTGGAAGAGACAGGATATTTTTAATATAACTCTGATTGTGTTCGTCTGAAAGAAGAATGTCATACACACCTAGGAGGACTTTAGGGGGAGTAAATCATGGGATAATAATTTTTAGGTGAACTAACCCTTTAAATTTTTCACACTAATAACAATGAACTAACGATTTGGAAACATATCGACAGGGTGAAAACGTGCTCGTTAAAACGGTGTCTTCTGTAATAGATTAATGCTGGATTACTTACATGCTCTGATGGAGAGGAGAGCGTGGGAAAGCCGGTCGGGTTGAAATCATGTGTGATGACATGATGGAGCATCACATTCACAAACCCGTCGCTCTCTGTGTCTGCGGTGGATCTAAGAGACCTTGTCTAACAGCATGCGACGCTCAGGCTCTCAAACTGTCAACTTTTAATAATGCACAAAAAATAAATGAAGTGATGCTGATGTTGTCGTAATGTACATTTTATTCACACCTGATACATATTTACATAAGACATGGATGTCAACCATACCTGTTCTCAGCAGCCGCTCAAAGAAAATGAAACAAAAACGCACGCTTTCAGTCGCATAAATTACATTTAGTATAATAGATTTCGGGTAAATACTACTACTTTTTTTATAAATACAAGTGCCTTATTTAATCTTAATCTAACAAACCAGTAAACATAATCAACAGGGCCGAATGTGTGCAGGGATCAACATAACAGCCCAAGAGTCTATTATCATAAAGATAATAACAAAAACATCAGTCATCTCAGTCTTGAAAGAGATTCAGTCACTGAATCATCATCATCATCCCTGCAACTTATTCCCACCGTCTCTAATGGGAAAAACAGATTTGGCAAGGCAAAAACCCTGAAGGCACAAACCGATGTGAAGGAGCCGCAGAACAGCTGGAGATCTGCAGGAAACGCTCATTACGCGTGACATCAGAGCCATCCGAACACAAGGCCGTGGGTGGATCATGGAGCCAAAGGGATGTGGAAATCAGGATTGTCGAAGAGCAAAGGCCTGCTCGGGGGTTTGGGGTCCTTTGTGGCACTGTGCAACAGTTTAAAGAGTCCAGTGCCGATATTCATAGGGATTCCCATTATAATGCACTCGGACACACCTGCAGAACACAGGAAGACAGAGGGATGAGCGACATTCAAAAACAGGCCACATACACACTGCACTTAACGGGATAGTCCCATGATTTACTCACCCTCAAGCCATCCTAGGTGTATATGACTTTATTCTTTCTGAACACAATCTGAGTTATATTAATAAATATCCTGGCTCTTCCAAGATTTATAATGGCAGTGAAGGGAGGATGAGATGAGCTGTAGCCTATAAATCACTGGCTAGAATTTTGTTTTTTTTTTGTGGATTCAACAGAATTCATTACACAAACTTTTAGGCTTCAACAGCCATGAGGGTGAATACATTTTCGGTAGTGTCAGTTTTCCTAGACGGTTTATCTGATATGCACGAACATTGAACCAGAACATCTACAGTCATCAGCAGTGTTTTTGAATAACGCGCAAACGGATTTTAGCGCTTGTGAAAATGGACATAAGGCTGTATCTCCACAATGCTTTATCGTATTCTGACCAAACTTGGTACAGATCATCACAAGCATGACCTGAGGCTGCATGCTGCGTTTCTGTGCAGCGCCACCTGCTGGTCTGGAGATATGAAAAAATAAGGCTATTTTTGCTTGTAACTTCTGATTTGGCCAAAAATCATAAAAGTTTCCATATCGGCCATTTTGGACGTCAGCCATTTTTAATTTTGTAGTAAAACTGCTGTATTTCATGAATGAGTCCAACGATACCACACATGCTAGGTTTTGCCTTATGGTTTGTTCAACGTTTGGATTTGACGTATCTTCGAAAACAGTCCAATTAAGACAAAACCACCGCAGGGAAATCAGAATCATAGCGGGTTGATTAAATGTAGGCCAAATGTAAAAATTTTGATAGTAAGTGGCAAAAAATGCAGGTGTGGGTAATTTTTTGTGTGTTCATACATATAAATGTCTTTAACTCCTAAACAAAATGAGATCTTTTCACCAAATTTCACACTCTTGTATATGGGGGCACTCTGAGGACACACAAACTGTGCCACTTGGTGGCGCTATAATTGAACAAAACATGAAATTGGCTCTATACAGCTCAATGTATTTATGGCTTTTCAACCTCTCCAAATGTCTTTACTCAAGTTTGCAGTTGGTCTGCTGCTGCTTCCTTTTTTGCTTCTGTTGTGCAGCAGCTATATTTAATTATACATGTTTCTGCTCATCACTCACCGCACACTGAGTCTTTCTGCCCGAAATACGCTGCATCAAACAGATGATCCGCTGTCTTCTCAAAGGACGCCAGCATGAGAACGCTCTCCTTCATCTTAGCCAGGCCGAAGCGAGTGATGCCCAGAATCTCACCCTAAGGCCCACAAGAGTCATTGAGTCACTCTCGTCTCACCATATCATTAGAGAACAGCACGTAATCCTTCAGCTGCTCACCTTATAGGACATGAGATCCGCCAGCAGCATGACGTGCCTGCGGTCGATGCTCATGCCGTGGTTTACCATGGTGTACTGGATCTCATTAATGATGGTCGATCTCGCTGCTTCGATGCCTAGCGTCTTCTCGACCTGATGAACGCAGACAGATCCATCACAGACTCTACACACAGATATCAGGCCCTACTGGCAACTTATGAATTAATAAATCAAAAGCTGGGATGTACAATTAATCAAATTATGAGTCTGTCAGTGATTCAACCTTTTCATTTCATAAAAACGGACACAAAAATACACACACAGAAGCTCAAAAGGACTTCAATCTCGTCAATAAAAGTTGTTTAACTTGAAATTATGACAAAGATAAAAGTATTAATATTGTACAGCAGAATGTACTTCAAGTAATAATTTTTCTTTTCAGAATCAGTCTCAAAAATCAGTCTCAGTTGTTCTTCCATGTTTTTTTAAACTGTAAACGTCTGTTGTGCCAAAAATAAAATGTAAATTTTTTTTTAAAAGTAATCAAATTTAACAGTTAAAGTTATGCCTTCATTTTATTACCACAAAATAATTTATAATAAATAAATAATAAAAATACATACAGTACATACATTTTAATAAATCATTTTAAAATCATAAATCCTGAAAAAATAAAACAAAGATTTATTGAAAATATAAAACATTTCACAAGGCCTTATTATTATAGAAATTAATAAATTATTAAACTGTTATTCAATTAATTAGAGTTTAATTAAAGCAATGAGAGAGAAATACATTTTGTATGCAGATTTTATAGCGCCATAAAACTTAATAAATTGTCATCTCATGGTTTCAATTAAATAATACATGTTTTTTCATTGCTAAAATTGAATTTAACCATTACAACAGAACGAAAAATGTTAAAATGGAAAAAACTGAACATGGTAAACAATAAAACAGACTTGAGAAGGCCCTACAGATACGAGTAAACATCTCAAGCTGAGCAATAATGTAAAGGGTGAGGTACTGCCCATCTAAAGACCGATGTTTAACCCTTAAATACACACCGTGGGTCTTTAGTCAGTCACTACCCTCCTCCTCATTCATTTTTTTAAGTTAGACATCAACCTTCTTAGTATTCCTCAATCAGTTCATTATAAACAATATAAAAATTAATAAAATAATGCCTGCTTTTCCATTATTTTTTGTAAAAATTGTATAGGGTCACTAACGACCCGAGGTGTGCAAGATTGTATGCATATTTTTTATGCACCATAATAATAATAATTGAATCTTTAAAATGACGGAATAAGTGCAATTCGCCTTTATTCCACAAGGTGGCAATGTCTGATACGCAATGATGAAGTAACGCTTCACTCGTAGTCAATGCAGACTGAAAACCAAACAATAATGCGAAACTTGAAAAGGCTCAGCGATTTACTGCAGAGCAAGTGCTGAACACATTCAAATATTAGTGTCACTGAAAGCGTCGCCAGATCCACCATCAGTGACAGTGATCAAAATATAGATTTTGAAGCAGAGAGAAGGATTCAGGCCGAGATCCAGGAGTTTGGCGGTTAGCTTAATGGGAACTATGGTGTTAAAGGCTGAGCTATAGTCAATAAATAGCAGTCTTACGTAGTTCCCACTTTTGCTGTCGATGTGAGTGAGGGAGGAGTGGAGCACATGAGAGATGGCATCTTCAGTCGATCTATTGGGACGATAGGCAAACTGAAGAGGGTCCAAAGTGTCAGGAATGAAGGCGCAAATGGTGTTTTTAATGAGTCTCTCAAAGACCTTCATGACTATAGACGTGAGAGCCACTGGACGGTAGTCATTTAGGCAAGAGGGTTTACTGTTCTTAGGGACAGGGATGATGGTGGATTTTTTGAAGGAGGTGGGGACCACAGATGTAGCGAGGGACTCATTAAAGATAGATGTAAACAACCCGGTGAGCTGATCAGCACAGGACCGCAGAACACGACCTGAAATACCATCCGGCCCGGCAGCTTTCCTAACGTCCACACGCTTGAGTGCTCTCCGAACTTCATCCTCCGAGACAGAGATTGTTCAGAGCATTGGAGTTTATGAAACAGGTCCATAAGAAACTTAAGCTCCGAATCGGATCTGTATGATCCGTGTGGAGAACACTGTTAATCTCATCACGGCGCACCGCACAGAAACCGATCTCATGCGCACGCCGTGTGAAGTTGGAATTCTCCGCTGTAATCAAGGGCTGAATCCGAAATCTCCCCCTATACCCTCAAATAGGACATTATTTGAAGGGACAGCCATTTGTAGTGGTGTCCGAAACCACAGCGGACGTTATTGAGTGCACTCATTCAATCCCACATTGCACGCTCCGAACGTTGTTTAAGCGACATAACCCGGTATTGCGGTATAATCAAAATTCATATCATAACAAAAATAAATACTGGTATTCGGTATGAACCGGTATACCGCCCAGCACTGTTTTGAAGATGTTGAAAATTATCATTTTGAGAATATGTTTGAGATCATGAATATGAGCCAGATGGGAAATGAGCTCTGACGAGGATAGTGATGTTGGTATAAAACATCTGCTCAAACTGAACCCTTCCAAGCTCCAAAAGGGAACGGAATATGCTTTATTTTATTCTTCTGTAATTGTTACACTAATATCAGGAGAGTTTTATATTATCACGGCAGGTAGAGATCCATCCGTGTTATAGAGATATAGATCCGGTTCACTAAAGACCTGATTATGTAAGAATGACTGGCGAAACGGTCATTAATTTAAGGGTTAAAATGCAAAATTATGAGGTAAACAGAAATCTGAACATCTTCCCCAAAAGACCAGAAGCTCTCACAGAGTCCGGCTGGGCTGTGGGCGGCCGGTACCTCATACGTGTTGTTGGATGTTGTTCTGTTGCCATTGACGCCGTGTGTTGCCATGACAGCCCTGAGATTGTCTCCCTCCACCAGCAGTTTGAACTTCTGTTTCCCGCTCTGTTCATCAATGTGAATGACGGCACGCGCCACTTCAGGGATGCCCTGGACCACCACCTACAATCATAATTCCCTTAAAATTAACAAAATTTAACTGGCTAATTAAACTGCATCACATGTTCCCTAGATATCGGCATCGCTATTATGTCAGCGTATGGGAGTATGTACAAGTCCAACACTGGCCTGTCAGTGACTGACCTTAGGAAGGTCCTGTTTGAGCGACTGCAGGACGTAGTACATGGAGCTCTTGCTGTTTTCTCTCGGAGAGACACAGACCACAGCCTCCCCGTGAACCGCGATATCACCCGGCTTCACCCGCAGCTTCGACGTGCAGATGGAGTAGCGCACGGTCTCTGCGTTCACCTGAACCGAACAAACAATACAACTCTATAAACCTCTATGCAGACGATCCTCACGGTGAAATTTTTTTTAATAAAAATGAGACACAAAAACACTGATGCTTGAAGAATCATCTTGAATCATTCTGTCTAACAGGTAATTATGATCAAATCTGCCGTTACCTCCAACCTCAGGAGACGAATCCTCTCTAGCGACAGTTTCACCAGGATGAAACAATCATCAGGCAGGAAAACCTCCTCGATGTACTCGGAAATCTGACAGAAGGAAACAAACTCAGAGATTAATTTGAAAACAACATACTGGCTCCTTATGAATACATATGGGGTGTGTTATATATATAGGCTATGATAATATGGTGATCGTTGCTTTAATGATGTGCAATCTGACATTGAGCATGTACCTCACGTCACAAAAACACCTGCAGCACACGCATAGACTACGTGATGTAGTCTTGTAGGTTAAACTTGAGCATTTACACTTTCACTGCGTGATTTACTCTATTAAAATGCATTTATAATGCCCTCTATATTCAAGATAAGGGGCAAAAATACTTCTTTTATATTTATATAATTTAATATAGTTAATCAATATCACATGAATTCTTTTCTCAAGTCTTTTCTCAAGTCATTCTTTTCCGATCAGTTTCACCAAAGACGAACTACTGGACATTAGGAAACACACACCAGACAATATGTCTGCAGTTTTTGATTATTCAGACGTTTTGTTTGATATCCTCGTTGGAGTCACGACTGTTTCTTTAAATCGCGCGGCCAGACGCAAGCGGGGGAAGCGGGTTAAACTCCGCGCGTGCGGCCTCCGCACTCCTCTTCCCAGTATTCATCTTGCTAATCTCCGCTCTCTTCCTAATAAAACGGACGAACTGCTTCTCCTCACCCGGATTAACAAGGATTTTTCCAACTCTGCTGCACTGTGCTTCACTGAAACCTGGCTGAGTGAAGCCATACCGGACAACGCACTACATCTGCCGGGCTTCCAGCTGTTCCGAGCAGATCGCATCACGGAACTAACCGGGAAAACGAGAGGTGGAGGTTTGTGTTTCTACATCAACGAAAGTTGGTGTTCAGATGTAACAACGCTGAAGAAGATGTGCTCTCCTAACCTAGAGGCCCACTTCATAAACTGTAAACCTTTCTATTCACCGCGGGAGTTTTCCTCGTTTATTCTCGTGAATGTTTACATTCCTCCAGACGCGTGTGTCAGCACGGCAGTACAACAGCTGGCTGAACAAATAGCTGAGACTGAACAAAAGTATCCAGACTCTCTTTCAATCATTCTTGGGGATTTTAACAAAGCAAATCTCTCCTGTGAACTGCCAAAATACAGACAGCACATTACATGTCCCACCAGAGACAGTAAATATTCTTGACCACTGCTACACCACAATAAAGAATGCATATCACTCCGTCCCACGGGCAGCTTTGGGGCTTTCTGATCACTGTGTGGTTCATCTTATACCGTCCTACAGGCAGAAACTGTAATCAGCTAAACCTGTAATAAAGACTGTAAAAATATGGACTATTGAAGCAGAGCGGCACCTACAAGCCTGCTTTGATTGCACTGATTGGAATGTCTTTGAAGCTGCTACCACTGATCTGGATGAGCTCACAGATACTGTAACATCATACATCAGTTTCTGTGAGGATACATGCATTCCTACCAAGACATTCTTATCATTCACTAATGATAAACCATGGTTTACTGGGAAACTCAAACAGCTTCGTCATGCCAAAGAGGATGCTTACAGAAGTGGGGATAGGGTCTTGTATAACCAGGCCAGGAACAGACTGACAAAGGAGATCAGAGCTGCTAAAAGAAGCTACTCTGAAAAGCTGAGAAACCAGTTTTCTTCTAACAACCCTGCTGCTGTCTGGTCAGGCCTGAAGAATATCACCAATTACAAGCCACCATCCCCCCGACCTGCTGAGAATCAACATCTGGCTGATGAGCTGAATGCATTTTACTGCAGGTTTGAGAAACCCAATCTCACACCCGTTCTGATCTGCACTTCACACGCCCCCAACACCTCCTGCACCCCTCTCCTCCCCGCCATCCAACCTGAGCTTAAGGTCTGTGTGGAGCAGGTAACCAAAATCTTCAAAAGACAGAAGATAAGGAAAGCTTCAGGCCCAGACGGCATCTCATCTGCTTGTTTGAAAGCCTGCGCTGACCAACTGGCCCCAGTCTTCACGCAGATCTTCAATAGATCATTGGAGCAGTGTGAAGTTCCCCGTTGCTTCAAACGCTCCACCATCATTACTGTCCCCAAAAAACCCCAAATCACTGGACTTAATGACTATAGACCTGTCGCTCTCACATCTGTGGTCATGAAGTAATTTGAAAGACTTGTTCTGGCCCACCTGAAGGACATCACTGGACCCTTGCTGGATCCTCTTCAATTTGCCTACAGAGCAAACAGGTCTGTGGATGATGCAGTCAACATGGGACTGCATTATATCCTGCAACATCTCGACAGACCTGGGACTTATGCAAGGATCTTATTTGTGGACTTCAGTTCGGCCTTCAATACCATCATGCCTGATCTTCTTACAGCTAAACTGACCCAGCTCTCCATGCCATCCTCAATCTGTCAGTGGATCACCAGCTTCCTGACAGACCGGCAGCAGCGAGTGAGACTGGGGAAACTCACATCCAAGACTCTCACTACCAGCACTGGCGACCCCCAGGGGTGTGTTCTCTCCCCACTGCTCTTCTCCCTGTACACCAATGACTGCACTTCTAAAGACCCTTCTGTGAAGCTCCTGAAATTTGCAGACGACACCACCGCCATCGGCCTCATCCAAACGGTGATGAGTCTGCTTACAGACTGGAGGTTGAACGGCTGGCTGTCTGGTGCAGTTATAACAACCTTGAGCTCAACACGCTCAAAACGGTGGAGATGATAGTGGACTTCAGGAGGAACAGCCCTGCTCTGCCCCCACTCACCATCATGAACAGCACAGTGGCAGCAGTGGAGTCATTCAGGTTCCTGGGCACCACCATCTCTCAGGACCTGAAGTGGGACAATCACATTGACTCCATTGTAAAAAAGGCCCAGCAGAGACTGTACTTCCTTCGTCAGCTGAGGAAGTTCAACCTCCCACAGGAGCTGCTGATCCAGTTCTACTCGGCTGTCATTGAGTCTGTTTTGTGCACATCCATCACTGTCTGGTTTGGTTCAGCTACCAAATCTGACATCAGGAGACTACATCGTACAATCCGGACTGCAGAGAGGATTATTGGTGCCCCCCTGCCAGCCCTCCAGGACCTGTACTCTTCCAGAGTGAGGAAGAGGGCAGGTAAAATCATCACAGTCTCCGCGCACCCTGTTTGAACTGTTACCGTCAGGACGGCGACTCCGATCACTGGCCACTAGAACATCTAGGCACAGGAACAGTTTCTTCCCACAGACCATTTCCCTCTTGAACAGTTGAATACCAACAACCCCCCTTACTGAATAAATGAATCAGTTGAATTAATGATTCAATGACTCACTCATTAAGGGAGTCAAATGCTTCGCTCCTGAATGAATCAGCCGTTTGAATGAATCGTTTGAAACTCAATGACTCACTTATTAACAGTGACTCGCTGCCACCTACTGGCGTTTTTTTACTGGTGTCAGTGCATTTGATATTTAAACACCGTGGAGCTGGACATGAACATGAGAACTGCGTCTAGCAAAAAGTAAAATAGCAAAAAAAAGCATGTCGCGCCTAGCGTCACATTGCGCCGGGTGTATAACAGGGCCCACCGTTTAAAACATTAAAACATTAGTTCTGCATGTGTAACAGCAGGTTAAACACATTCATGTCCCTCTGAGCTCATTAAATGGTCTGTGTAAATGATCTAAACGCCACTTCAGATGCAACTTCTGTGTTTCCTCTGCACTGCAAAGATGAATTTTGTTGAACCATTGCGTATTATTCCAGTTTAATTTGATTAAATGTAAGAATTTGACACAAACGATGATGCATACATTTATTTAGGTTTAAAAAAATGCGTTTATAAAAGGTAAAAATCTAAACTTATTGGAAAAGATGATTTCTGTCACTGCTGCAAACTGACCACCGCACAGAATATGAACAATATCAAAAACTTTGAAAACAGAGATATTGTTTTTTTTGTCAATATCACACACCCCTAAATACATAATGTGCTGTTTATATAGTGAGAATGAGCAAAACAACATATTTCCAAAAATCAAGCTTGTTGCAAGGCATTCTGGTATCGAATTCTCGATTCTAGTTGGAGAATTGGCATTGCATTCTGGGAGTTTACAAGGAAGTTGCCATTTCAGTCAGGTGCATTTTAATTTCATATTGACTTTCTGAACACACCCCTAACGCAGGCCTTAGTGAAGTCAGAGTCTGCGTACCTCTCCCAGAAGAGTCTTCTCAATGCGTCCTTTCACCAGCCGAGCGAAGTCTGCATCATCATCAATGTCCAGGTTAGCACTTATGATGGGCGTACTGAGACACAGAGAGACTCGTTAGGAATAAGAAAGAGTGTTATTGCAGCCATTAAATCATCCCTGAACAGCAGCAATCACGCTGACACCGCTCGACCGCGGCGCGAGGGTGCAGGCGGTCGTCCTCCTCCACTCGCTCCAGGCTTCTCCTCTGATGGACAAATGTGTTTTTCTCCTTCAGGGGTCGAGATCAAACTCTCATGAATCGATGTCAGCCGCTGTGCTTACGGTCACCTGCACGTCTATAATTTTCACAGGCTCTTTTCTAGAGTCTAGAAATTATGTTACAGGTCGCTATTTTGAGAAGGTTATTTCTGGATTTTTCTCTGACAGGTGTGAGGTTGATTTATGGTTCATCAGGGTTCACACCTGTGCTCTTGAGGATTATGCAGAATGATTACCATATTCATGTGCCATAGTATTTAAGTAGAAGGCATAACAAAGAATCGTGAGGTAGAAAAAAAAAATTCATTGTAAAACAGATGAAATATTAAATATTTTAGATAAATGGATAGGAGAAAAGCATAATTATATATATATATATATATACACACTATGTATTAATAAATATAAGTATAATGTTTATTTATAATTATAAATACAAAAATATATTTGCTATACAATTTTTATTGCCTGGGGTTTAAAAATACATTTACAAATAATAATATATAATTTTTATTTATTCAAATAAAAAAAAAAATAAAACTACAAAATTATTCTGTATTACTTTTCCAGGCCTGGAAAAAATATATTATAATATTATATTATATATAAAAAAATATTACTAATAAAAATATAATTAATAATCTATCATTTTTTTATATATAATTCTAAAAATATACAACATATCATAGTCACTATAAAAATTTCTATGACTTTTCCAGACCTGGAAAACTCAATGTATCCGGGTTTCTGTAGTCACCTGATGTTCTTGGACGCATTGATGATCTCTTTGATTCTCGGGACTCCCAGAGTGATGTTCATGGAAGCCACTCCAGCGAAGTGAAACGTCTTGAGGGTCATCTGAGTGCCGGGCTCCCCGATGCTCTGGGCACACAATGCTCCGACGGCTGACCCCGGCTCCATCTGCGCCCTGAGCGTCACACAACTCTCATTAACACCATTTCTGTAAATCAGCGTGCTTCTCAACTTCTCTTAAATCATCTCTAGATCTTATTTGAGTCACTGAAGTCGTTGTATCGGTTTTATCCAGCTGGAAGCGAGCCTGACGGGGTCAGTTATGGTGCAGCTGCTTCCGCCCAGATTAAGCACAGCTCATTAGATCAGCATCTGTCTACTGAACCGAACCAGCTCAATTAGAGCTGAGCGTTTATCAGAAACTGCACCGCTGTGTTACCTCATATATTTGTCTCTGCATGTTTCCAGAAACTTCTCCAGCTGGGTTGGAGTGATCCTGTCCAACTGGTACAGAACTTTAGGCTGTAATGGATCAGAAAACAGGCCGTCACACACACGCACAGATCCACTCTCACAATCACACTCTCTCACACACACACACACACACACACACACACACACAGATTCACTCTCACAATCACACTCTCTCTCTCACACACACACACACACACACACGCACAGATTCACTCACAATCACACTCTCTCTCACACACACACACACACACGCACGCACGCACAGATTCACTCTCACAATCACACTCTCTCTCTCACACACACACACACACGCACAGATTCACTCTCACAATCACACTCTCTCTCTCTCACACACACACACACACACACACACACACAGATCCACTCTCACAATCACACTCTCTCTCACACACACACACACACACACACACACACACACACACACACACACAGATTCACTCTCACAATCACACTCTCTCTCTCACACACACACACACACACACACACGCACAGATTCACTCTCACAATCACACTCTCTCTCTCACACACACACAAAGATTCACTCTCACAAATCACACACTCTCTCTCTCTCACACACACACACACACACACACACACACAGATTCACTCTTTCACTCTCTCTCCCTCACACACACACAGATTCACTCTCACAATCACTCTCTCTCACACACACAGATTCACTCTCACAATCACACTCTCTCTCTCTCTCTCTCACACACACAGATTCACTCTCACAATCACACTCTCTCTCTCTCTCTCACACACACGGACAGATTCACTCTCACAATCACACACTCACACTCTCTCTATCACACACTCTCTCTCTCTCACACACACAGATTCACTCTCTCTCTCACACACGGACAGATTCACTCTCACAATCACACACTCTCTCTCTCGCACACACACACAGATTCACTCTCACAATCACACACTCACACTCTCTCACACACACACACACAAATTCACTCTCACAATCACACACTCTCTCTCTCACACACAGATTCACTCTCACAATCACACACTCTCTCTCTCTCGCTCACACACACACACAGATTCACTCTCACAATCACACACTCACACTCTCACACACACACACACACAAATTCACTCTCACAATCACACACTCTCTCTCTCACACAGATTCACTCTCTCTCTCTCACACACGCACAGATTCACTCTCACAATCACACACTCTCACTCTCTCGCTCACACACACAGATTCACTCTCACAATCACACACTCTCTCACACACACACAGATTCACTCTCACAATCACACACTCTCTCTCTCTCGCTCACACACACACAGATTCACTCTCACAATCACACACTCATTCTCTCTCTCTCTCTCTCTCACACACACACACACGGACAGATTCACTCACAATCACACACTCTCTCTCTCTCGCTCACACACACAGATTCACTCTCACAATCACACACTCTCTCACACACACACAGATTCACTCTCACAATCACACACTCTCTCTCTCTCTCTCTCGCTCACACACACACAGATTCACTCTCACAATCACACACTCTCTCTCTCACACACAGATTCACTCTCTCTCTCTCACACACACGGACAGATTCACTCTCACAATCACACACTCTCTCTCTCGCTCACACACACAGATTCACTCTCACAATCACACTCTCTCTCTCACACACACACAGATTCACTCTCACAATCACACACTCTCTCGCTCACACACACAGATTCACTCTCACAATCTCTCTCGCTCGCACACACACAGATTCACTCTCACAATCACACTCTCTCTCTCTCTCACACACACAGATTCACTCTCACAATCACACACTCTCTCGCTCACACACAGATTCACTCTCACAATCTCTCTCGCTCGCACACACACAGATTCACTCTCACAATCACACTCTCTCTCTCTCACACACAGATTCACTCTCACAATCACACTCTCTCTCTCTCTCTCACACACACGGACAGATTCACTCTCACAATCACACACTCACACTCTCTCTATCACACACTCTCTCTCTCTCACACACACAGATTCACTCTCTCTCTCTCACACACGGACAGATTCACTCTCACAATCACACACTCTCTCTCTCTCGCTCACACACACACAGATTCACTCTCACAATCACACACTCACACTCTCTCTCACACACACACACACAAATTCACTCTCACAATCACACACTCTCTCTCTCACACACAGATTCACTCTCTCTCTCACACACACGGACAGATTCACTCTCACAATCACACACTCTCTCTCTCGCTCACACACACACACACAGATTCACTCTCACAATCACACACTCACACTCTCTCACACACACACACACACAAATTCACTCTCACAATCACACACTCTCTCTCTCACACAGATTCACTCTCTCTCTCTCACACACGCACAGATTCACTCTCACAATCACACACTCTCACTCTCTCGCTCACACACACAGATTCACTCTCACAATCACACACTCTCTCACACACACACAGATTCACTCTCACAATCACACTCTCTCTCTCTCGCTCACACACACACAGATTCACTCTCACAATCACACACTCATTCTCTCTCTCTCTCTCTCTCACACACACACACGGACAGATTCACTCACAATCACACACTCTCTCTCTCGCTCACACACACAGATTCACTCTCACAATCACACACTCTCTCACACACACACAGATTCACTCTCACAATCACACACTCTCTCTCTCTCTCTCTCGCTCACACACACACAGATTCACTCTCACAATCACACACTCTCTCTCTCACACACACAGATTCACTCTCTCTCTCTCACACACACGGACAGATTCACTCTCACAATCACACACTCTCTCTCTCGCTCACACACACAGATTCACTCTCACAATCACACTCTCTCACACACACACAGATTCACTCTCACAATCACACACTCTCTCGCTCACACACACAGATTCACTCTCACAATCTCTCTCGCTCGCACACACACAGATTCACTCTCACAATCACACTCTCTCTCTCACACACACACACACAGATTCACTCTCACAATCACACACAGATTCACTCACAATCACACTCTCTCTCTCGCTCACACACACAGATTCACTCACAATCACACTCTCTCTCGCTCACACACACACAGATTCACTCACAATCACACTCTCTCTCACACACACACAGATTCACTCTCACAATCACACACTCTCTCGCTCACACACACAGATTCACTCTCACAATCACACACTCTCTCTCTCGCTCACACACACACAGATTCACTCTCACAATCACACTCTCTCTCTCTCTCTCTCTCACACACACACGGACAGATTCACTCACAATCACACACTCTCTCTCTCTCTCGCTCACACACACAGATTCACTCTCACAATCACACTCTCTCTCTCGCTCACACACACAGATTCACTCTCACAATCTCTCTCGCTCGCACACACACAGATTCACTCTCACAATCACACTCTCTCTCTCACACACACACACAGATTCACTCTCACAATCACACACAGATTCACTCACAATCACACTCTCTCTCTCGCTCACACACACAGATTCACTCACAATCACACTCTCTCTCGCTCACACACACACAGATTCACTCTCACAATCACACTCTCTCTCACACACACACAGATTCACTCTCACAATCACACACTCTCTCGCTCACACACACAGATTCACTCTCACAATCACACACTCTCTCTCGCCACACACACACAGATTCACTCTCAATCACACTCTCTCTCTCTCTCTCTCTCTCTCACACACACACACGGACAGATTCACTCACAATCACACACTCTCTCTCTCTCTCTCGCTCACACACACAGATTCACTCTCACAATCACACTCTCTCTCTCGCTCACACACACAGATTCACTCTCACAATCTCTCTCGCCGCACACACACACAGATTCACTCTCACAATCACACTCTCTCTCACACACACACACACAGATTCACTCTCACAATCACACACAGATTCACTCACAATCACACTCTCTCGCTCACACACACAGATTCACTCACAATCACACTCTCTCTCGCTCACACACACACAGATTCACTCTCACAATCACACTCTCTCTCTCTCACACACACACAGATTCACTCTCACAATCACACTCTCTCTTTCTCACACACACACACAGATTCACTCTCACAATCACACACTCTCACACACACACAGATTCACTCTCACAATCACACTCTCTCTCTCTCACACACACAGATTCACTCTCACAATCACACTCTCTCTCTCACACACACAGATTCACACTCACAACACATCACTCTCTCTCTCTCTCTCTCACACACACACACACGGACAGATTCACTCACAATCACACACTCTCTCTCTCTCTCGCTCACACACACAGATTCACTCTCACAATCACACTCTCTCTCTCGCTCACACACACAGATTCACTCTCACAATCTCTCTCGCTCGCACACACACAGATTCACTCTCACAATCACACTCTCTCTCTCACACACACACACACAGATTCACTCTCACAATCACACACAGATTCACTCACAATCACACTCTCTCGCTCACACACACAGATTCACTCACAATCACACTCTCTCTCGCTCACACACACACAGATTCACTCACAATCACACTCTCTCTCTCTCACACACACAGATTCACTCTCACAATCACACTCTCTCTCTCTCTCACACACACACACGCTCTCTCGCTCTCTCTCTCACACACACGGACAGATTCACTCTCACAATCACACACTCACTCTCTCACTCTCGTTCTCTCTCACACACACACACGGACAGATTCACTCTCACAATCACACTCACTCTCTCACTCTCTCACACACACACAAACACACACACGAAGCTGAGCTCTTACCTCTGTTGTTCCGTTGTCATTGATGCCGTACTTGTCGCGTGTCTTTTTGATTCTCTCCGAAATCGTTTTTATGAACTTTCTGATTTCCTACAATTGAAGATAATTTCAAAGCATTTAGAAAGCAAAATAAACTCAGAATGCAATGCAGAGCTCATTAACTGCAGCAAAAATCATTCATTTATAAGAATTCAGCTTTGCACAAAAAAGTATAAAATATATTATTGGATTAATCTCAAAAACATCAAATATCACCTCAAAAATCAAAAGAAAAATTTTATATGAAGAAAAATATAAATGAGATACTCAGTGAGTCACATTGAGGCATAAATCTGCAAATTCACATGAGCCTGAAAACGATTCGGACGGCCTGTCTGACAGCGTGCATCAGGATTAGCATCAGCACGTTAACACTGGTTACTACTGTAAGTCATGCTGAAGTAAACACACACCTGGCTCTCATATATATAAATTAATAACCTCAAAATCACACACACACGTCATGCGTGCCATACGATACCTGTAAGTACTTGTCACTGCCAGTGTCTGTCAATGCCTTTAAATGAAAGACAGACACCGAGCAGAGTTTCAATGTGAATGTGAAGAGTTTCATTTAGGCATCTGAATGCATACAGGGGAAACAGCGACTACATAAAAAAAAAACAGTGACATCTTAAAAGCGTCCCATTATGCTTTTTTGGATATGACCTTTCATGTAGTGTGTAATAAGAGCTGTTTGTGAAAAAGGTTCAACGTTACAAAGATGAATGAAGTTTGTCTCCTAAAAAAAAAAAAAAAAAAAAATACTACTCAGTAATTCCTAAGTAGGTTTGGAACTCATTTGCATAATGTCCACCTATGGTCTTGATTGGCTGAACAGCGTCTCTTTGCCCCGCCCTCACACACTGTAGTTGTATCTGAGACTGGAGTTTGGTTGGTGTTGTTCATGTGGAGAAGACGCTGTTTTCTGCTGAGATTGATGCGGTAAAACCCACACCATCGTTACTGTTCGTATCACTGTGTCAAGAGATTCAGATATGATAATGAGCATTTAGTTTCCGACCAATCACAACAGACATCTGACCACTCAGAGCAGAGGCTCTCGGAAAGGCGGGGTTTAGAGAGACTGGATCTTCGGATGAAGCGTTTCAGACACTGAGAAAAGAGCTGACGCTGCAGTGGATATTATGAGCAAAACTGTTTTTTGACCTTTGATGCATGTAAACCTGTTGCAGGAGATGCTAAAACATATTTAGGAACCTTTATAATATCATATTAAGGGCACTTAAACCATTTGTGACCCATGCTGGCAAAACGAGTAGGGATAGATTTGAGCTACAGGCAAAACATGTAGATTTTTACAAAATTTTGAAAAACAAAAAATGAGCTCATTATAGACATGAAGCCTTTTGAAGTCCTTCAGACAAAAGTAAATTAGTCGTTCACTTAAAATATAATTTATTCTGAAGCAATATTCTCACCAGTGTTCAGTCAGCTTTCACATAGTTATGATATTTTAATCTTTATAAAGGACATTTTTCCCCTAATCATTTAAAATGTATTCATCAAATTTTAGAATTTAAAATGAAAGATGAAGCATGTATTAAATAAGAATAATAAGACACTATAGGGCTGTTACCAATCAAATCATTTACACTGAAAAATCTGCAATCTGCATTAAATAAATGTTATGAGATTGTTTTAAATATTTTTTTCATTTACAAATAAGAAATGTTTGAAAAGAATGCTACTTTTAAACATGACACTAAACCAACGGTAGGTGGCGGCAGGTCTTAACGAGTGAGTCATTGAGTCATTCAAACGATTCGTTCAAATGGCTGATTTGTTCAGGAATGAGGCAGTGGTTTATGAATCATTACTGAGTCATTGACTCAGGTGATTCGTTCAAAACACTGAATCATTCAGTAATAGAAACACGACTGAGTGTTGCCGTGTTATGGTTCTGCTGTGATCTTGGAACTATTTTCGCTGCTGAAACAGAACAAAAACAGTCAATATTGCATCTCAATTGTAAGTGACTTAATATTAATTCATTGTTTATTGAGCTGTCATATGAAATCAGTGTCACATTTTCAGTCATGATGGTATTCAGCACTCTTGGTCGAGTGATGTTGCTTATCTGTATCCTATGTTATAAATATAAAAACTCCATATTTTGATTTTTAACCGCAGTATGTTAATGGAGTTTCTTTGAGCTGCGCTCATTTAGTGCGGTTATTCCTCAAAAGGCTGCGTGAGCGTCAACAGCACAACCGTCAGTAACTACACATTATTATTCACTATATTGCATTTATATGCAACCTGGAAATTGGCGGCAGCTGTTTAACCCAGCTCTATTTGAGAGATTTGTGTTTGTGCAACAACACTCTTTAGCCGCCACTATATACACACACAATGCATCAGGCCCTCTCGTAGTGTTGTTTAAATGCATCACGCTTCAGCGTCCTCATGCCACCTCTCATGAACACAGTAAAACCACTCATTTTCCTTTATGAGAGTTGAGTGCATCTCCGCACAGGCGTAGCTCATCTGAAGCACTTTTATAAACGGAGCACTCAAAGAGTGAAGAACGCTTCAGGGGCTTTAAGAGGACAGACAGGAACTGCGTCAAATGAGAAAGGAAATGTTATGTCTCCAGTGTTAATTTTGACAGCCATTTTTGATTTAGTCTTCATCTTCAGATGAAAATGCTTATTAGTCTAGATAGGTCACATTTTAGTCATTTTGTCTTTTATAATTTTAGTCAACGAAAAGTCATTGCATTTTTTGTCAAGTTTTAGACGTTACTTTTAGTCAAACTGCCGTTACCAACATTAATTTTGGCTTTTTATATTTAGTCTTTAGACAAAAATGGTCATTATAATTTTTCTCTATTTAGACTAATTCAATTAAGCTTATGCACAATCTCTCTCAGGCTGTATTGACATTACGCTCTCAGTAGTAGCACTTATGCAATGCTACATATCCCTTTGCCACTTAAGGGTGAGTAAATGATGATAGATTTTGATTTTGGGGTGAACTATACCTTCAAGATCTCATTAATAGTCCACCAGGATCCCATATATAGCCTACTACTACACATACTTTATCTTAAACTGTTAACGTTTATTTAAGAGTGTATTTGAACGTTCAAGCACAAGGCATGAAATAGAGCTCAGTCAGGCGCCGCGCATATCAGGCTTAACTTTAACCCACGCATTCACCTAAATTAATTCTCCCTCGCTGCTTCATGTGTCTCAATGGTTTGCTTAAAACGCGTTTAAATGATAAGCTTACATGATGATGGCGCAACACGACTGAAATGTCAACCGTGCTATCGCCCACACCTTAAGCTAATATATTAGGCTAGAGTTTGTTCAAACATAAAAAGCAATATACATCCATCAAGTTTATAAATCAAACTAACCTAAAACTGGTGGGGACGATGACGCTGTGTTTTATCTGCTTCATGTGCCCGTCAACTTGCTGTTCCACAACTTCCACTCCATTAACAGCTTTAGTAAAATGACCTGTTGGCTGGGGATTTTACTGACTAACTCCATCTCTGCTCTTTGTCTTTTAAGTTTTTCCTTTTTTGACATATACATCTATCGACATTTATACCTATCAAAGATCGTTCTTTGCGTGACCATTTTCAGATGAGTCTACACTAGAATGCTGCGTTGTTCGCTAGTTCAAGTTTTGGTAGCCTAGCCTACCCGTACGTGTGACGTCAGCTGCCGCTGCGGCTGACTGAGAGACTGGATTATGCAGACGCCCTCACTGACGGACGAACATTTTTGAAAGACAGCATAGGAAGAGCTCATGTATTTGTCTGATATTCCTCAAATGACATTCTAGTCCCGTCTCATCTCGTTAAAGAAAACGGCATACGTTTCGTCTTAGTTTTTATCATCAGATATTAGTTTAGCTTGTCAACGTCTTGTTTTAGTCACAGAAAAAGTGGGCGTAGACGAATATTTTCCATCATCATCTTCGTTAACGAAATTAACACTGGTCCCCATGTGAAGATTGTCATTCATAATTTTCCTGTTGTTTGATAAATTGTTCAATTCTTTTCATCTGTGGGGTTGTTGGTCAAGTCATACATTTGGGACGTGGGCACAATCAGAGCTGTGGATCACAGTAACCATCATGAGTTAAAGGGATAGTTCACCCAAAAATGAAAACGACCCCATGATTTACTCCCCCTCAAGCCATCCTAGGTGTGTATGACATTCTTCTGTCAGATTAATAAAATCTGAGTTATATTAAAAATGTCCTGGCTAATCCAAGCTTTAGAATGGCAGTGAATTGTTGCATCATAAAAGTGCATCTGTCCATCATGTAACTGCTCCACATGGCTCCGGGGGGTTAATAAAGGCCTTCTGAAGCGAATCGATGCGTTTGTGTAAGAAAAAATATCCATATTCAAAACTTTATAAAGTAAAAAATTGCCTTCCGTATTCAACTTCCGGAAAAAATGTAGTGCCTCTCGCAGTTCTAAATGCTTACGTCTGACGAGCGTAACTGGTGTGCAATGTCGTCAGACATAGCGTAAAACATTTTGAACTGTGAGAGGCACTACACTTTTAACCTTTAGTGATTATTGGAGCTTGACAGCTCTGTCCACGGTCTGAATTCATATGGAAAAGAGCAGCGTGAACATTCAGCTAAACGTCTACTTTGTGTGTTCTACTGAAGACATCGATTTCATACGGGTTTGGAATGACACGAGGGAGAAGCCGTAGACAAAAGTGCACCGCCTCACCTCCAGAAACGTGTCTTTACAGCACAGGAAGTCCTTTCTCTTCATGATGGAGTCGGTGGTCAAAACCAGCTCGTTTCTGCTCAGCGCAGGCTCGCCTGGACAGCTGAACACCGCCTGAGAAAACAAAACCTCAGTATGAGCGCTCAGGAAGAATACGCTCGGATTCAGAGCTCAGAGAGGGAGAAAATGATGTGCTAAGTGCTCTTCAGTGTTCCCACAGAGAGAGTTTCGACATCCCAGCATCCCCAAGCACCATTTCAATCAATTAGACTCCACAGAAAGCGGTAATCAGAATGTGAATGGAGATGAAAATAAGCCAGCAGTGATTGTTACTGATGGCAGGTCACAACTCAATCATTTCATAAATGTCAGCTCACATTTGAGAAGAGACACCACAATCCCAGAATGCACTCTGATTGCTCATACACAAGAAGAACAT
Organism: Paracanthobrama guichenoti; assembly: GCA_018749465.1. Lineage (NCBI taxonomy): Eukaryota > Metazoa > Chordata > Actinopteri > Cypriniformes > Gobionidae > Paracanthobrama > Paracanthobrama guichenoti. The sequence goes on from JAGHMJ010000029.1 coordinate 3,170,953, forward strand.
CATGAAACAGGACAAACTAGACTGAAGAAAATTATGCGGTGAAAATGTGACTTTAGGCCCTATAATTTGCGTATTATCGTCTAGTAAAATGTACTAAAGCAGTGGTAATAATAAAAAGTATTTTATATTTATTAAACAGTAAGAGATTTTACCCATGTTTTAATTTATATAATAAACCTGTTTTGCAGCAGTTTATTTTTATTAAAAATATATTTTTAAATACAAAAAGGAATTTGTTTAAAAAGGAATTGTTCCGATTACAAATTACTACATTTATATTGTAAAATATTATGTTTTATGAATTTATTTGATTAGCACAATGTGTGACAAATTTGTATTAAATCATAAAACAGACATTGTAAAAAAATGTTTATTAAAATTACTGTTTTAACATTTTAACAATATATTAAAATGCTTTATGAATTCAATTGATTAGACGACCATTAAAATGTAATCCAGACAAAAAAATGTATTTCATAAAGAACAGCTAAAACAATTCTGTTTTATGTTTATGGCATGATTGCAAACACTGTTGCCGTACCATGACAGCCAATTTGAATATGCATAATTGCAAATTACATTTAGATGCTTTTCTGTGTGCATATTTGCATGAGGACCATGTTTTACCAGACCTAATGGGCTTCTTTAAGAATAATCTGACTTACTCTGATGTTGTCGAGGACTCGTTTGAACTCCAGCGGTTCGTCTTTCCCCTCCATGGCCGCGGGATCGAGTCCGTCTCCGCCGTAGATGAACTGAATGATGTCACCGGTGGAGCTGCGCACCGTCAGATCGTATTGAGAGCACAAGTCCTCCAGAGACTTCACCAGACGCCTCTGCACAACAGACACAGCATTAATGCACACCAGAACTCACTCGTTTGTCACATCTCACTTCTTGTTGTGCAATGAAATGCGGCACTTATTAAATTAAGGCCCTATGATTTCCACGATTCGGAAAACGCAGACAGAATCATGGAATCTAGGGCTGCAACAATTAGCCGATAAAATCGTTAATCATCGATAACAATTCTCATTAATCGATTAGTGGGGTCTGCTCTCTGTGCACGATAAGCTTCCACCAGTCGTGGCAAATGATAGCACTGAATAATGCGTTTTTATGGACAAAATGTGCATCTAGAAACAGTGGAGTGGAAACAGAGCGAGCTGATGCAGGAAAGGCACGTGATCCAAGCGCCCAAAACATGAGGATTGTTTATTTTAAGCTTCAAGCGAACGCATCAGTGTTTAACACACCCTGCCGTGCGCTTTAACCGATGTGTGTGTGTCCGTTTCACAGGTTATATCCACTGATCTATATAGAGAACAGTAGTTATATCCTCATCTGTAAATGCTACTAATTCACGCCAGTATTTCCATTTTGCATTAAAGCGCGTCCTGACGGTCTGAAGCTTCAAACTTCACTGAACGAGCGGCGGTGCACGCATGCGCATCAGACAGACAGACTTATATTTTAAAATGTGCGTTCAGCACCGCTGCTCCCTATTCACAGAGTACGCACGATCGCGAAAGAGAAAGTAAACGGGATTGCGCATTCAAATGTGATATCAATATGTTACCGCTGTTTGAAAGTGACTGCCTGAGGCACGCAAATGTCTCCCAATATGAAAGCTATCTAGTCGTAACCATCTCTGAGCTCTGTATCATGCTTGAATATTGAGCACTTTGATTATAGTTATTGTCTGCACTTAATATCTATGATCAATTTGTGGGAAGGTCTGAAGAGACGCTCATAGTTTTTGGCAAAACCTTTACAGTGCTTGCTTTTTACTGTATATGATAATTCATACTCAGAAAGTAGAACTGAAATGACATTCATTACAAGAGGAGTTAAAACATCAAATGCGTTGCTATTGACGACGGCCATTATAAGGAAGGAAATGGAATAGAATCTTGCTTAAAGTGCACAGAGCTGCTCGTTTTATGTTGTTTGTTGATTTTCAAAAATATAACTTGTTGAAATGTGTTTGCATGAGTTCTTTTTGAACACTTTCATCTCATTTTAACAATGATATTGATAATCGTGATAATTTGGGTCACTATAATCGTGATGTGAAATTTTCACACCGTCCCATCCCTATAAGAAATACCAGTTTGCGATATCAAGCAGCATAAATGGCTGTTTTGTACAGGTAAAAAATAACTGATGACACTGGAAGCCATTCAAGTCACAAAAGGCCAAAACAAGTTACAGGAGTGTACAGTGTACAGGAGGCAAAACTGCCGTCGTACCTGCATGTATCCCGTCTCTGCTGTTTTCACAGCGGTGTCGACCAGACCTTCTCTACCAGCCATAGTATGAAAGAAGAACTCCGTGGGGGTCAGACCAGAATAAAAGCTGTCCGCCACAAAGCCCTTCGCAGCAGGGAGCTGAAACATAAAACAACAAATCACACAAACATGATGCTTTTATTCCACACAGCCTTTGGTTTGTGTCGTCTTAACCTCAGATAACTCTGAAGCATTTCAGAACCCAACAGAATCATAAAGCAAGTTGAAATATTCATCACATGTCCTGGATCAAGTGGATTTTGGTGTATTGTGTGTGATTTAATGACACGATGGTGATGAAAACATTCAGTTTTTGGACAAAAAGGTGTATAAACATTGGAATTGAGCAGTCAATTAAACACGCATTATTTCTGACAAAATTACCACTTCAAAAAGCTAATTGTAAAGTTATTAAATAAAGCTTAAAGCTACTACTATCTGTCCTGTGCAACACCATGATTGGCTTTTTTATTACAAAAAGCAAACGGACAAAGGACAAAAGTTGCTGTAATTGAAGAATTACTCATGTATACTGAGAGAAAGGGATAAACACCAGAGAAAAGCTGAAGACTCGAGTGGTTCGCTCTTACTTTGGAGTGCTTTTCAAAGTGAGGCAGCGAGCGGTTCTCAAATCCATCAGGAACACGAGAGCCGCTGATGGCCTGCTGCCCGACGCAAGCGATCATCTGTGAGATGTTGATGAATGAACCTGAGATGCAGAGAACATTTCAGACTCCCATAAATAAAATTTGATATCTATTATAGCTCCATTGGGCAGTTTTTGATGGTACCTTTGGATCCACACAGGGCCATGATCAACGGACTATTGCTTTTGTCCAGTTCTCTCAAACACGCACTGCCGGCGTGATCTCTGATGACAGACAGCTCCTTCAGGATTAAAGCCTGGACACACACATATACATCACACAGAGAAACACAGCTGTAATGTGTGTGTGTGTGTGTGTGTGTGTGTGTGTACCACCACAATGACTCATTTTGTCTCTCTCACCTCCAGAGTTTCCTCTGCGGTGCAGCCTGGCTGCTGCTGTAATCGGCCTGTCTTCAGGGCTTCGATATATTCGTCACATTTCTTATATCCAGCGTCCAGTAGTTCCTGTTTGGCCGTCAAGAGTCCCTGTCCAGGCGTCACGTCTCCGATCCCAATGGAGAAACCTCGATTCGCTTCAACACAGAAATCATGAAAACATCACTTCCATGACTTTAACCAGGCACTCTCTCACTCTCGCGCATACGCTCTCTCGCACGCTCACTCATTCACACACGCTCTCACACACGCTCTCACGCACGCTCTCACGCACGCATGCACGCACGCATGCACGCACGCATGCACGCACGCTCACTCTCTCACGCTCACTCGCTCGCACGCTCACTTTCACACACACTCACTTGCTCGCTCTCACACGCTCACTCGCACGCACGCTCTCTCTCACGTTCACTCACTCGCTCACACGCTCTCTCTCACACGCTCACTCACTCGCACGCTCACTGGCTCGCTCTCTCACACGCACGCTCACTGGCTCGCTCTCTCACACGCACGCTCACTCACGCTCACTCACTCGCTCGCTCTCTCACGCGCACACACACGCTCACTCACTCGCTCGCTCTCTCACACGCACGCATGCGCTCACTCACTCGCTCTCGCTACTCGCTCGCTCTCTCACACGCACCCACGCACACACGCTCACTCACGCTCACTCGCTCGCTCTCTCACACTCACTCACGCACGCTCACTCACTCGCTCTCTCACACGCACGCTCGCTCACTCACTCACTCGCTCTCTCACGCACACACACACGCTCACTCACTCGCTCGCTCTCTCACACGCACGCACGCTCACTCACTCGCTCGCTCTCTCACACGCGCATACACGCTCACTCACTTTCGCTCGCTCTCTCACGCGCACTCCACGCGCACACGCTCCTCCTCACTCACTCTTTCGCTCTCTCTCACACTCACTCACGCACGCTCACTCACTCGCTCTCTCACACGCACGCTCACTCACTCACTCACTCTCTCTCTCACACGCACGCACGCTCACTCACTCACTCGCTCTCTCACGCACACACACTCACTCACTCACTCGCTCTCTCACACGCACGCTCACTCACTCACTCACTCGCTCTCTCACACGCACACACGCTCACTCACTCGCTCTCTCACACGCACGCACGCGCTCACTCACTCGCTCTCTCACACGCACGCTCACGCACGCTCACTCTCTCACACGCACGCACGCTCACTCGCTCGCTCTCTCGCACGCTCCCTCGCTCGCTCTCTCGCACGCACGCACGCTCCCTCGCTCGCTCTCTCTCACGCACGCACGCTCGCTCACTCTCTCTCCTGCGCACGCGCCACGCCACGCACGCTCACTCGCTCGCTCTCTCATGCGCTCCTCGCTCGCTCGCTCTCTCGCACGCACGCACGCTCCCTCGCTCGCTCTCTCACACGCACGCATGCTCGCTCACTCGCTCTCTCACACGCACGCGCTCACTCACTCACTACTCTCTCTCTCACGCACGCACGCTCACACACACGCACGCACGCTCACGCTCACTCACGCCGCTCGCTCTCTCGCCATGCACGCTCACTCACTCGCTCGCTCACTACACACTTCGCTCCTCACGCTCACTCACGCCGCTCGCTCTCTCTGCGCACACGCACGCGCGCTCACTACTTCGCTCTCACGCACGCCACGCTCACTCGCTCTCGCTCTCTCACGCACGCACGCTCACTCACGCTCACTCACTCGCTCACTCTCTCACGCACGCACGCTCACTCACTCGCTCTCTCTCTCTCGCGCACGCGCACGCACTCCTGCGCACGCACGCTCACGCCACTACTCGCTCTCTCACACGCACGCTCACTCACTCGCTCACTCACACGCACTCACGCTCACTCACTCGCTCTCTCACACGCTCTCACACACGCATGCACGCACGCTCACTCACTCGCTCGCTCTCTCACACGCACGCTCACTCACTCGCTCTCTCACACTCTCTCACACACGCATGCACGCACGCTCACTCACACGCACGCACGCTCACTCACTCGCTCGCTCTCTCACACGCACGCTCACTCACTCGCTCACTCATACGCACTCACGCTCACTCACTCGCTCACTCACACGCACGCACGCTCACTCACTCGCTCTCTCACTCGCTCTCTCACACGCTCTCACGCTCTCACACACGCATGCACGCACGCTCACTCTCTCACGCTCACTCGCTCGCACGCTCACTTTCACACACACTCACTCGCTCGCTCTCACACGCTCACTCGCACGCACGCTCTCTCACTCGCTCTCTCACACGCTCACTCACTCGCTCACGCTCTCTCTCACTCGCTCTCTCGCACGCTCACTCGCCACGCTCACTGGCTCACTCTCTCACGCACTTCACTCACTCACTCCACTCCTCTCGCTCTCTCACACGCTGCGCGCTCACTCACTCACGCTCTCACTTCGCCACGCTCACGCACTCGCTCTCGCCTCCACACGCACGCACGCTCACTCGCTCGCTCTCTCGCACGCACGCACGCACGCTCACTCGCTCGCTCTCGCGCACGCGACGCACTTCGCTCGCGCTCGCGCGCTTACGCTCTCGCGCGCGCGCACGCACGCTCACTCGCCGCGCTCTCTCGCTCGCTCTCTCACACGCTCACTCACTCGCTCACACGCTCTCTCTCACTCGCTCTCTCACACGCTCACTCACTCGCACGCTCACTGGCTCACTCTCTCACACGCTCACTCACTCACTCGCTCTCTCACACGCACGCTCACTCACTCGCTCTCTCACACGCACGCTCACTCACTCGCTCGCTCTCTCACACGCACGCTCACTCACTACTCGCTCTCACACGCGCGCGCGACGCTCACTCGCTCGCTCTCTGCGCTTCGCACGCACGCGCCGCGCGCTCGCTACGCGCCGCTCTCTCTCGCCGCGCCGCGCCACGCCACGCTCACTCGCTCGCTCTCTCACACGCACGCACGCTCACTCACTCACTCGCTCTGGACGCATGGAACAACTGGCAAGTCCTGTGCCTGGAGGCTCTGTCCGTGGAGGATGCGGAAGATTTATACATGATTGGATTATTGATGGCGGGGTTCCTATTCTTTGGCTTTGGGATTGCCCTGACCTATCGGAAGATTGGTAAGACAGCTGCAAGCAAATTCACCCAGCCGCTGTCTGTGGAAATTAAAGAATGCTTCGGGGTTGTGTGTGACCGTCTGAAGGAATTAGATCAGAAAGTGATAGGAATTGAGGAACTGAACCGTAACAACGCAGTCCGGACTGCGGATACGCAGGGTAGAGTGGGCTCTATCGGGGTCAGATCGGTGAACTTTACGGACTGTAACCGGTCTGGCCATGAGGCTGGACGTAATGTCTAGGAAACTGCACAGACCGGACGCGAATGCTGAGGACCAGATCTGATTGATTGATTATGATCCGGACAAATTACCGAAGATCATCAAATGGATTAAAAAATAATAAATTGTATTTGCCTGACCTAATCAACTAGCCCAACGAACCTCACTTGGTCCCTATCTCTCGGTTGGGATTTCAGCCTGACAGCTTTGTCTGCCTCCCCTGTGCACTGCCTTATCTCCCTTCAAGGACAAACCATAGAACTGAACTCGAAAACATCTGAAGTTATGGCTAACATTCTCACACAACACAATCTCAGACTCACTCGCACCATACACAACCTACCCGATCCCACCCCCTCCAACCGTCTGCCTGTTTATCTATCTCCTCTCCCACTCCATACAAAAAATCCCATCACGTGACCACGTGTACTGTGTCATGTTTATGTTTATGTTTATGTTTATGTTTTGTTGTGTTTGCTATGTAATGCTTGCTAAATTGCATTCTTGTATTTCTGGAGAGCGTGGCGGCGCCTGAATAATCGGCTGCGGCCCGGAGGCTTGCTCCAAACTTCATTTCGTTATACTGTACTTGTACATGTGTAATGACGAATAAACTTCAACTTCAACTTCTCTCACACGCACGCTCACTCACACACACGCACGCACGCTCACTCACTCACGCTCACTCACTCGCTCGCTCTCTCACACGCACGCTCACTCGCTCGCTCTCTCACACGCACGCTCACTCACTCGCTCTCTCACACGCACGCACACTCACTCACTCGCTCTCTCACACGCACGCACGCTCACTCGCTCGCTCACTTTCGCTCGCTCTCTCACGCACGCGCTCACTCACTCGCCTTTCGCTCTCTCTCTCACGCACGCTCACTCACTCGCTCTCTCACACGCACGCACGCACGCCACTCACTCGCTCTCTCACGCACGCTCACTCACACACACGCACGCACGCTCACTCACTCACGCTCACTCACTCGCTCGCTCTCTCACACGCACGCTCACTCACTCGCTCTCTCACACGCACGCACGCTCACTCACGCTCACTCACTCGCTCGCTCTCTCTCACACGCACGCACGCTCACTCATTCGCTCTCTCACACGCACGCACGCTCACTCACGCTCACTCACTCGCTCGCTCTCTCACACGCACGCACGCCACTCACTCACTCTCGCTCTCTCACACGCACGCACGCTCACTCACTCACTCGCTCTCTCACACGCACACTCACTCACTCACTCACTCGCTCGCTCTCTCACACGCACGCTCACTCACTCGCTCTCTCACACGCACGCACGCTCACTCACTCACGCTCACTCACTCGCTCTCTCACACGCACGCACGCTCACTCACTCACTCGCTCTCTCACACGCACGCTCACTCACACACACACGCACGCACGCTCACTCACTCACGCTCACTCACTCGCTCGCTCTCTCACACGCACGCACGCTCACTCACTCGCTCGCTCGCTCTCACACGAACCCACGCACGCACGCACGCTCACTCGCTCGCTCTCTCACACGCACCCACGCACGCACGCACGCTCACTCGCTCGCTCTCTCACACGCACGCACGCTCACTCGCTCGCTCTCTCACACGCCGCGCACGCTCACTCACTCACTCGCTCTCTCTCGCACGCTGCGCCGCTCGCTCTCTCACACGCACGCTCGCTCGCTCGCTCTCTCCTGCATGCCTTTCGCTTCGCTCTCTCACGCATACGCTCACTCACTCGCTCTCTCTCTGCATGCGCGCGCCACGCACGCTCACTCTCTCGCTTCGCTCACACGCCACGCACGCTCACTCGCGCTCGCTCTCACACGCCGCCACGCTCACTCGCTCGCTCTCTCACGCACGCACGCACGCTCACTCACTCGCTCTCTCTCTCACACGCACGCACGCTCACTCACTCACTCGCTCTCTCACACGCACACTCACTCACTCGCTCTCTCACACGCACGCACGCACGCTCACTCACGCTCACTCACTCGCTCGCTCTCACACGCACGCACGCTCACTCACTCGCTCTCTCACACGCACGCCACGCTCACTCACTCACTCGCGCTCTCTCACACGCACGCTCACTCACACAGACGCACGCACGCTCACTCACTCACGCTCACTCACTCGTTCGCTCTCTCACACGCACGCACGCTCACTCACTCGCTCGCTCTCTCACACGAACCCACGCACGCACGCACGCTCACTCGCTCGCTCTCTCACACGCACGCACGCTCACTCGCTCGCTCTCTCACACGCACGCACACTCACTCACTCACTCACTCTCTCACACGCACGCTCACTCACTCACTCGCTCTCTCACACGCATGCATGCACGCTCACTCACACGCTCTCTCTCTCACACACTCTCAGAGACTCACAGAGGTAAACGGGTGCCAGACGGGCCAGACGTGACATGGCATCCGCAGCCTCCAGCTGACCCCAGTCTCGCAATAGGATGTAGAAAATGTTGTTCTTGGATCCGGATCCCAGAGTTCCTTTATCCAAACTGCCGCACATCAGCTCACTGTTCTGGATCACCACAACTGCACACACATACAGGTTACATCTGAACTTTTAAAGTCCCCTTATATTAGAAGGGTTTCTCGTGCGGTGAACATTTCAGAAAAAGTAGGGCCCTATGAAATAGGTTTTATTTTTTCCCCAAATGTCTAATTAATTGAAATCAGGAAACTTATACAATTTATTAAAGTATATTTTTTCAGAAATACTGTCTGTCTGTTTTTATTTTATTGCATTTAGAATAATTCATGGTTTCATTAAATTTTGATAATAAAAAAGCATGCATAAATCAACTAGATTAATACAACTTTAACAATTTAATTATGTGTTCATTTCTTTAATTTTATTTTGCAGAAATTCTGTGTTTTCCATTAAAAACAATTCTGGATTTATGATTTAATAAAAGTTTATCATCAAAAAAAGGGTAGTAATCAAATGAAGGCAGCAAACATTAACGATTCATATAATATTTTAAAATTAAATGAAATATTTAACAATTCCCATATTTTGGCAAATCAATTTTTTTTACTGTTAAAAAAATAACATGGAAGAAAAATTGTCCTTCCTTAAATAAAGTTAATAATATTATTATTATTATAATATTAGTACATTCAACTGTACAACAGTAATACACATCTGTCACAGTTTATTGAAGTTAAACTGAACTTTTATTTTGGCGGGTTGTGGCGTAGAGCTTTGAGTTAGAGACCTGCACTCCCGCGGGACCCAACGCAACAGAGTTCAGAGAGGGAGTGGATTTGATGGCCGAGTGTGGGAGGGGGCGGTAAGGTACTCGTGTGTGTGTGCGGGCTGAGGGAGAATAAAATGCTTTGCGGGACTCCCGCAAAATAGAAAATTAAACATAAAACATATAAACTGTTATTCATCTATTGAACAAAAGCAACAAGAACAACTAAAACTAAACAAAACCGCTTTACAGGCACAAGCATAGGCAGAGTTTCTGTTTATAACATGTTTTTGCAGCGTTGTGCAGTGTAGACAATCACAGACGTGTGTTGCTTTCTTGAACGCAACAGCCAATCAGATGCATTTAAGACAGAATCCCCTCACCACTCAAAGTGAGTTTTTGTTCAGTGCTGAATTCTGCATGCTGCTAAATCCTCTGATTATAAGTGTGTAAGTGTAGACATTATGAAAGATTCATTGTGCATCAGCTTCATAACGGAGCTGTGTGAGATCACGAACTGAGATGTCAGCTTTTTAGGGATTATTAAGGGAGAGCACTTTGCGCACGTTCTGCCACGCCAAACCATGCACACGCTTGCTTTTGTTAAATTACTTGAAACCGTTTCATGGACATACAGAAAAAAATATCCATTTATAATTTTATGTGGGCTTTTGCAGGCGGACGCGGGACAAAACATGAATGTTCGGGCGGGAACAGGAGAAGGTAACGTATATTTTTGCAGGAGCGGGACAGAATCCTGCAGGAGCGGGAAAAATCTGTCTCGCACAGGTGTCTACTTTGAGTCTCTGTGTATATCTGATGATAGTTTTCTCAAATGAAATGGAGAAATGCTGGTGAAGTGACTCTAAGAGTGGCTCTGGAGATGTGTTCACGTCCTCGCATCGAGAGACGGCAGACGTGCTTGAGGTTGTGTAGTAGATGAAACACAATATGTGTGCTAATATTTAAATTAAACACTTAATATTCACAGACACCAATTAATCAATGTCAATAAAAATAATCATGCTCCAAATTCCATGATATTCCATGTTATACTGAAAATCCCATTTTTATGACTGAATTTGATGATTCTGTTCACATTTTCCACGAATATAAATCACAGACGATGCATCTAACGCTCAGCGTGTGTTTAAAGCGCTGCCGGGTCACTCACACGAATCATTGGAGCACAGATCCTCCCCTTTACCGCAGTACTGTTTGCCTTTGGTGCGCAGGTTGGCCTTCACTGGACAGCTTTTGCTGGGCTTCAGAATCAGACTAAAGATCTGCTTCCCCGTCCACAGCCTGATCGGCTGAAACAGAACACAAAAGCGATGCTCACAGGTCAACTTCATTACACTTTCAAATAAATTGCACAAAAAAAAAAAAAAAAAAAAAAAAAAAAAAAAAAAAAAAAAAAAAGAGCATAACCATCTAGCTTAAAATGTCAAAGTAAATATTACATGAGCGGTTTTATTTTGTAGTTATTTTATTTAAGGTTGGACATTTAAAGGGTTTATTTTGCCCATAAATAATGGGGAAAAAGTGTTTGAATAGTTGAGCTTGATGCAGTTGATACTAAAATGTGATTTAAAAAAAAATATTAGAGTTGAAGAAGATTAGAAAAAGTATAAGATTGTTTACTTGTCTTTCCACCATACTGTAGAAAGTAGGGGTGAAATGGTTCTCTATAAAAAAAAATTTAAAAATAAAACCTGACCACCCACCCACGATTCGGCACGCACTTGCACCGCGGTTCATCTCAAATCTGATGACGCATCTATAATATGGGTTGTTGAAAGTAACAACATGTAAAACAGACAGACTGTGTTAGGCTAATGTATGTTTCTGTCGATGGATACACACATTCTGGCTTCCCGATACATTACAACAGCGATGATCAAAAACAGTCACTCTTGTATGCGAGTGGCGTCTGTTCGAACATGACCCAGTCATTTACGCCATCATCCCTGCACGGCGCTTCACAGATAACGTGCAAATATTGAGCACTAAGGGGCAATTTTGTAATTTTCCCCCCCACAGAGCATCAATGTAACCTTCATGACAGACCTTGAGAATAGCAGGATAAGGGAGGGAGATCTTGATTTTCTCGTCTTTGCCCACCAGGATGGAGGCGACGATCTGACAGGCTTTGGTTCGGTCGAAGAACGTGTCTTTGAGCGTGAGCAGGTAGGCACCTGTTACATGTTATAGAAAAACACCTGAATATCAGCAGTTCAACAGCGCCATCTTCAGGCAAGACTTCAGAGAACATCAGAAGCTGGAGTAAATGCTGAAATCTGATTGGCTCAGGAGGAAAAACACAGCTCTCACCTGTCAGGAAGTCCTGAATGGCTGCGATCAGCGGCTCACCATTTCTGGGAGTGACCAGATTTGCCTTTGTCTACGTGAGGAACACAGAAAGAGGGATTTATTTAATTAGCAGATGCCGTACTCTGAGAACGGCTCAGTTTCTCTTTCTCACCCCCATGAGGACGAGAGCTTCAGCTTTGGCCTCTTCCGTCTGCGGCAGGTGAAGGTTCATCTCGTCTCCGTCAAAGTCAGCGTTGTACGGCGTGCACACACACTCGTTAAAACGAAACGTCCGATGAGGTTTCACACGCGCCTGGAACAGAATACAAGAGAATTGACATGCGAAAGGCCCCATGATTAATTTCAGGAAGTTCTACTGTATCTTACAACATTACTTCTGGTGTTCACTCACATTTATTTGCTGCAATAACTAGTAATAAAGTGGAAGAGATGATCGGTTCATGCGCCACTTGTACTGAAGCACTACAGTTATCTGTCGCGCCACATTGAAGTGTGCCAAAACAACATTTGAAAGCTGAGACTGTGTTTCATAGCAAAAGTAACACCACAAAGTGTATCATGATTATTGCAGGGCTCGACATTAAGCCTTTTTTCTTGCGCTTGTCCTTCAAATCAACATAATGGATCAAAAACGCTTTGTATGAGTGTCTGCGCTGCCTGCTGATCCCGAGTCTTCACACAAACGCCATTCATCCACACTGTGAGTGTAACCGGCCATTTAACCGACCAAACGGCTTATAAAACTCCACAAAATATGCCTCAAAAGTTATCAAAGTCAGGCAACAGCGTTGTGTAACTTAATGCTCATTTGCAGCGTGCCTTTGTGGGAAGCTTTGATGCTTTTAATAAGAGCGAAATAAAATTGTCTGAATCGGAAGCCGTTGATGTGCTGTCAGTCTCCCCTCATCCCCCTCCACTCCACCGCTAAACCACGCCCACTTTTATAGCATTTTTCAAAACTGGTGAGAACTGACGGCTGCTGAAACAGGGTTTTCACGACCCTTTAAAATGTTGATTTGCACCCACATAAACACTCCAAAGAGTGAAGAAATGAGGAATAATAACTCACGATATGAGCCATGATACTGAGTTTATGCAGAGAAGGCTGCCGGTTAAACAGCACAATGTCGCCATCGATCATGTGTCTCTCAACCACATCTCCGTACTTCAGCTCTTGAGCCATCTTCTCTCGGTTACCGTACTTCAGAAACCTGAAGCAAACAGCCACAACATTCAGAAACGGTCAAGGAACTTGTATGACTTTCTGTCTTTGTGGACATTTACCCCTTTTCCACCAGAATGCACCAGGTGCTAGTTCAGAGCCAGTGCCAGTTCTGAGTTGGTTCGACTGATGAGCCTTCTAAGAACCAGTTTGTCTTTCCACAGGCTAGAGAGCCACCACAGAGCCAGGTCTTACATCACTGTATACGTCTCATCTTTCTTAGCAGCGCTAGCGAGACACAAACACAGCAGGCTTGTTCGAGATGCATCCGCGCATGATATCAAAATTCCGCATGGGTGATTCAAAAGCATAAGGAATCGTATGCTCTCGTTGTACTCTGATGTCATACGGCGATCGGTCTGCACAGCGCCGATGCATCTCAAACAAGCCTTCCATCAACAATGGCGAATGTTGCGTTACTATTGATGCACATGGCTTTACAATTCTACATCGGCATCAAAACACAGAGAATCCAACACATTCGTGCAGCTCGCCGTAATTTGTATAGATGGAGATTACAACCGAGCAGCTATCAGCTCGATTAGCTACCATTTCAAAAATGGTGAATCTCAAGTTCGTGTTTGTCTTGTTGGTCACAGTAACCCTGACCCTGATGCAAGCGGTTCTTACTTCTAGCCTAGCAATGTTTTGGTGCTACTTAAGAACCACTTTTCCTGGTTCGGAGCTGGTGCTTTGGGTGTGGAAAGACAAAGAACCGATTTGAAACTAGGCTCTGGCTCCGAACCAGCACCAGCACTTTTGGTGGAAAAGGAGTAATTGAGAAATTGTGAAGAATGTATGAATGAAAGTGGATGGTGATTTATACCGTCAAGCTGAGGGAAGGACATCGTAACAGTATTTTTATGCTATAATTCAATATTTTAGAGCAGAATGCATCACTATTGTTTTTGTCTTGTTTGTGTCACAAAGCAAACACAGCTGTGCTTTTATGATGTTTTGAAGTCAAACAGGTTTGTGATGACATGAGGGAGAATAAATGATGACAGGACATTCATTATTGGATGATTTTTGAGCAAAAACGGGAGGAAAGAGAAGTGTATTTGACCTCTTCATCTGCATGTGTCTCTGTTGAATGAAATTTGCTCCCGGGTGAACTTCAGGACCGTTGCGCACCAGCTTCCTCATCAGCTCAATGTTGGCTTTATTCACCTGAAAGAAAACACACACCGACTTATACTTGGACCAACTAGTGCCCCATCAATCATGCATTACATTATAGCCAAGGTTTGTGTATGAAACAGAATGCATATGATATGCAAGCTATAGAATATTTAAACAGTTTAATTCCTTTGTTTTATTACCACGATGTTTAATAATAAATCTGTATTAAATCATAAATCAAAACAAATTTCTGAAAAAATATGAATATTTAATAGTGCCCTATTATTAATATTATAATAAATTAATTAAATTCAAGTTATGAACATTTGATTTTGCCAAAAAAAGGAATTGTACATTTTAATTTAAATTGTTTAATGACTTTATTTTATTACCACTGTTTTTGATAATAAAGCTGTATTAAAGGTGCACTATGTAACATTTCAGTAAACTATCCAAACCCCACTAGGCCAGTGTTATATATTTTGTTCAGTTGAGTATTTACAATATCTCAAATGTTTCCAACTATTTGTAAATCGTGAGTAAATTGCCATTTTCCCCAATGAACCGGGCCGTGTGAGGGCGTGGCCTGTCGATGACATCATATCCGCGTTCGGTTTGCGGTGTTATTCTGCAGGAGCGCTTTACTCTCACTGCAGTGTGAAGAAGTGTCATAGCAGCCGCGAGCGAACGCACAGAGTAATGTCATCACATCGTTCTCCACACACTCAGATGTGTCTAATATGATCACCAGAGCTGCGTCACCTCATACTCATGACTGGAGAAGCGGAAACGGCGCCGGCGACTGTGTCATAATAAAAGTCCCACTTCTCGCGAGGCGTGTATCGTGTTCATCTCATTAACAATCGCTCCAGCGTCCTCGCTCAGCTCCACAACACTCGGCCCTGCTCTGCTTCACACTACAGTAACATTAATAATCACATCCATGAACAGGATCTCTGCCCGAGTCCTATCCCGAGTCTTTCCCACCGGCTGTGAGGGGAAGACCACATGTCCCAAGATTCTGCGCTCAAGCTTGGCGTCATCAAACTACGCCTTTGTTTTCAATAGGCGACCTCTAGCGCACAGAAAAGTTACATAGTGCACCTTTAAATTATAAATCCAGAAAATTTCTGAATAAATGTAACATTTAATAGTGCCCTATTATTATAAATAAATAAATATTTTTAATAAAAGTTAAGAATTTGATTTTGCCAAAAAAAAAAAAAAATTTTACAAGGTTAATTAGGTTAGTTAAATTGTTTAATGCCTTAATTTATTACCACCGTTTTTAATAATAAATCTGTATTAAATCATAAATCCAGAATTTAGTTTGAAAGAATGACATTTAATAGTGCCCTATTATAAATAAATACTTGATTTTGCCAAAAAGGATGTTCATTAAAAAAATTACAATTTACAAGATTATTTAGAATATAGAATATAACATTTAATAGTGCCCTATTATTATTATTATTATTATTATTAATAAAGTTCAAGTTTTATGAACATTTGACTACCAAAAAAGGAATTGTTTTTTTATTTTTATTTAAACTATAATTTACAAGATTATTTAAATTGTTTAATGCCTTGATTTTATTATCAGAGTTTGATGAACCATAAATCCAGAATATTTCTGAAAAAAATAAAACATTTAATAGTGCACTATTGTTCATCAACTCATTTGATTATGCTTCTTGACTATCAAAATGTAAATTAAACCATTAATTAAATCCAGATTCAAATTGAAAATTCGAACTTTGATTAAAAAAAAAGAATTACCTTAAAAAAAAAAAAAAAAAACTTTTTTTGTTAAACTTAATAAATCGTACAAGTGTCCCGATTTCTTTTAGATATTATTTTGATTACTAAAATTTAATTTAACCATTAAAAATACATTTAAAAAAACACCTACTTTGGGGAAAAAATACAAATCGATTTCATAGTATACTATACTATATAAAGTTAACCATTTCACCAGCTAGTAAAAATGAGTGGTTGTGACAGCCTTGTGACCCGCAGCACATGTCAGCTGTAACTGCTCTGACCTTCTCCGGGTAGGTGAGGATTTTGGCGACATGCACTGGAGCGGCGACCTCATCAATCCTCAGGTTTGGGTCGGGAGAGATGACCGTTCTGCCTGAGAAATCCACTCTCTTTCCAGAGAGGTTACCACGAAACCGCCCTGACAACAGCAGAACAAGGCAAGTTGATATGACATGGCGTCTAATGTCAAAGCAGCACTGATATATGACAAATATAACACTGCCATTTCTACAGAGACTCATGGGAAAGGCTGGTGGTTCAGCGTAGCCCTTGAGCTCTTGGCGGATCGTACCCTGTTTTCCCTTGAGTCTTTGCACAAAGCCACGGGTCCATTTCTTGGGTGCCATGTTGAGCGGGATGCCCGACAGCTCGCTGTTGATGTACAGAGCGCACTGGAGCTGCAGGAAGTCCCAGTCCTCCATGATCATCTGGGTTTTGGCTCCTGACATGCGGTGCTGTGGGTGTACACAAGTACAATTATGCCACATTTACTAATTTACCCACACATGCATGTAGCAACACTTTTACTAAAAATTAAGCCTCTAAATGATCAACATGATCAAAACTGCTGAAAAATCTGATCACACACAATATCCTCCAGTCTGATAGTTTAGACTTTTTTTAGCAAGTAAAAGGACTTTAGTATAATTGTACAAACGTCCACCTTCAGCTCATATTATCCATACATTATTTTATAGAAAAATCACGAGTATCAAATAGGGCTGGCCGATAAAACGATAACGATATGCATCGCGATAGACACGTAATCGATATCAATGAAAAATGCGTTCGATAAAACTGATTTTTTTTCTTTGTCGGAAGAAGCCAGAGGTTGTGAAGCAAGTTTGGTTACATGAACAAAAGCACTCACTCTCTGGTAACCTAGCAACGTAGGGAGTGATACGCTAACAGCCAATCATGTAACAGTATCAAGTTTGGTTCAGTAACAGAACCGGCGTGGAGTGATACGGGGAAAATGAGTGCCGCAGCAAATTGTTGATAAATCAGGTCAGCTCGCCAGTATGGCAGTTTTCTGCATTGTATAAGTCTGACTGTACAACTCAGAGTAATTGCTCTATAAACCATCAGGAAACAGCAGCGAGAAGTAGTAAGGTACACACGTGACAATGTTTACTTTATTAAACTTTACCAAAACCACACTGCGAAAGAATTGCGTAAACCCAGTATTACCTGTGGCATTAGAACAGAATATATGGATGGGAGAACTAAATTAACCAGCTCTAAACATTTTCTAATTTCTCGAAACATTTTCAATTCGTTTCGTGAACATTTTTATTATTAAACAGGGATCTTTATTTTCATTAAAAGGTCTTATTTCTGCTATTGTTGGATCATTTTGTAAATCTAAGCAAGCACAAACTGTGTGCCGGTGATGAGACGTCATGCTTCGTTTGTGGAGCCGCGTGGAAAGTTCACCGGCAAATGAAATGGGGTCTCGCGCTCTCAATGTGCACGACCGCCCACTCTACGTGACGTCATTTTTGCCCTCGTGCGGACGTGTCGAGTATAAACATATTTACATTTTAATTATTTGAGTGTTTTCCGTGGCTGTGTTGACATTTCTGCCTTTATAACCAAGGGGATTATAATAAGTTTAAAATAAACGTTTAATTGTAATATTTTTACTCCTAGTCCTTATTTTAAATAAGTCATAAACTATATCAATAGTTATCGATATCAACCGATATGAAACGCTTATATCGTGATACAGTTTTCAGCCATATCGCCCAGCCCTAGTATCAAATATGATCATCAGGCTTTTGAGGAAGGTTTATTATCATTGTGTAGCATTGCATGATATGTTTTAAAACTACAGAGCTTTGATCATAAAACTAAGCATTTAAATATCATCTTACTTATAGACATATTATTGGCAAATATTGATATTTATAAGCACATGCACCATAACATTATGTCCTAATATTGTGTTGGTCCCCCTTTTGCTGCCAAAACAGCCCTGACTGAAGTTCTGATGCTCACGTGCCACTGTTGGTGCTTTCGGCGGTGGACAGGGGTCAGCATGGGCACCCTGACTGGTCAGCGGCTATGCCGCCCCATACGCAACAAACTGAGATGTTCTGTGTATTCTGACACCTTTCTATCAGAACCAGCATTAACTTCTTGAGCAGTTTGAGCTCCAGTAGCTCATCTGTTTGATCGGACCACACGGGCCAGCCTTCGCTCCCCACGTGCATCAATGAGCCTTGGCCGCCCATGACCCTGTGGCCGGTTCTCCACTGTTCCCTCCTTGGAGCACTTTTGATAGATCCTGACCACTGCAGACCGGGAACACCCCACAAGAGCTGCAGTTTTGGAGATGCTCTGACCCAGTCGTCTAGCCATCACAATTTGGCCCTTGTCAAACTCGCTCAAATCCTTACGCTTGCCCATTTTTCCTGCTTCTAACACATCAACTCTGAGGACAAAATGTTCACTTGCTGCCTAATATATCCCACCCACTAACAGGAGCCGTGAGGAAGAGATCATCAGTGTTATTCACGTCATAATGTTATGCCTGATCGGTGTATATTTTTATCCAAGTATCTGCTGCATAAAGACCTTTTTGATTTACATTACAAGTATCAGAATTTCATCTTACCTTTTATACATGACCATATTAAAAAACTAAATAGCCAAATAGCATATTTTTGGTCCTCTGAATAAAATTGAGCTGTTTTTTTCCAACATATTCTCACTATATCATACAAAATTATCAATAAAAGCTCTTTCATATGTCAGGCTTTACAGGGTTAATAAAACAGAACTACACACAGGTGGAGAAACTGCAAACATTCTTACATGGCTCTCAGGAAAACCTGATTACGATTGGTTAAAACATGGCATTAGACAGTCAAACGTTTGCATATCTTGACCATGCAAATTTTGCTCGTCTTTTATTGCTCTGTGGTCTCTCTCATTTCCATATTGCAAGTTAGAACAACTCGTTGATGCCATCCTGTGACTCAAAACAGCAAACGGCCTCGAAGGACTTCGGGACTCATTTCAATATAAACGGGGAGTACAGGATCATCAGATAAGATTCATATGCGAGCACGTCCCACTAGACAGTCAAAGAGTGCCAATTTGTCCAAACTATTCTTTATGATTCCCCAAATTTGTTTCAGATGAGAAAAACTGCACCTGGATTGACTTTAGAAATGACTTTAACTTTATTTGAATATATCTAAATATCTTGATAAATCATTTGGTCTAAAATCATAACCATTGAGCAGGCAGTTTTATCCAAAGCAACGTACAAACTAAAAACAGATTTCAGTGCAATTACACTAGAGCTCTTATTTATCACTTTCTGAAATGCATCCACTTCAATTGCAACAAAGCTTGGTGTAAAACTGATGATTACACACGGTGTGTGGAAAACATACGCCAGTCATGTCACTTTACTGAATAACGTATTTATATGGACAAAACACATCCGATTGTTCCATTACAATAATGGATCGTTTTCCCTTTGCATTCGTCTACTCGTGTTTGGCATCTGACCTGCGTACCTTCTTGATGACGTCGTTGAGGAAGATGATCTCCGTTAGCTTCATGGTCAGATCATCTTCATTGGTGCCTGATTTGAGGTCGCTGACGACGGAGGGCCGGATGCAGAGGGGCGGCACTAACAGGCGCGTCAGGATGAGGTCGGCGGGTTTCCCAGATTCTGGATTCATCAGCAGAAGAGGAACGTCCTCGTTTGGAATCCTCCGGAACAGATTCAACACGACCAGAGGATTGAGGTTTTCCTGCATGACAAGGAAGCAGAAGAGGAAATATAAAACTTTCGGATGTACCAGATAAAACAACACAGAAACCCCCCACGGTCACCATCATTGCATGGATGACTTTCCTGTATCCTGATGGATGGATATTAACCTGTGCTCTGGTCAGCAGTGCCTCCACTTCTTTGTTGTGTTCAATGGCGACGTCAAACGACTGGAGGAAATCCGACACCATGGGATCGATGACCTTCTTCGTGGTCTTATACTTTTCATGAATGATCTTCAGCAAGCCACATTTCTTTACGGGCCCTGGAAAGACACAAGCAATGTTTCATCACATCATAATAATCAATGCAGAAGTGCGCGGTGTCCATCGATCCGCTGTTTTACCGTTAAACGCGTTGCAGCTCACGCATATGGTCTTCTTCCTGCATTTGTCGGAGATCTTCTTCTTGAGTCCACGCTTCTGCAGGTACGCCAGTCCGGGTCTACGCAAGTAATCCAGAAACTGAAGCTTCTCCTCTTTGGCCAGAAGGATGTGAGAACACGTCTTACAGATCATCTGCATGAACAAGAACATAAATAATAGTCACGTAACTGTAATAATAGGTCAAAAATATAAAATAACAAACATCATCAATAAATGCTAATAATAGTAACACTTTAGATTAGGGTCAGTTGCTTATTAGCATGCATATTACTAGGATATTGGCTGTTTATTAGTACTTATAAAGGCACATATTAATGCATGACCATATTCTACATCACCGAATAATACCCAGTAACTAAAATATTAATAAGCAGTAATTATGAGTTTATTGAGGCAAAAGTCCTAGTTTATAGCAAGAATTGAATCTAAGGTGTAGGCCAAAAATATAATACAACTCATAATTAAATAAATATACGTAATATAATTCAGTAGAAATTATTTAATAATTTACCATTTATATTACATTAAATATTAATTGATATAATGTACTTTACTAATCATATTATATTTATATTGTATTATTATTATTATTTAGTCACAGCTTGTAAAGCATTTAATATTATTGTTATAAGTCTAAGTATGTATATGTAATATATTAATGCACAAAATTATATTACAATTACAGTATTATGTTATATTATTATTTAGTTTAAATATTACAAATTATACTGTATTGTACATTTATCATATTTTGTTATTACTTTTTCCAACATTTATAAGTCAATAACATACTATATTTTATAATACAATATTATATTTGTATGAATATAATTCATAATATTTATAAATCTTATATTTTATATTATTGACTTATGAGACATAATATAAAATACATAATACAATAAAAGTACAAATTATATAAAAGATAATAAAACAGCATAATAAAATTGCTATTACTTTTTCTACATTTAAGTCAATAATATACCATATTTAATAATTCAATATTACTCATAAAATAAATATGTAATATAGTTTTACTAAATTATACTATACTTAGATGAATACGATTTGTATTGTAATATATATATATTTTTTTATAGTACTTTACATTGACTTGAGTTATACCATAAAATACATAATGCAATAAAAAGTAAAAATTATATAAAAATAATAAAACAATATAGCATAATGAAAAATGCAATAATCAGTCAATAATTTATAGATTTGTTAGATTACTTTTTCTACATTTAAGTCAATAATATACAATATTTTATAATTTAATATTAATCATAATATATGTAATATATATTTTTTCTACACTTTATTATACTTGTATGAATACGATTTAGTCTGTAATATTTCTTTTTACAGTATTTCATATTATTGACTTTATATTTATACTCTATTGAGTCCTCAAATAAAATGCATAGTAATACGGAATAAAATCAAATAAAAACATAGCATAATAAATAAAAGTTAATCCCATTCTGAATCCGACAGCAAACCACAGATTGTGAACTCGCCTGTAGGATCCCAACAATAGCTTTGAAGTATCCGATATGAAAGCAGGGCAGCTCCAGATCCAGATATCCATAGTGTCCGAGGCAGTCAGCGAGGTTCTTCCCACAGGTTTCACAAGGTCTGTCCTTCTCGCTGGTACCCTGGACACGAGAGAGATGAACAAGCCTCTTTTAATCACCTAACAAGCCATTTATGCGTTTTATTATGAGTGGTGTGTGTGTGTGTGTGTGTGTGTGCGCGCCGTCACCATGCGGTGGTCCAGGACTCCATACTGCAGCGGTGTGTGGCTGGTGTCCTGGCTGTAAAGGTTCTTGCTGACCACCTGAATATGAGCCTGCTGTCTCATCTGCTCTGCTGATTTCATGCCAAAACAGATGTGACTTCTGATAAAACCAGAGAAACAAACATCAGTAGACTTTACATGCATGAACACTTATTTACATCTGCACAGATAGATAGACAGACAGACAGACAGGTAGATAGACAGACAGACAGACAGATAGATAGACAGACAGACAGATAGATAGACAGACAGATAGGTAGATAGACTGACAGATAGGTAGACAGACAGACAGATAGATAGACAGACAGACAGATAGATAGACAGACTGACAGATAGATAGACAGACAGACAGATAGATAGACAGACAGACAGATAGATAGATAGACAGACAGACAGATAGATAGATAGACAGACAGGTAGATAGACAGACAGACAGGTAGATAGACAGACAGATAGGTAGATAGACAGACAGATAGATAGACAGATAGACAGACTGACAGACAGATAGACAGACAGACACATAGGTAGATAGACAGATAGGTAGATAGACAGACAGATAGATAGATAGATAGATAGATAGATAGATAGATAGACAGACAGACAGACAGACAGATAGATAGATAGATAGACAGACAGACAGACAGATAGATAGATAGACAGATAGATAGACAGACAGACAGATAGATAGATAGATAGATAGATAGATAGATAGATAGATAGATAGATAGATAGATAGATAGATAGATAGATAGATAGATAGATAGATAGATAGATAGATAGATAGACAGACAGACAGACAGACAGACAGACAGATAGATAGATAGATAGATAGATAGATAGACAGATAGACAGACAGAGACAGACAGACAGACAGACAGGTAGGTAGGTAGGTAGATAGATAGATAGATAGATAGATAGATAGATAGATAGATA
The DNA here is from genome assembly GCA_018749465.1 of Paracanthobrama guichenoti. Taxonomy (NCBI): domain Eukaryota; kingdom Metazoa; phylum Chordata; class Actinopteri; order Cypriniformes; family Gobionidae; genus Paracanthobrama; species Paracanthobrama guichenoti. The sequence continues at coordinate 3,194,495 of JAGHMJ010000029.1, forward strand.
GATAGATAGATAGATAGATAGATAGATAGATGATAGATGGGACAGAAAGACAGACAGACAGACAGATAGATAGATAGAAAGACAGACAGACAGACAGACAGACAGACAGATAGAATAGTCAAACAGGTAGATAGAAAGACAGACAGATAGATAGACAGACAGACAGACAGTCAGACAGATAGATAGATAGAAAGACAGACAGACAGACAGTCAAACAGGTAGATAGAAAGACAGACACAGATAGATAGACAGATAGACAGACAGACAGACACAGACAGACAGACAGTCAGATAGGCAGATAGACAGGTAGATAGAAAGACAGTCAGATAGGTAGACAGACAGACAGACAGACAGACAGACAGATAGATAGATAGATAGATAGATAGATAGATAGATAGACAGAGACAGTCAGATAGATAGATAGATAGATAGATAGATAGATAGATAGATAGATAGATAGATAGATAGACAGACAGAGACAGTCAGATAGACAGACAGACAGATGGCGGGACAGACAGACAGAGACAGTCAGATAGATAGATAGACATATAGATAGATAGATAGATAGATAGATAGATAGATAGATAGATAGATAGATAGATAGACAGACAGACAGAAAGATGGTGGGACAGACAGACAGACAGAGACAGTCAGATAGATAGATAGATAGATAGATAGATAGATAGATAGATAGATAGATAGATAGATAGATAGATAGATAGATAGATAGCTTGCATATGTGTGTGTAAAGAAGTTCTGATGAAACATGTTTAGCCTGCATGCATCCCACAAACTTACATCTTTTTGGCCACATCCGTCTCTCTGAACTGCTCCTTCACCATGACTGCGGCGCGTTCACGCAGTCAGCGTGTGAATTCAGTGAGATAAATATTAATATGGTGATATATGCGTGCAATGCCGAGCTTGTTGAATCCTTCTGCCACATGCAGCGCTGCTTTGACGTCCATGCGTCTCTCTCGTGAGCGCGTCACGGCGGCGTCTCATCTGCGCGCAGCGACACCTGCCGACGGGGAGCGCTCTGGAAAACACAAAAGTCTTCTTAAAACTCTTATATTTGCATCAAAAATAGTTACATGCGAATGAGTGTGAATTATATACATTTTGTAGTTTAGTTGTGTATGTTTTGAAAGGTTCAAAGCGAGGTAGTAATGGATGTTTGCATTTTTAGACACAACCACTAGATGTCACTGCTCTCTTATTTATAATACACCGAAAGATATTTTAATTGTATTTTTATGAGCCTAATGAGCACAGGAATGCCAAGAAGATGTTAATTAGCAAATATTATTAGTTTATTCAAGCATCTGAATTGCATAAACAAGCTTGACACTAATAAACCCTATAATTACATTTTGTAAAATACAATTTATAAAATACCTGAGGCTAGCGAAATATCGTGAGATCGCTGATCTGCACATAACGGTCCAGATTATGTTTATATTTCACTCTGATAATGTGGGATTAAGTTTACTTCTCTTATAAGCAGACACAATTATTTAATTGCTTTTCCTGTCACAATAACATATTAATTTAACACAGACACACACATCACTCCCTCACCTGCTTGTTGCTCATTTATTAGGACTGAACTAAACGGCTCCTATAAGCCCATTGGATCACGGGAAACGACCCGGAGAAATTAAAACACGATTGAATAGTATGTGTTAAGTCACGAATATACAGTCCTAATGTTTTCTGTGAGTTTGGGAAAAGTAGTACCATCTTTGCTTCTGTAATGCTGGATTAGTGGCGGTTGCCAGTGAGAAGTTTGAACCACTTGTTTGCCGCCAAAACAAGAAAACCGTTGGTAGCTCGCGCGCGGCTCACCCTTACGAAAATGAACCATGGTTTTACTACAAATAAAACCAAAAACCATGGTTATTGTAGTTAAACCATGGTAACCACACATTAACCATGGTTTTGCTAATATAACCATAGTTTAACCATGGTATTTGTGGTAAAACTGTGGTAATATAAATGGTAATCAATTAGCCAAAAAACCATGGTTAGTACACTTTTACTACAATAAAACCATGGTTATTTTTCATAAGGGCAAACTCATGTCACTAGCTGGGTTTCCGCGAATCTTTTCAAAGTTTGCAAAAAAGACAAACAAACAAGTTGTATTATTATTATTATTTAGCAATACCACTGTTGCGGCCACAAATTGGTGGAAACGCACCTTTTAAGTATTTTAAGTGCAACGCCTGTCGCAGTTCAAAACGCTTGCTATGTCCGACGTCAGTTACACTTTTTCAGTTACGTCTGGCGGAAGCTAGATATTTGACTTTATAACGTGTTACTATGGATATTTTTCTTACACTAACGCATCGCTTCGCTTCAGAAGGCCTTTATTAACCCCCGGAGCCGTGTAGAGTACATTTATGATGGATGGATGCGCTTTTATGAGCTTAAACTCCCCCGTTCACTGCCATTATAAAGCTTGCAAACATTAGGATGTTTATTAATATAACTCAGATTGTGTTCATCAGAAAGAAGAAAGTCATACACACCTAGGATGTCTTGAGGGTGAGTAAATCATGGGGTAATTTTTATTTTAAAGTGAACTAATCCCTTAACCAAATCAAACGTGGCGCTATTTTTTATTGCCATATCACTAATATTTTAATAATCATTATAAATTGGGCATCATTCGAAAGCTTAAAGACTCAAAATTCATCTGATGAAACCTGTTTTGAAATCGGACTCTGCGTTACCATGGAAATGGTACTTTAAAACCTTTTAGCAGGCTCCTCCCCCTAGTGGGCGGTGTCATGTTTCATATTACACAATTTATTTGAACTATAACACAATTTTTGTGACATCAACTTCAAATTTGGTTAGACATATGGCAGTTTTAGAGTAAAGTTTATTTTGTAAAATATATATTTTTTTAGATTGCATCTCAAATGTTTATTACAGTACATTTGACAGTATTAAGACTGTATAGTCTGTATTACACAGACTTGTATTTTTAACAGAATCATTAACCCTTTCTTTGACTATTATTTAAAACTTAGTAAAAATATTAATTATTATAGAGCATTTAACCCCTTAACTGTCACTCCCCTTTTTGAGAATAGACATGACACTATCCAAACTTAAATGGATGTAATTCAGGAATGCTTTGGAATACAGACATTAGTGTGGTCTTGTTTTAAAGAAGACACTCGGTAGATTATTGCTGAAGCGAAAGCACTTCAAACAAAGAAAGTATCAAAACGTTATGGAAGTTTAAATTTACTGTAAACTAAATGCACATTACTAAATATTTACTATCTTATATAAAATATATATTTTACTAAATATTTTTTACTCTAAAATCACTATAAAGTCAAAGCCATATGTCTACCCAAGTTATGTTCCAAATTTGAAGTTGATATCACAAAAATCGGAAGTTCCCATGAGATTTTGTTTAGGCGTAATACCAAAAAATAGCCACCGGGTGATACACATATTCCACTGAATTTTGTTTTGATGCATTCTCCTGTAACAAATGAATACATTTCTGACCAAATATCGCTTTCATCACAACATGGAACCTTGAGACTTTCCGACAATATGTGTTTTGTCAATATTAATATGTTTTGTTGTAATATGAAACATGACGACGCCCAGTAGGGGAGGAGCCTGCTAAAAGAATTTAGAGTACCGTTTCTATGGTAACGCAACGTCCAATTTCAAAAGGTTGAACTTTGAGATTGTAAGCTTTCAAATGATACTTAATTAATGATAATTACTAAAATATGTGATATAAAAACATCGGGATGGTGACAGTTTGCTCCAAACACACCATAGACCTTCAGTCCTTAATGCTTTGTTTTGTAATTGAACTGCAGATTTCAACAGAAAGTGATTTCATGTTGAAGTTTATGGTCTGACTCTGTAAATCTGTTAAAGGATTTGCGCACCCAGGCTTTTAAAAACCTTTTAAAATGTCCAGGAAAGCTCTGTCACTGAAGCAGACAGTTAATGGGATCCAGCAGAGAGACTAAAAGATGTGGAATAATAGATTTCAATACAGTGAGCATGCAATGATTTATTCATCTGTAGTTTGTTTATGGCATCTGTTGAGATTAAGGAAGCTTTAACTGACTAACAGGATGCCGAGTCTCATTAATGTGCCTTTATCCACTATCATCGTGTAATGTTTTAATGTAAATGCATCTTAAAACTGTACATAAGGAGAGGCCGAGGCTGGTTATCATACTTTGTACTCCAGTAAATATTTATTTGGTTGTTGATTTATGAGAGTCATGCATGTTTGATCTTTGTGCAAAAGCCATTCTGTGAATGAAATGATGAATAAATAAAATATGTGTTGTGAGCATGTACATATAATGGCACTGTATGTGGGGATGTGTGTGTGTGTGTGTGTGTGTGCGTGCGTGTGTGTGTGTGTGTGTGTGTGTGAGTTGAAGGAGAGGTCAGAAATATGAAAGGCAGTGTGTGTCAGAGCAGAGATGGTTATAAAAAGTCTTTTATCACGAGAGCGGACCATCTGACCATTACTGCTCCATCACAACACCCTGTGTGTGTGTGTGTGTGTGTGTGTAAAGTAACTAATGATGTTTACAAAGAGCAATGCAGTCCTGCCTAATACAGCAAATATTTTAGAAGAAAAATTGCATAATTGATAATATTATAATGCAGAATTAGGTTTTGTACACCCTATATTTTTTATAGGCTAGATAAAAAATTATATTTAATTACTGTAAATATAACAAATATTGTATAGAAGATAAAAAATTATATTTAATTACTGTAAATATTAAAGAAAATTGCATAATTGATCATATTATAATGCATAATTAGGTTTTTGTACACTATATAATTGATTTTTATACAGCATAAATCAAGATAAAAATTATATTTAAGTACTGTAAATATAAGAAGAAAAATTGCATAATTGATAATATTATATACTAATTTCTTCTGTGTCAGCAAATAAATATTTATATTTTAATACAGTATTGTTTTTTAAAGCTGCTTTGAAACTGTGCATGGGAAAAGCACTGTTTTAATATAAATAGTTGACATTAATTCACTATAATTTTAATAAAAATAATGCAGATTTTTAATGCATTTTGATGCTCATAAAACAGATGCTTTCATTTAAGTTATGCATCATGATACAGTACATGCATTCAAGTATATCTATCACGAGACATGAGCGTGTGTGTGTGTGTGTGTGTGTGTTTCAGGTAATGTCATTACTGAAGGACCAGGTCCAGGTCCAGCAGATTAAGGTCAGTGTGTGAAGAGTCAGTGGCATATGTTTGCCTTTAAGCTTTAGTTAGTGTGTGTTAAGCTGTAACCGTTCTGCCGCTGTGTGTCCTGAAGCGTTATTGAAGATTTAGCAGTGATGAAACTGGGATTTATGCATTATTAAAATAATCATATTCAATGTTCATTATACCAGTGCATGCAATTAGGGTTCATCAAAACACAAAAAGAACAGATTGCACATTGACTATTTATCATTTAGCAACCATAATGTCTCAAAACATTGTGGTTTCTGAAAGGTCAGAGTGAAGAAGTTCAACATGGTATCGTCATGCAGTATGATGTGATGTCACTCTCTCAGCAGCCAATCAGAGCTCAAGCTACGGCTGCACATGGAGCACCAGAGGAAGGCATCAGATTCTGCTTCCTGTGTGGCACTTTATCGCTCATTAGAGCTCAGCACACCTGCATGTGATAATATTCATAACGCCATTCATGCTCTTAGTACACGGCAATCTGAGAGATCAGGACCTGCAGGCTATAAATAACAGCCGGAGAGGAAATATGAGCATGTGTTTGCATGCTATCGGCTTCAGTGTATGAGAAAGAGTTCCTCTGACATTTAATTCATTGATCACAGATCATGTGATTAAGTGGCCCTTTGATGAACCCACATGTTTGAATCTGCTCGGCCACACCTGAGCGCAACTACACAGATGTGCTTCTAAAAGTGTATCTGCATGCAAATCATATGTTAATCTATATATATGCACACTTCAGATCAAAACAAGGCATTTAAAGGGATAGTGCACACATAAAATGAGCATTTCCTCATCGTTTGCACCCTTTTGTCATTTCAAACCTGTATGACTTCTTCTGTGAAACATGAGATGTTCGTCACTGTGAAGGTAAAATGAAGCGATAGGCTTGAAATATTTGTGATACTTTATGGTGCTTTGTCCATTTTAAAGCTTGAAAGTTTGAAACATCTTTGTGCTCAACAAAAGAAAGAAAGCCTTATGCAGGGTTTCTGCGAGACTTAGAAAAGTCTTAATTTGACCGTTCACAATTTAAGGCCTTAAAAATGTCTTAAATTGGATCAGAAAGTCTTAAATTCAATATCATAGCATTAAATTAGGGCCCTAGGGTGATCCAGAAGACGTGGATGGAATTGCAGAATCCATTCATAAAAGTGGAATTTACTGTATAATGCAGAATATCATGGAATTTGTCAAATTTTGCATGAATAAATCAAAAGTAGCTCAGTCACTTAAAGGGACAGTTCACCCAAAAATATCAATGCTGTCATCATTTACTCGCCCGAATGTCGTTCCAAACCCGTAAGGCTTTCCTTCATCATATAAAGCCATCGAGTCTCTTCAGAACATCTGGAATAATCCGTATGGATCAGTTTTAGGATCTCTTTATGAACTTTCTGAAGCGTCAGTGGAAGTTGCTTAGACTATCAATGGAGGAACAGAATACATTAAAAATATCTTAATTTGTGTTCCGAGGATCCAAATTTAATCTAACCATTAAAGCAGAGTCCAGAAAAATTAAAACAGAATAAACTATAAAAAAATAAACTAAATTTAATTGCATGCACTGCAAAAAAAAAAAAAAACAAACAAAAAAATGATTGTGGATTTTGTTTTCCAGTACAAATTCAAAACATCCTTAAATCAAGACACATTTGATTTAATGACATGCAAAATTAAGAAATTAAGTCTTGTTTTCTAAAATAAATTACAAAATAAAGTGAGTTTATGCTTAAAACAAGAACAAATCTCTATCATTGTGTATGAAAATTACTTGCATTTGAATTAAGTTGATTTTTTTTTTTTTTTTTATGAGCCCATTGGCAGATATTTGTTCTTGTTTGAATCATAAAATCACTTTCACAAGATTTCTTATCTCTAACTTTAAGCTACTTTTGTGAAATTAATTAAAAAGTTATGGAGATCTGTTGGAAACTGTATTTTCAAACTTTGAAGTGTCAGTAATATAACTCATTGTGTGCTTAGACACATTTAGAGAACATATTGACGTGTGATGCCCCCTTCATTTTCTTTAATTGGTCTTAAATTTACCTTCACAAAACCTGCATATGGGTTTGGAAAACGATGAGGTCGAGTAAATGACCAAATTCTTGTCAAATGCATATATAATGGCTTGATGCAACTCAAACCTGCATTTGTGAAACCTCATGCTTAAACCCAAATAACAGCCGTGTGCGTGGCTTGAACGCATGTCTTCAGACGAGGAAGTCATCCTGCGTGTGTGTCCCCGTCCGTACACCCCCAGGCCCATAGGCTTGAGTATATTTGCATATGTGAAGATAGCAGAAAGGCTGCATGTGCAGATAAGTGGAGACGTGCAGAAATCAATGCAGATGGTGACCTTTAACACAACTCATGACCCTTATTGTTCGGTCCTGTGCACACAGTGGCTGGAAACATGCATGTTTATTGTAATTGCGTGTTAGTGTTTATGCATGTTAGTGTAATTAAAATATATGTTCATATATATATATATATATATATATATATATATATATATATATATATATATATATATATATATATATATATATATATATATATATCTCACAGACAGTATAATGCATTTAATGGGCAGAAGTGCCTGGTTCAAAGTAGCCTACCAAGTGTCACTGATGATAGATTTGATTCGAAGTGTGTGTGTGTGTGTGTGTGTGTGTGTGTGTGTGTGTGTGTGTGTGTGTGTGTGTGTGTGTGTGTGTGTGTGTGTTCCTGACGTCACCGCCCAGTCGGACTGCTGCTGCCGCGGATCTCAAATATGTTCTTTGTTACTCCGAGCTTTACACCGGAGAACCGCAAAACACGGAGCCCGGAGCACCTGCGAGGATGACATGCCCACTTCAGCCTGTAAAACATTACAATAGGCAGACAGACACCGTAACCATATTTCATAACAGATCAAATCTAAAGAAAAAATTCTCTACTGACCCCAAACTTCTGCATGGCAGTGTATAATGTTACAAAGGCTTTCTATTCATCAAAGAATCCTGAAAAAAAATTTACACACTGTTTTCAACACTGATAATAATCATAAATGTTTCTTAAGCAGCAAATAATCATATGAGAATGATTAGTGAAGGATCATGTGACACTGAAGACTGGAGTAATGATGATAAACTCAGCTTTGATCACAGGAATAAATCACACTTTACTATATATTCACACAGAGAACAGCTGATCTACATTAGAATAATATTTCACTATTTTTACTGTATTTACTACAGGGAATACCGTTTCCATGAAAGGCTGTACATGGTCTCAACAATGCTTAGGTAGGTGGTACGTGTCAAAGTAACATCCACATGGATGGCAGGACCCAAGGTTTCCCAGCAGAACATTGCCCAAAGCATCACACTGCCTCCGCCGGCTCGCCTTCTTCCCATAGTGCATCCTGGTGCCATGTGTTCCCCAGGGAAGTCACGCACACGCACCCGGCCATCAACTGATGAATCACGTAAAAGAACACGTGATTCCTCAGACCAGGCCATCTTCTTCCATTGCTCCGTGGTCCAGTTCTGATGCTTACGTGCCACTGTTGGTGCTTTCGGCGGTGGACAGGGGTCAGCATGGGCACCCTGACTGGTCAGCGGCTATGCCGCCCCATACCCAACAAACTGAGATGCTCTGTGTATTCTGACACCTTTCTATCAGAACCAGCATTAACTTCTTGAGCAGTTTGAGCTCCAGTAGCTTGTCTGTTTGATCGGACCACACGGGCCAGCCTTCGCTCCCCACGTGCATCAATGAGCCTTGGCCGCCCATGACCCTGTGGCCGGTTCTCCACTGTTCCTTCCTTGGAGCACTTTTGATAGATCCTGACCACTGCAGACCGGGAACACCCCACAAGAGCTGCAGTTTTGGAGATGCTCTGACCCAGTCGTCTAGCCATCACAATCTGGCCCTTGTCAAACTCGCTCAAATCCTTACGCTTGCCCATTTTTCCTGCTTCTAACACATCAACTCTGAGGACAACTACTTTGTGCATCCGCTCTGCAGCTGCAGAGACACTTGTTCACACTACAGTGAGCTAGATCATATTAGAATATCATATTAATGCATGCTGGATGGCTTGTGTTGCTAAATGGCATGCAATTAATTTTAAAACATATTGCATGACGGAGGAAAGGTTGTATTACTGTACAATAATACGTTTTCTGTCGATTAATGTCTCCAAAGAGTTATTCCCTTGTCTAATAAAGCACATCATATACAGATTAAAGCATCTTTGGTGTTTTCCATGGTTTCAACTAAATAAAACCGGAAATCGAGGGTATGATGTCATAGATAGGCAACGCACGGATAGGTTAAAATAGCTTATTTCTCTGGAGTTAAAGGTGCACTATGTAACTTTTCCGTGCGCTAGAGGTCGCCTATTGAAAACAAAGGCATAGTTTGATGACGCCAAGCTTGAGCGCAGAATCTTGGGACATGTGGTCTTCCCCTCACAGCCGGTGGGAAAGACTCGGGATAGGACTCGGGCAGAGATCCTGTTCATGGATGTGATTATTAATGTTACTGTAGTGTGAAGCAGAGCAGGGCCGAGTGTTGTGGAGCTGAGCGAGGACGCTGGAGCGATTGTTAATGAGATGAACACGACACACGCCTCACGAGCAGCGGGACTTTTATTATTATTGATACTGCAGTGAGAGTAAAGTGCTTCTGCAGAATAACACCGCAAACCGAACGCGGATATGATGTCATCGACAGGCCACACCCCCTCACACGTCCCGGTTCATTGGGGAAAAATGGCAATTTACTCACGATTTACAAATAGTTGGAAACATTTGAGATATTGTAAGCACTCAACTGAACAAAATATATAACACTGGCCTAGTGGGGTTTGGATAGTTTACTGAAATTTTTTTTTTACATAGTGCACCTTTAAACATTCTTGGAAACATTTGGTATAATGCAAGTACACAAGTCAACAAAATATATATAACACCGATCTAGTGGTTTTGGATATTTTAATCCAAATAGCTTACATATATGTATATGTAAATAAATATATATATTAGATTTAACATATATTTTAAAATGCTTAATTAAATGAATAGAAGAGACTGCTCAAGTGTGTATGTAGGTTATTGTGGTTAAACTGATCGTTTTTGCTGCTTACACTTTCACAATTTGGGTCATTGTACACTCGGCGCGCCAGAAGTATTTGGATTGGGTTTCCGCCAGAATCCGGGATCATTCGCATCCACGCCGTGTTTTCCATCCGCCCGCAGTGTGTCTGTGGAAATAGAATGAGCTGGATGTAATGTGACACTGAACTGAGCGCCGCTGCTGCTCACACACACACACACACACTCACACACACACACACACACACACACACACACACACACAGATCATGAGAGAGAAACACAACACACTTCAGCAGCGCAGCGGATACTGTCACTCATCCTCCGGTGGGATTTAACCGGTAAGACCGTTTGTGCCTTGTTCAGCTGCTTCGGGATGGGTTTGTTCTGTGTTCCGGATAATGAAAGAGTTTATCTCCATCCTGCGGGATCTCCGGTGCGCGATCTCCCGGTGCTCTGACGGTGCGCGCGCGCGTGTGCAGTCGGATTCAAGCGGGATCGCGATGCGCCGTGATTCGGATCGGTAGTTCACGCTCAGTCGTGTCGATTCGGATGATTAGTTTATGTTTAGATGATTCCGGCGATTATTTGGATGCTTTGCACACGTGATTGCACTGATGCGCGTTTGTTTCATTCATAAAAGCCCGAATATTGTGCTGCATTTGTTGAATGTTTGTGGTGTTTTATGCTCACACTTTACAGTACACTTATGCACTTTATTTGGTAGGCTGCTTGCATTCACATTATTGCAATAACATTTACTGGTGTTTTTATTTGAATAGAGACGGTAAAAACACGATTCCAGACAAAAAGCTGAAAAATCAAATATGCATTGTGTTGATAATATTGCATCTCACCTTTGGTTAACACTTTTAACTACATAATACACACATGCATACACATACACACCTAATAAGAGAGAAGAAAACACATTTTGTCTCAACCATTACAAATAAAAAGGTACTTTAAACTTTATTTCTTAGGGCTGCTTGCTACAGTAACGTTTACTGGTGTTTTTATTTGAATATGGACTGTAAAAACACAATTCCAGCCTAAAAGCTGAAAAATCAAACGATATATAGATAATATTGCATATGCTAATTTGCATCTGATCTTTGGTTAAACACTTTTAACTAATACATAATACACACATGCATGCATATACACACCTAATAAGAGAGAAGAAAACATATTTTGTCACAACCATGATTTTTGGTACTATGCACTTTATTTTGTAGGGCTGCTTGCATTCACATTATTACAATAACAACCTTTATTACTGGTGTTTTTATTTGAACAGAGACAATAACAATATGAATCCAGCCAAAAAGCCGAAAAATCAAATATGCTTTGTTTAGATAATATTGCATATGCTAATTTGCATGCATCTCACCTTTGGTTAAACACTTTTAACTAATATAATATACACATGCATGCATATACACACCCAGTAAAAGAGAAGAAAGTACATTTGTTATATTTGTATAAATGTCAGTTTTTGAGTTGAGCATGGAAACTTTCAAGGTCATAAATGTGTTTTTCAAGAGATTCAAGATTCAAGATTCAAGAGTTTTATTTGTCACATACACAGTTATATACAGAATATACAACCGGCACTGAAATGTAAACAGGTCCGCTCCATGGACAGTGCAAATTCACAGTTAAAAACACAAGGAGGAAATTATAATAGAAATAGGATATAAAAAAAGTACTATCTATATATATATATATATATATATATATATATATATATATATATATATATATATATATGTCTATATCTGTAGAATTATAAATAATCAAGTCAAAGAGAAAAAAGGTAACAAATAAGGATAAAGTGGAATAAAATAATTGAAGTAGACTTTGCAGTGAGTAAACTGTAGACTTATAAATATGTGGTTAACAAATGTATAAAGAGTATAATGTGCAAACAGGTTTATAACAGGTTGTTACACAGTAACAACGAGAACAGAAAGTGCAGTGCAATGTCAGTGTATCGATGTTTATCCTGGCGTGAAGTCACGTGATGTTAAGTGACTGAGTTCAGGAGTCTGATGGCCTGGGGAAGAAGCTCCTCCTGAGTCTCTCAGTTTTGGCCATCAGGCTTCGGAAGCGCTTACCAGATGGTAGCAGCGTGAAATGAGGGTTTGCAGGGTGATTAGAGTCCTTGATGATCTTGGTAGCTCTACCTTTGCAGCGTTTGGTGTAGGCGTCCTGCAGAGGCGGGAGAGCTGACCCTGAGATACGCTCGGATAAGCGCACTACTCTTTGCAGGGCTTTGCGGTCATGACTGGTGCTGTTCCCATACCACGCTGTGATGCACTGAGTTAAAACACTTTCTATCGCCCCTAAATAGAAAGTTTTCAGGATAGCTGGTGAAACCCTGAATTTCCTCAGCTGGCGCAGGTGGTACAGTCTTTGCCTGGCTTTTTCACCTGTGTCTGAATGTGAGCAGTCCAGGTCAGGTCCTCGGAGATGTTTACTCCCAGGTACTTGAAGCTGCTCACTCTCTCTACTGGTGACCCGCTGATCATGGGGTATGTCCGTTGCTGTCTCTTCCTGAAGTCCACAATAATTTCTTTGGTCTTGCCAACATTCAGAGAGAGACAGTTGTCCTGGCACCATGATGTTAGATGCTCCACCTCGTCCAAGTATGCCGTCTCATTGTTGTTGGAAATGAGGCCCAGGACAACAGTATCATCAGCAAATTTGATGATAGAGGTGGAGCTGTGTGTGGACAAACAGTCATGCGTGTAGAGAGAGTAGAGCAGGGGCTCAGGACACAGCCCTGTGGAGCTCCCACACTCAGGGTGATGGAGGTGGAGGTGGACTGGCCTATTCTCACCACCTGAGGCCTGCCAGTGAAGTCCTCAATCCAGTGGCAGAGAGAAGGATTCAGGCCGAGATCCAGGAGTTTGGAGGTTGCTTGGTGGGAACTATGGTGTTAAAGGCTGAGCTATAGTCAATAAATAGCAGTGTGTAGTTCCCACTTTTGCTGTCGATGTGAGTGAGGGAGGAGTGGAGGACATGAGAGATGGCATCTTCAGTCGATCTATTGGGACGATAGGCAAACTGAAGAGGGTCCAAAGTGTCAGGAATGAAGGCGCAAATGGTGTTTTTAATGAGTCTCTCAAAGACCTTCATGACTATAGGCGTGAGAGCCACTGGACGATAGTCATTTTAGGCAAGAGGGTTTACTGTTCTTAGGGACAGGGATGATGGTGGATTTTTTGAAGGAGGTGGGGACCACAGATGTAGCGAGGACTCATTAAAGATAGATGTAAACAACCCGGCGAGCTGATCAGCACAGGACCGCAGAACACGACCTGAGATACCATCTGGCCCGGCAGCTTTCCTGACGTCCACACGCTTGAGTGCTCTCCGAACTTCATCCTCTGAGACAGAGATCACGTGATTGTTGCTGCTCTGAGTAATTCCCTCTGACGCGCCACTTGGCGGAGTCGCGTTACGCGGTTACAGTCAAAGCGAGCATAGAAAGAGTTTAACTTCGTTCACGAGCAAGCGGATCAGCGCTTGCCTCTGCAGAGGATTTAGATCCAAAAGAGCAGATGGACCTCAGACCTTGCCACATGCGCCGCGAGTCGTTGAGTTGGAAATGAGACTCCACTCGGTCTTTATAACGGAGTTTTGCGGCTTTAACTGCTCGTCTGAGAGCATAGCAGGACGATCTGTATTCATTCATATTCCCTGAATGGAGACTGGCGTTGTAAGCAGCAGTGCGTCACGTTCACTGGTATTGAATTGTCCACCCACGGTTTCTGATTTGAGAAGGGCGTTATTGTTATTGTTTGCGTGGCTTGCTCTGTAAGCGTGTTGATGAAGCAAAGCGCCACGTCTGTGAACTTCGCTTACGTCAGCTGAACTCGCTCGAACATGTCCCAATCCACATCGCCCAGAGCTGCCTGTAGCGCGGTCTCTGAGTGGGGTGACCAGCGCTTAACTTCCCGCCTCACCGGGGTTCCTGGAGGAGCTTTTGTTTGTATTCGGGAGTGAGGAAAATGGCGGCATGATCCGATTTGCCAAGCGCTGGAAGTGACCGCGCTTTATAGGCGTTCTTAAGCGGAGAGTAGCAGTGATCCAGTGTGTTTGCTCCTCGTGTGGGGCAGGAGGCGTGCTGGTGAAAGTTTGCAGGACTTTCTTTAGGTTTGCTTTGTTAAAATCGCCCGCGACAATGAATGCCGCGTCGGGATGTTGGTTTATGACGCCGCTGGCAACATCATGAAGGCCAGATAAAGCCAGCGCTGTGTCTGCCTGTGGGATGGCGGGTTGCGACAACCGCAGAAAACTCCCTAGGCAGATAGAATGGGCGGCAGATGATTGTTAAATGTTCCAGATGAGGTGAGCAGGACCGCGAGAGAATGGTGATGTTCCTGGGATCGCACCATTTCTTGTTGATCATGAAACACACTCCACCGCCTTTGGATTTACCGGCCTCGGCTGTTCTGTCCATCCGAAAAACAGAGAAGTTCTCCGACGGCGTCACAGCTGTGTCCGGGACGCGGGCGTGAGCCATGTTTCAGACAAACAATAGATATTACAGTCTCTCATGTCCCGTTGAAAACTTATCCTGGCTCTAAGATCGTCCATCTTATTATCCAAGGATTGAACATTTGCTAGAAGAATGCTCGGAGAGGAGGTCTGAATGCCCTTTTCCTCAGTCTGTTACGGATACCAGCACGTTTCCCACGGTGTTTCTTTGTTCTACGCCGCTGGCTCTGTCCATTGATCAACTCGGCGTTCCGAAGAATCTCAGATGGCCACAGAGGATCGCCGTAAGTGTCCTGAAACAGTCCAGTGTAGAGGTAACCAATGTCCAAAAGAGTTTTGCTGTCGTAGTAGATCAATGCAGATGATAAGTTTGTAAAAATTGAGAGTAAAAGAAAGTAAAATAGTAAATAAAAGCACAGTCTTGTGAGCGCTACCTGAGGCAGCGACCGAACACGGCGGCGCCATTTAAGAAGGGTAAAGGTAAAGGGTAAAGGTAAGGGCGCCATTTGTGGGTCTACGTAAAAGCAGGTGTGTGTGTGTGATGGGTAGGGTTAGTGTGTGTGTGTGTGTGTGATGGGCAGGGTTAGTGTGTGTGTGTGTGTGATGGGCAGGGTTAGTGTGTGTGTGTGTGTGTGTGTGTGATGGGTAGGGTTAGTGTGTGTGTGTGTGTGATGGGCAGGGTTAGTGTGTGTGTGTGTGTGTGTGTGATGGGTGTGTGTGTGTGTGTGTGTGTGTGTGTGTGTGTGTGTGTGTGTGTGTGTGTGTGTGTGATGGTAGGTTTAGGGGTAGGGTGTGTGTGTGTGTGTGTGTGTGTGTGATGGGTAGGGTTAGTGTGTGTGTGTGTGTGTGTGTGTGTGTGTGTGTGTGTGTGTGTGTGTGTGTGTGTGTGTGTGTGTGTGTGTGTGTGTGTGTGTGTGTGTGTATGGGTAGGGTAGTGTGTGTGTGTGTGTGTGTGTGTGTGTGTGATGGGTAGGGTTAGTGTGTGTGTGTGTGTGTGTGTGTGATGGGTAGGGTTAGTGTGTGTGTGTGTGTGTGTGTGTGATGGGTAGGGTTAGTGTGTGTGTGTGTGTGTGTGTGTGTGATGGGTAGGGTTGTGTGTGTGTGTGTGTGTGTGTGTGTGATGGGTAGGGTTAGTGTGTGTGTGTGTGTGTGTGTGTGTGATGGGTAGGGTTAGTGTGTGTGTGTGTGTGTGTGTGATGGGTAGGGTTAGTGTGTGTGTGTGTGTGTGATGGGTAGGGTAGTGTGTGTGTGTGTATGTGTGATGGGTAGGGTTGTGTGTGTGTGTGTGTGTGTGTGTGTGTGATGGGTAGGGTTGTGTGTGTGTGTGTGTTGGGTATGGGTTGTGTGTGTGTGTGTGTGTGTGTGTGTGTGTGTGTGATGGGTAGGGTTAGTGTGTGTGTGTGATGGGTAGGGTTAGTGTGTGTGTGTGTGTGTGGGTTAGGGTTGTGTGTGTGTGTGTGTATGTGTGATGGGTAGGGTTTGTGTGTGTGTGTGTGTTTGTGTGTGTGATGGGTAGGGTTTGTGTGTGTGTGTGATGGGTAGGTTTAGGGGTAGGGTTAGTGTTGTGTGTGTGTGTGTGTGTGATGGGTAGGTTTAGGGTTAGTGTGTGTGTGATGGGTAGGGTTTGTGTGTGTGTGTGTGTGTGTGTGTGATGGGTAGGTTTAGGGGTAGGGTTAGTGTTTCTGTGTGTGTGTGTGTGTGTTTGTGTGTGTGTGTGATGGGTAGGTTTAGGGGTAGGGTTAGTGTGTGTGTGTGTGTGTGTGTGTGATGGGTAGGTTTAGGGTTAGTGTGTGTGTGTGTGTGTGTGTCTGATAGGTTGGTTTAGGGGTAGTGTAAGGGGATAGAATATACAGTTTGTACAGTATAAAAACCATTATGCCTGTGGAGAGTCCTCAGAAAGATAGCGCACCAGACAGTGTGTGTGTGTGTGAAGATGCTACTGTTTCATGCCTGGACATCTGTGCAAAAACAACAAGAACCAAAAACCAGACATAGCTGCGCTCAAACAATGTTATATCTGTGTGTGTGTGTGTGTGTTGGAGGTAGGCTATTTCTGTAGTCGAGTCATTGACCAGCCCTTAAATTGCACTTTTCTGTGAGTGGACTTTAGTCACAGTGATTGTACTGTGAGTTGCATAATGTTCTATTTGTTCTATTGCGGTTTATACATAATTCAAAATGAAGGGATTCTTGGTAACAGTGTTTTGCTCTGAGAAACGAGAGTGATGTAAGGGATTGCAAGCTCGGATCGCTCTCATGTGTCTCTGGTGTGTTTGTAAACTCAGTGTCCTGAAACAGGGAGAGCAGGCATGAGTCTGAGGAGGGATTTTACAGCCTCGCTCTGTTCCTCCTCCTCGATGGGCCCCGGAGAGTGTGTTGTGTGTTGTGAGGGGGTCGTCTGTCCTATTCAGCTGTAGATGTAGACACAAAAGACACATTGACACAGAGCAGTGTGTGTCGCACGTGTGTGTAGCATCATTTGTTAAAGGGGTCATGAATTGACAAATCAAATGTTCCTTGAACTTTTGACATGTAAGAGGTCATTGTACTTGCATATGCAAAAATCATAATCACAATTATTTTGGTCAATAATGAAATCAGGATTATTGGTAGGTTATATGATCAAAGTCTTATTTCATGATATGAGTAATTTTAAATGTCAGTGAAATTTCATAATTATCGATACTTCAGAAAAACTAATACTAGGTTAATTAATGCAAGTAAAAAGTCCTCAAAACAGCTCCAGAAGACATTAAGTAAACAGTCAGCAATAAAATAAGAACAAAAAAACGAATTACAAACACAACCAACAAAAATACAAATGAAATAAACAGTGCTTCAGGTTTTTCAGAAAGAGTGGTATTCAGATAGTAATAAAGTAATCAAATTTAAAATAACACTGCTGTATACATTACATATATACTACAAAAGTTATTCATTCAAGAGCAGTGAGTGATTTATTCTTTGTCTTTTCTTGTTTGATTAACTATGACTACAGCAGTCATTAATGTTGGCTACTGTCACTTTAAGAGCTGCACAGACCCAATATACTTTTACATGCGCTCTTTCTCAGTGTTTACATTCACTTAAAGGGATACTTCAGCTATTAGCATTAAGCTTTGTATCAGTTGAAATCCGGGAGTATATTCGAATGATCGTGCTCCCTCCCCCTCATATTCCCCTGAAACGAGAGATTTATGCATTTTATTTCTGGAAAAAATCCTCTGTTGACGCAAATATCGTCATTTTGCATTATCAGAGGATTTTTTGGCCAGAAGCTAAAGACTACAGCCAGTAGGAGGAGCTAGTTCCGCATATCAACCCGCCCATGGGGGGTGGGATCTCACTCACAGCGCTTGGCTCGGGCAGCTGCGGGCATTCATGTAAATGGAGCGGTGCAGAGCAAAGTGAGTGTTTATAATGGGGGGGTCGTCTTATATTCAGGGTCGTCTTATATTCGGGTATATACGGTAATATCGTTCTCGTGAACTCAATCTCGTGTCCCGTTCTCGTGAGCCCAATCTCGTGTCTCGTTCTCGTGAGCCCAGTCTCGTGTCTCGTTCTCGTGAGCCCAGTCTCGTGTCTCGTTCTCGTGAGCCCAGTCTCGTGTCTCGTTCTCGTGAGCCCAGTCTCGTGTCTCGTTCTCGTGAGCCCAGTCTCGTGTCTCGTTCTCGTGAGCCCAGTCTCGTGTCTCGTTGTCGTGAGCCCAATCTCGTGAACCCAATCTCGTGTCCCGTTCTCGTGAGCCCAATCTCGTGTCTCGTTCTTGTGAACCCAAGCTCGTGTCTCGTTCTCGTGAACTCAATCTCGTGTCTCGTTCTCGTGAACTCGATCTCGTGTCTCGTCTCGTGAACTCGATCTCGTGTCTCGTTCTCGTGAACTCGATCTCGTGTCTCGTTCTCGTGAACTCGATCTCGTGTCTCGTTCTCGTGAACTCGATCTCGTGTCTCGTTCTCGTGAACTCGATCTCGTGTCTCGTCTTGTTCTCGTGAACCCAATCTCGTGTCTCGTTCTCGTGAACCCAATCTCGTGTCTCGTTCTCGTGAACTCAATCTCGTGTCTCGTTCTCGTGTACTCAATCTCGTGTCTCGTTCTCGTGAACCCAATCTCGTGTCTCGTTCTCGTGAACTCAATCTTGTCTCATCTCGTTCTCGTGAACCCAATCTCGTGTCTCGTCTTGTGAACCCAATCTCGTGTCTCGTTCTTGTGAACTCAATCTCGTGTCTCGTTCTTGTGAACTCAATCTTGTGTCTCATCTCGTTCTCGTGAACCCAATCTTGTGTCTCGTTCTTGTGAACTCAATCTTGTGTCTCATCTCGTTCTCGTGAACCCAATCTCGTGTCTCATCTTGTGAACCCAATCTCGTGTCTCGTTCTTGTGAACTCAATCTCGTGTCTCGTCACGTGAACCCAATCTTGTGTCTCGTTCTTGTGAACTCAATCTCGTGTCTCAGCTTGTTGTCGTGAACCCAATCTTGTGTCTCATCTCGTTCTCGTGAACCCAATCTTGTGTCTCGTTCTCGTGAACCCAATCTCGTGTCTCAGCTCGTTGTCGTGAACCCAGTCTTGTGTCTCAGCTCGTTCTGGTGAACCCAATCTCGTGTCTCGTTCTTGTGAACTCAATCTTGTGTCTTGTCTCGTTAACCCAGTCTCGTGTCCCGTTCTCATGAGCCCAATCTCGTGTCTCATCTCGTTCTCGTGAACTCAATCCCGTGTCTCGTTCTCGTGAGCCCAATCTTGTGTCTCAGCTCGTTCTCCTGAGCCCAATCTTGTGTCTCATCTCGTTCTCGTGAACCCAATCTCGTGTCTCGTTCTCGTGAACCCAATCTCGTGTCTCGTTCTCGTGAACCCAATCTCGTGTCTCGTTCTCGTGAACCCAATCTCGTGTCTCGTTCTCGTGAACCCAATCTCGTGTCTCGTTCTCGTGAACCCAATCTCGTGTCTCGTTCTCGTTCTCGTGAACCCAATCTCGTGTCTCGTTCTCGTGAACCCAATCTCGTGTCTCGTTCTCGTGAACCCAATCTCGTGTCTCGTTCTCGTGAACCCAATCTCGTGTCTCGTTCTCGTGAACCCAATCTCGTGTCTCGTTCTCGTGAACCCAATCTCGTGTCTCGTTCTCGTGAACCCAATCTCGTGTCTCGTTCTCGTGAACTCAATCTTGTGTCTTGTCTCGTGTCCCGTTCTCATGAGCCCAATCTCGTGTCTCATCTCGTTCTCGTGAACTCAATCCCGTGTCTCGTTCTCGTGAGCCCAATCTTGTGTCTCAGCTCGTTCTCCTGAGCCCAATCTTGTGTCTCATCTCGTTCTCGTGAACCCAATCTCGTGTCTCGTTCTCGTGAACCCAATCTCGTGTCTCGTTCTCGTGGAACCCAATCTCGTGTCTCGTTCTCGTGGAACCCAATCTCGTCTCGTTCTCGTGAACCCAATCTCGTGTCTCGTTCGTGAACCCAATCTCGTGTCTCGTTCTCGTGAACCCAATCTCGTGTCTCGTTCTCGTGAACCCAATCTCGTGTCTCGTTCTCGTGAACCCAATCTCGTGTCTCGTTCTCGTGAACCCAATCTTGTGTCTCAGCTCGTTCTCGTGAGCTCAATCCCGTGTCTCATCTCGTTCTCGTGAGCCCAATCTTGTGTCTCATCTCGTTCTCGTGAACCCAATCTCGTGTCTCGTTCTCGTGAACCCAATCACGTGTCTCGTTCTTATAACCCAATCACGTGTCTCGTTCTTATAACCTCAATCTCATGTCTCGTCTCATGAACCCATGAACCCAATCTCGTGTCTCGTTCTTGTGAGCCCAATCTCGTGTCTCGTGTCTCTTAAGACATAACCGAGTCCCGATCTTATAACAAGCAATCATGATCCACGATCTGAATCGCAATCTTCCCAATTTTGAAATCTTTATGTAAATACTCGCCAAGATGGACTTTTTGTAGCATGCACACAGAAAGCGCGCCTCTTTTGCAGTTGAATGTGCATTTAATAACAAAAAATGAAATAAAGCAAGTCCTGCAGTAGACTGCATTTTACGGTAGTCACATTGCATGATTTGGATGTTAAGTTTAGGCTTTTAAGGAAAGGCGAAAGCACACCGCTTTAAAGAAAAGTAACGGCATGCGGCACAATGATCATTTTATCCTGATTATTACGTTTTCATAATCATCATTTATTTATGCCATTGTGATTGCTTTCATGCCACCTCCAAGATTACAAGACACATTAATTTAAAATGATAATGACATGCACGGACATTTATTACAAAATAAGAATTGTTCATTTTGATTTCATGGGGACTTTAAGGCGACAGCTTCACTGAACTCATTTTAACCAGACGGGCGTCCAGAGAGGGCAGTTTGTGCGTCTTGTGTTCTGTTCGTGTGTGTGTGTTTTGGGTGTGTAATCTCCTCTGAGATAATCTATCTTGCTCCGCTGTGATGAGACGCCTGCGAGTCGGTCTACATCAAACACACACACACACACACACACACACACACACAGAGGTCAGGTCAGATGGCTAGCGAACACCCAACGTTTAGATCTGTGGAAAGGTCACTGACCTCTGGCTTCATCCAAAAACACATCCGTTTGCACAGATGCCACACAGACACACATCACCACACCCCGATTGAGACAGTATACTAGTTAATTATATATGAATAATTTACTAAAGATGTTTGCCTAACAACACGTCAATACATACAGAGTTCAGAATTAACACTGATCAAGCAGCAAATGTGGCTAAAATTGGCTAAAGTAAATAAATATATATACATATACATACATGCATATCACACACACACGTGCACGCACACATGGGGATGTGTTACTACTTACAATTGTTAACTAGTTGTAGATTAGAGTTTGTAGAGTTTGGCGGCTTTTAGTTGTTGTTGTTTTTTTTAATAGTCTCAATGCTTTAATTAACCATTGGTGCTTTAATGTGACATTGTGCTGGTGTATCTTTGAGAGTTTGCGTTTAAAACCCTAATTATATCTTTAAATGGATGGTTTTTAGAGAACCTCCGCTACCTCAGAGAGATGTTTTAACCCTTGCATTGCACCTCCACTTTTGATTAATTGTTGACCTCATCAGACTGGTGTGTTTGCTCATTTCAGCAACATTTCTCGTTGGTTTCATGTTTTCAGATGCACATTTTTGACTTCTGTGCTGTGAAATGTGGCTTTCTGATTGGCCCTGTGCCTTGCGATGATGAGGATGAGCGCCTGTCTGCAGTCCGTCAGCACACACTGGCTGATCTGAAAGTGTGTCTCTGTGACTCGGTGCACTCAGACAAATGAGTATGATACACCAGATCTGTCAGGAAAATTGAGAAGAATTGCCAAGCCGGTGTCTGAGTGCACCGGATCCAGCTAATGGGTTCCCAGAGAGTGATTAAACTGACCTGCAATCACTACACATTTACAGCAAGGGAAGATTAGCCTTTAATAAAATTAATAATCCGTTATTGGTTTTACTGCAATAACTATCATTATTACTGTTGCGATATTACAGTTATACTGTAAATTAAAATTCTAATATGTATTAATAACTTATTATTATTATTAATAAATATCACCTCTGCACTATGACATTAATGGAACATTTTTATTATTTTATAATAAAATAATATTCTTAATATTGATTACTACTGTACTATGAAATAATGAAATAGTTTTCATAAACGTATATGTATAGTAATAAAATAAAATTATATAAAGTATTTTTTAAAAACAATCTTAAAATAATCAGTTATTGGTATTATTACAATAACTCATTTTTACTATTGCGATATTACAGTTGTACTGTAAATACAAAATCTAATATGTAATAATAATAATAATAATAATAATTAAATATCACTACTGCACTATGAAATAAATGGAAAATTTCCTAAAAAAATACATTATAATATAAAAATATTCTTAATAATGATTACTACTGTACTATGAAATAATGGAATATTTTCCATAAACATATTTGAATAATAAAATATAAAGTATTTAATTTTTTTAAAGATTTAAATTAAATAATTAATATTATTGCTTTATTATTACAGCAGTAATTATTTCTTGTCTTTTTCTTATGTTTTCATGTTAAATCCTTAAGATATTGGGAAGACGTATGTTGATGTGCTCATGGTTCATATCAGTAAATGGTCTGTGTGAAACTCCTGTTTTCATGATCGTACACGACCGATGTGAGTTGAGATCATCGTCTCATTCAGCCGAACTCTCAATGACGCGAGGACGCGTGACGTAATGCTGTTTTCTGTCCTCCACCAGCGTCAGTCTCTGTTGAACTTCTGAAAATGAGTGATTTTATCAGTTGTGCAGCCGCTGAGAGAATGTGGTGTTTTCAGTCTGTGAGTCAGGACCAGACCACTCGCACAACAAGCACTTATCAGCACTGAGCACAGGTCAGTGTGTTTAATGTTGTGCTCGATGATGGCATGGGTTATTACACACAGATGAATTGGGATGGGAACCATGAGAAATTAAACCATTCTGGTTACGTTTATTTGCACGAGCCCTTCATCATTTCTTACTTAAAATTACTTAAAGCAGCTACTAGTTTGGTAGCATTTTGTACTTAATTTGGTTGCCTCGTTTTATGTGTGTCTCTGTGTCTCTGTGTCTTTCTGTCTGTCTGTCTGTGTGTGTGTGTGTCCGTGTGTCTGTGTCTCTGTGTGTGTGTGTCTGTGTCTGTCTCTGTGTCTTTCTGTCTGTCTGTGTGTGTGTGTGTGTGTCCGTGTGTCTGTGTCTCTGTGTGTGTGTCTCTGTGTCTGTCTCTGTGTCTTTCTGTCTGTCTGTGTGTGTGTCCGTGTGTCTGTGTCTCTGTGTCTGTGTGTGTGTCTCTGTGTCTGTCTCTGTGTCTTTCTGTGTGTGTGTCCGTGTGTCTGTGTCTCTGTGTCTCTGTGTCTGTGTCTCTGTGTCTGTGTCTGTGTCTCTGTGTCTGTGTGTCTGTGTCTCTGTGTCTGTGTCTCTGTGTCTCTGTGTCTGTGTCTCTGTGTCTGTGTGTCTGTGTCTCTGTGTCTGTGTCTCTGTGTCTGTGTGTCTGTGTCTGTGTCTCTGTGTCTGTGTCTCTGTGTCTGTCTCTGTGTCTTTCTGTGTGTGTGTCCGTGTGTCTGTGTCTCTGTGTCTGTGTCTCTGTGTCTGTGTCTCTGTGTCTCTGTGTCTGTGTCTCTGTGTCTGTGTCTCTGTCTCTGTGTCTCTGTGTCTGTGTCTCTGTGTCTGTGTCTCTGTGTCTGTGTCTCTGTGTCTGTGTCTCTGTGTCTCTGTGTCTGTGTCTCTGTGTCTGTGTCTGTGTCTCTGTGTCTGTGTCTGTCTCTGTGTCTTTCTGTGTGTGTGTCCATGTGTCTGTGTCTCTGTGTCTGTGCCTGTCTTTCTGTGTGTGTGTCTGTGTGTCTCTGTGTCTGTGTCTCTGTGTCTGTGTCTCTGTGTCTGTCTGTCTGTGTGTCTGTGTGTGTGTGGACATGTTTTTCTATCCTGGTGGGGACGTCAACCTGAATGCACACAGACTCATGGGTACTCGTGTCACGGTGGGGACCTAAATTAAGGTCCTCATGGGTACAAAAGCTTATAAATCATACAGAATGAGTTCTTTTGAAAATGTAAAAATGCAGAAAGTGTTGTGTGATGGGTAGGTTTAGGGTTAGTGTGTGTGTGTGTGTGTGTGTGTGTGTGTGTGATGGGTAGGTTTAGGGTTAGTGTGTGTGTGTGTGTGATGGGTAGGTTTAGGGGTAGGGTTAGTGTGTGTGTGTGATGGGTAGGTTTAAGGTTTGTGTGTGTGTGGGTAGGGTTAGTGTGTGTGTGTGTGTGTGTGTGTGTGTGTGTGTGTGTGAGATAGGTAGGTTTAGGGGTAGTGTAAGGGGATAGAATGTACGGTTTGTACAGTATAAAAACCATTACACCTATGGAGAGTCCTCAGAAAGATAGGGCGCCAGACATCTGTGAGTCTGTGAGTGTGTGTGTGTGTGTGTGTGAGCGAAAGAGTATTTGTGTGTGTGTGTGTGTGTGAGAGAGAGAGTATTTGTGTGTGTGTGTGTGTGTGTGTGTGAGAGAGAGAGTATTTTGTGTGTGTGTGTGTGTGTGTGTGTGTGAGAGAGAGAGTATTTGTGTGTGTGTGTGTGTGTGTGTGTGTGTGTGTGTGTGTGTGTGTGTGTGAGAGAGAGAGTATTTGTGTGTGTGTGTGTGTGTGTGTGAGAGAGAGAGTATTTGTGTGTGTGTGTGTGTGTGTGTGTGTGTGAGAGAGAGAGAGAGAGAGAGAGAGAGTATTTGTGTGTGTGTTAGTGCGAGTGCGTGTGAGAGAGAGAGAGAGAGAGAGAGAGAGAGAGAGAGTGTGTGTGTATTTGTGCGTGTGTGAGAGAGGGAGATTATTTGTGTGTATGTGTGCGCGTGCGTGTGTGTGCGAGCGTATGTGAGAGTGAGTGAGTGTGCGTGTGCGTGTGCGAGCATGTGTGAGAGAGAGAATTTGTGTGTGTGTGTTCGAGTGAGTGTGCGTGTGAGTGAGTTTTGTAGTATTTTGTGCTTAGTTTGGTTGCCTCATTTGTTCTTAAAGGGATAGTTCGCCCAAAAATGAAAACAAATGTAAAAGAAGACTTATGTCCATTCATTGGACAACATTCTAAAAAAATAATTTTTTCTGTGTTCCATAGAAGAAATTCGAACAGGTTTTCGAACAAAATGGATGTGTAAATGATGACAAAATTATCATTTTTGGGTGAACTATCCCTTTAAGATGGACCTTATCTAGCGGCTTCTGTAAAAACATCTACCAGGGCTCCAGACTGCAACCTAATGGTGGCGACCTTTTTTTCTGCTAGTGCGACAAAATTTTGTTAGAGGTCGCCCAACTGATAAGAGTGGCCATTTCTGTTACATATGAGAAATATCAAACAAACGAAAGTGAAACGGAACCGTGCGAGCTCATACACGGGCCGATCTCAGTCACATGACACCATTACTACTCACACAAATCACCAACATTCACA
>JAGHMJ010000029.1:3225381-3240381 GCA_018749465.1 Paracanthobrama guichenoti
AGAAGAGGAACCGAGCAGTGACCGGCTCATTCCTGAATCTGCAGTGCTTCTTGCGACTATAGCAGGAGGATTTCAGACTGTCGTCAAAAATGACTTTCTTTGAACATGATTCCCTTGGGGGAAACTGTATGTTGTAACCCCTTTAAAAGCGTTTCCCTTGTCGGATGAATCCGCTGATGGTTTGGCTCCAGGGGTCTGATCCGTACCCCTGCCAGCTCGTGGAACAGATGCTCCTGCCAAAAAAATGCGAGCATTTTCCCTGCTGTGGGCCACTGAGATCCTCTGGAAGATAAGAGGCGTGTGGGTGCCGTGTTGATGCGTGTCTGCGGGTGTAGATGAACTTACTGCTGACAGATGTTGGAAAACACAGCGGTTCTCTGCTATTGTCTTTATTTTAGGGATAATGCACCGAAATTAACATTTTGGCTGATACTAATAATTCTCTATACTTGGAAGCCGATAACCAATATATTTGCTGATAAATCTAAATCCAAATTTGTATATAATTTTTTAAAGACTTAGCCTATATGATAGACTTGCGCTGCACATGTTGTACTTAACCATATTTTCCTTTTTTGACGTGATACCAATCATATTTCAAGCAATTCAGAACCATCATGGTGAACAGTGTCTAAATAAAATAAAAGCTTGATAAATAAGCAAATGATAAGCTTTGTGTTTTGCGCAGCGCAGCAACATCACGTGAGCGTGACCGCATAGAGACAATAGTCCAAAATCTCTACCAGTTGACAAATTTCTACCGGTTAATTGTGGTACCGGTATATCGGCCACACCTTATTATCAGCTTTAATATAACATTTTATAATCGGGCCGATAACAATAACATTAGGAGCCCTATTTTAACAATCTGAGCACATGATCTGAAGCGCACAGCAAATCCACTTTTGCTAGTTTAACGACAGATAAAGCATTCGGCGTGCCCGGCGCATGGTCCAAAAGGGTTGTCCTTAATGAGTCATGGGTGTGTTTTGGGTGTAACGTGCAATAAACCAATCAGAGTCTCATCTCCCTTTCCCTTTAAAAGCCAGTTGTGCTCGCACCATGAGCGGATTCACTGTTTACATGTGAGCGGAAAGACTGAACGCTTCTCCAGAGAGGAATCCTTTTATTTTTAATATGTAAAAATGTGTGTGACTCTGCGCGTCCGTGTGTGTGTAATAATCAGAGTGCATGCGCATTGTGCACCGCCTATAGGCTCATATTAAGGCATCAACTTCTAAAATAATTTCACATTTCTACTACATGTTCTCTTTCCAGCAGTGAAGTACCCCTTTAAACACACAAATGGAATATATAACACCAGTTTTTGACTGCTTGTCTTGTCCTGTTTAGACCTATTTGAATATGTACAGTATATTGGAGCTTTCGGTATACAAACACAGAGCTTAGTGTAGATCTGTCAGCAGCAGAGCAGATGATTTAATTAATAACTCATTCTCTGTTGATTTCTGTGAACTGGGAGGCTGAGATCTTTTCAGAAGTGTTTTAGCAATGGTGTATGATTGGCGGTGTGTGTGTGTGAGGTGTTATTCTACTTAAAGAAATCAATTCCACTGCAGCTGGTACCTTCCTCCTGGTGTCTTTATGGCCTGTTTGCAGTTCTCCATTGATTTTTTTCTTTTTCTTTTTTTCACCCCCCTCATTCTTGCTTCAGGCACAGAGGAGCATGTGATGAATGGCTGGAGGTGTCGGAAAGATCTGGAATTAGAGAGAGAGGAAGACTTTTCCTTCCCATTATGCTCTAATGTATCATCTCCACACACACACACACACACACACACACTGATAGATGCAGGAATGATTGTGAGAGGAGGTGTTGTTGTAAGCTGTGTTATTGTCAGATAGAAAACTGGAAAATGCTTTGGCAGCTGTTTCATATGGGATGGCGTTACACTGTGTGCTACTAACCAGCCGTGATACAACACAGTGTGTATTTAGGCACATAAACATTGACATTTAAAGGGGACATATAATGCCCCTTTTCACAAGATGTAATATAAATCTCTGGTGTCCACAGATTGTGTCTGTGAAGTTTCAGCTCAAAATACCCCACAGATCATTTATTATAGCTTGTCAAATTTGCCCCTATTTGGGTGTAAGCAAAAATGTTTTGTGTGTGTCCCTTTAAATGCAAATGAGCTGCTGCTCCTTTGTGGCTCCTTTACATGAGCTTCGGATACAACATCAACAACAAAACGGGCAAATCTCACTCAGACAAAATGTCAGAAATAACCAGTTGTGGAGTGCACACAGATGAGAGTCTCAGGAAGAGGTTGCAACTTTTTTAGACTGCATGTTTTTGAATGGTTAGTGGATACATTTATGTTAGTTGTTGTGTTGTGGAGTTACATTGATTCAACTCATCGACTAGCATGTACCGTGATGTTAATCTATACAATGCATAATAAATATGCGTTTATGAATTACGCAGACGGTGAGCGTTTTCTGGTTAAAACTAAGGCCATAGCTCTAGTCTCTGTGAATGCAGTCAGAGACGATGCTAACTTTAGCCATATTAGCCGTACAGCATTCAGCTCAGAAAGGAAATTTACAAATATTCACGAAATGTGAAGTGCCATCCTTACTTGTTCTGGATATGAAGTTAGAGCATGAAGCTTTGGTATTGACCCATCCTTCAGAAACAACTTTTCAGCAAAATCCATCTCTCAATCTCGTATGTTCACTGGTACATCAACAACAGAACATTAGTGATTTTTTTGGTGCAGACATTGTAATACTCTAGCGCTAATACAGCGAGTAAACCAAAATGGCGTCTCTGTGTTTCTCAGGGGTGTGTCTATGCTGAAAGGGTTAGTCATGGGCGGGGTTTCCTACTCTTATGTAGGAGTAGGGGGAAATATGAGAGATTGATAATGATTGATGGGGATTATAAAAAAAGTATTGGGTGGATTTTTACCATTATAGGCTGGTTGTTTACACACACCATGGACACACATCTGTGTTCAAACGGGAATTTTGCGTAATAGGTCCCCTTTAAGATATTTATTTATTTATGGAATTATGCACACTCGGGGGTCTTGTATCACCCTGAAAGAGTTTATTTTGTGATGATGACCATCTGCCTGCACATTATCTGCTTATTTTCTGACTAATAACTATCTAACGTGCATGAGATGCTTGAAGTGTAGCAGTCTGAGATGTGCACATATGATTAGAGCATTAGTCAGAGAAACAGAGTGTGAGATCTGAGTAGATCAGCAGTGATCTGTGAGGGTGAGCAGGGGGTCAGACTGCAAACGCCGCCGCACACGCACACACACACACACACACACACGTCTCCTAGAAACTCTAAAAATAACAACCTCCAGAGAGCCAGAGAGAGAGAGAGTGAGACGCACAGACAACGGCTCACATCCAGCATGTTCTCCTGCTGGAAAATCACTCTCGCTGAGATGAATTTAGCCGTGATTTTCATCTGATGGATGGGCTGTTTGTTTGGACGTGTGTGAACTGATCTGCTCAGTTTTCTTTCCTCTGTCCGTTTATGGCTACGATCTGCTGCCTCACCGTTCATTAGATTAATAAATAACCCACTGTAATGTTTCATATTTTGCCGGATGTTGACCTAGGCAACATTTTAAGGTTCTCTCGACTCAACCCCTATAATGCATTGCAAAAAAGTCCATCCACGAATGGGGAAGTGACATTGATTCTTAATATATTTGATTAATTCAATACCCTTTTTTTTTATTTTTCTTTACTAAAAAGTTCAGTCTATTTAGATATTGACTGTTTTAATCAACGTTTGTGTGTTCAGGCTCATTATGACAGCAAAACCTCCTGATTTGAGTAATGATCTTTTTATTAATATTCATTAATCACTCATTATAATAGTATATGAATATGGTAATCGTTCATTATGGAGGTATATGAATATGTAATCGCTCCTTATGATAGTATATGAATATGGTAATCATTCATTATGGAGGTATATTAATATGGTAATCACTCATTATAATAGTATATGAATATGGTAATCGTTCATTATGGAGGTATATGAATATGTAATCGCTCATTATGATAGTATATGAATATGGTAATCATTCATTATGGAGGTATATTAATATGGTAATCACTCATTATGATAGTATATGAATATGTTAATCGCTCGTTATGATAGTGTATAAATATGGTAATCGTTCATTATGATAGTATATGAATATGGTAATCATTCATTATGGAGGTATATTAATATGGTAATCACTCATTATAATAGTATATGAATATGGTAATCGTTCATTATGGAGGTATATGAATATGTAATCGCTCATTATGATAGTATATGAATATGTTAATCACTCGTTATGATAGTGTATAAATATGGTAATCGCTCATTATATTAATATGGTAATCGCTCATTATGATAGTATATGAATATGGTAATCGCTTATTATGGAGGTATATGAATATGGTAATCGTTCATTATGATAGTGTATAAATATGGTAATCGCTCATTATATTTAATACGGTAATCGCTCATTATATTAATATGGTAATCGCTCATTATGATAGTATATGAATATGGTAAATGCTTACTATGAAGGAATATGAATATGGTAATCATTCTGTATGACAATATATGAATATGGTAAATGTTTAATCTGGTGTATGAATATGGTAATCGTTCATTATGATATGAATTGTTCATTCTTTATTACTCTGAAACAGTATTTCTTTAAGTGACATTTTGAAAATGTAATGTTGTGGCTGTAGCTCACTTCTGCTTGGTGTTTTCTTTCAGGTCAGATGAGAAACTAATGGATTCGTAGCATATTCCTGTTCGGTCCTGTGGACGCAGAACATACGCAGGTAAAAATTCAGCCATCGCGTGTGTGGGACGTTTTCTCCTCAAAGTCTGGATGAGAAAACACTCATCAGAGGAGCGTTGTGGGTATAAACACTCCTTTGTTTTAGCCGAATAGAAGTCAGAACATGTTTTTTCCAAATATTTCATGAAGGTGCAATCAGGGAGAGCTGGGTAACTAGCAAACACCCAGAGTTTTTCACATGTTCGAAGCCATTATGTATAATGCATTATAAAGGTATTCATAATGTATGTTATAATGCGTTATATCTTGTCATAAATAATTGTAACCAAAGTTAAAATGCATTATAATATTTCCAGATTACATCTGAAATTGGTTTGTCGTGTTTCAATGCATTATACTTCTAAAGGTGTAACAATGAATAGATAAGTATTATAATGTATTATAACGGTGTTTACAATTATTCATAAGAACATGCAATGCATTATGATGTGCATTACGAGGTATAATTACTAAATTCTGTTGGAATGCATTATAGACAAAGGCTTTAAGTAAAGTGTTACCACATTTTCTTCAGAAAATTATGTAAAAATATGAACCATAATGTGAAAATCTTCTACTATAATAGGAAATGTACATCAAATGAAACTGGAATGTGTGCATAAATTGCAACACATGACTGCATTTGTTTGCATATGTTGTAGACACATGACTCATGAACGTGTGTGTGTGTGTGTGTGTGTGTGTGTGTGTGTGTGTGTGTGTGTGTGTGTGTGTGTGTGTGTGTGTCTGCAGCTGGTGATGTATATTAGGTGGTATAATAGACTGTGTGTAAACTACGCAGTCAGAACAGTGTGTTATTGTTGAGTGTGTGAACAGTGTCTATTGTGAGCAGCAGTGACGGCCGCCTGTGTCTGTGCATGTTATGTTGTTTATATTACCGTCAGCATGAAATTAAAATTGACTACTTACTTCTTAATGCACATTCCTGTGGTTTTATTATGCATGCTCAAAAAATCTACTGTAATTTTTCATTTAGCATAGCCAGTCTCTCTCATGTTGAACCAGCTGACATATAAAGTAACTTTCCATGGAGAGAATGAAGTCCTGACCTACATTTGAATATCTAGTTTCACTCTGAAATGTGTCAGATTATAGATGTAATACTACATTGCTATAAAGTAATGCTAAAAAAGCAGCTAAAAAAAGTGTTTTTTTTTCCCGGTGCACATCTGCTCTGTTCCGTCCTCCGCATCATTTACAATTGAAAACAGAAGCGATGACATCATCAGGATGACATCACGACCAACTGCACGAGAGAGAGAATAAAAAATGACATGCACACAGAGTGAATGCAAATGTGATTTGAAATATGCTTTCCTCTGTTACAATTCCACAGCAATTACAGAATTTACTACAAAACATAACTACAAATGTGAAGATGAGCCTGGTGGCGCTGAACGTGATGTGCTTCCTCTACGTCCAGTAGCAGAACACACAGCGGTTCACGGTTCAGATGCCCGTGTTCCTCCCTACACCAGTTCCTGTCTGAGCCTGTAAAACTCTCTCTCTTCCTCTGACAGGAAAGGCCTCATTTCCTGAGGCTGCTGTGAATCAGTCACAGAGGGAAACGCTCTGACGGTTCAGCTAGTGAATGAATATTTCAGACCGCACTCAGGGCTCCAGACTAACATTTGAGAGAAAGTTCTGCTGAACCTGATTTATACGTTTTATCTCATAGAAATGCACATTTGATAGTAGCATGTGGATGTAAATTTATTTTCATTAATGTAACTGTAAAAATTGTAACAACGTCATTTTTATAGGGTAAATTTTAAGTATTAGTTTGAGTTCTCTACTTTTAATAAAAGGTAAAGCCACAGATGGCACCTCATTACCGTAGTAAAATATTCTGTGGCATTTTGCAATGAAAAACAGCAGCCTAAAGACATTTAGTGTAAATACAAATGCACAAAATATGTTATAGCTTTTATAAAATATTATAAAATGTCTCAGCCTTCTTCTAGATGAGTTTGTTTATTGGTGGAATATGGTAAACGTTCATTATGATGGTGTATGAATATGGTAATCGTTTTGTATGATTTTCAGTATGATGGTGTACGAATATGGTAATCGTTTTGTATGATGTTCAGTATGATGGTGTATGAATATGGTAATCGTTTTGTATGATGTTCAGTATGATGGTGTATGAATATGGTAATCGTTTTGTATGATGTTCAGTATGATGGTGTATGAATATGGTAATCGTTCAGTATGATGGCGTATGAATATGGTAATCGTTCAGTATGATGGCGTATGAATATGGTAATCGTTCAGTATGATGGTGTATGAATATGGTAATCATTCAGTATGATAGTGTATGAATGTGGTAATCGTTCAGTATGATGGTGTATGAATATGGTAATCATTCAGTATGATGTTCAGTATGATGGTGTATGAATATGGTAATCGTTCAGTATGATGGCGTATGAATATGGTAATCGTTCAGTATGATGGCGTATGAATATGGTAATCGTTCAGTATGATGGTGTATGAATATGGTAATCGTTCAGTATGATAGTGTATGAATGTGGTAATCGTTCAGTATGATGGTGTATGAATATGGTAATCATTCAGTATGATGTTCAGTATGATGGTGTATGAATATGGTAATCATTCAGTATGATGGTGTATGAATGTGGTAATCGTTCAGTATGATGGTGTATGAATATGTTCAGTATGATGGTGTATGAATATGGTAATCGTTCAGTATGATGTTCAGTATGATGGTGTATGAATATGGTAATCGTTCTGCATGATGTTCAGTATGATGGTGTATGAATATGGTAATTGTTCAGTATGATGGCGTATGAATATGGTAATCGTTCAGTATGATGGCGTATGAATATGGTAATCGTTCAGTATGATGGTGTATGAATATGGTAATCATTCAGTATGATGGTGTTTGAATATGGTAATCGTTCAGTATGATGGTGTTTGAATATGGTAATTGTTCAGTATGATGTTCAGTATGATGGTGTATGAAAATGATAATCGTTCAGTATGATGGTGTATGAATATGGTAATCGTTTTGTATGATGTTCAGTATGATGGTGTATGAATATGGTAATCGTTCAGTATGATGGCGTATGAATATGGTAATCGTTCAGTATGATGGCGTATGAATATGGTAATCGTTCAGTATGATGGTGTATGAATATGGTAATCATTCAGTATGATAGTGTATGAATATGGTAATCGTTCAGTATGATGGTGTATGAATATGGTAATCATTCAGTATGATGTTCAGTATGATGGTGTATGAATATGGTAATCATTCAGTATGATGGTGTATGAATATGGTAATTATTCAGTATGATAGTGTATGAATATGGTAATCGTTCAGTATGATGGTGTATGAATATGTTCAGTATGATGATGGCGTATGAATATGGTAATCGTTCAGTGATGATGTTCAGTATGATGGTGTATGAATATGGTAATCGTTCAGTATGATGGTGTATGAATATGGTAATTGTTCAGTATGATGATGTTCAGTATGTATGATGGTGTATGAATATGGTAATTATTCAGTATGATGGTGTATGAATATGGTAATCGTTCTGCATGATGTTCAGTATGATGGTGTATGAATATGGTAATCGTTCTGTATGATGTTCAGTATGATGGTGTATGAATATGGTAATCGTTCAGTATGATGGGTATGAATATGGTAATTGTTCAGTATGATGTTCAGTATGATGGTGTATGAATATGGTAATCGTTCAGTATGATGAATATGGTAATCGTTCTGCATGTATGATGTTCAGTATGATGGTGTATAAATATGGTATGGTGTATGAATATGGTAATCGTTCTGCATGATGTTCAGTATGATGGTGTATGAATATGGTAATCGTTCAGTATGATGGCGTATAAATGTGGTAATGGTGTTCAGTATGATGGTGTATGAATATGGTAATCGTTCAGTATGATGGTGTATGAATATGGTAATCATTCAGTATGATGGTGTATGAATATGGTAATTGTTCAGTATGATGTTCAGTATGATGGTGTATGAAAATGGTAATCTTTCAGTATGATGGTGTATGAATATGGTAATCATTCAGTATGATGGTGTATGAATATGGTAATCATTCAGTATGATGGTATGAATTCAGTATGATGGAGTATGAATATGGTAATCATTCAGTATGATTGTGTATGAATATGGTAATTGTTCAGTATGATGGTAATCGTTCAGTATGATGGTGTTTGAATATGGTAATCATTCAGTATGATGGTGTATGAATGTGGTAATCGTTCAGTATGATGTTCATTGTGATGGTGTATGAATATGGTAATCGTTCTGCATGATGTTCAGTATGATGGTGTTTGAGTATGGTAATCATTCAATATGATGGTAATCGTTCAGTATGATGGTGTTTGAATATGCTAATCATTCAGTATGATGGTGTTTGAATATGGTAATCGTTCTGTATGATGTTCAGTATGATGGTGTATGAATATGGTAATCGTTCAGTATGATGGCGTATGAATATGGTAATCGTTCAGTATGATGGTGTATGAAT
Source organism: Paracanthobrama guichenoti (assembly GCA_018749465.1). NCBI lineage: Eukaryota > Metazoa > Chordata > Actinopteri > Cypriniformes > Gobionidae > Paracanthobrama > Paracanthobrama guichenoti. The sequence continues at coordinate 3,234,782 of JAGHMJ010000029.1, forward strand.
ATGGTAATTGTTCAGTATGATGGCTTATGAATATGGTAATCGTTCAGTATGATGGTGTATGAATAGGGTAATAGTTCAGTATGATGGTGTATGAATGGTAATCGTTCAGTATGATGTTCAGTATGATGGTGTATGAATATGGTAATCGTTCTGCATGATGTTCAGTATGATGGTGTATGAATATGGTAATCGTTCTGTATGATGTTCAGTATGATGGTGTATGAATATGGTAATCGTTCGGTATGATGTTCAGTATGATGGTGTATGAATATGGTAATCGTTCTGTATAATGTTCAGTATGATGGTGTATGAATATGGTAATCGTTCAGTATGATGTTCAGTATGATGGTGTATGAATATGGTAATCGTTCAGTATGATGGTGTATGAATATGGTAATTGTTCAGTATGATGTTCAGTATGATGGTGTATGAATATGGTAATCGTTCAGTATGATGGTGTATGAATATGGTAATCGTTCTGCATGATGTTCAGTATGATGGTGTATGAATATGGTAATCATTCAGTATGATGTTCAGTATGATGGTGTATGAATATGGTAATCGTTCTGTATGATGTTCAGTATGATGGTGTATGAATGTGGTAATCATTCTGTATGATGTTCAGTATGATGGTGTATGAATATGGTAATCGTTCTGTATGATGTTCAGTATGATGGTGTATGAATATGGTAATCGTTCTGTATGATGTTCAGTATGATGGTGTATGAATATGGTAATCATTCTGTATGATGTTCAGTATGATGGTGTATGAATGTGGTAATCGTTCTGTATGATGGTGTATGAATATGGTAATCGTTCAGTATGATGGTGTATGAAAAGGTAATCGTTCTGTTTGATGGTGTATGAATATGGTAATTGTTTTGTTTTAACATTGTAACATTGTTTTTATTAATTTTATGCTGATTTATTTTTAAGTTCTGCAGAAATGCATCTATACAGGTTTATTTTCCAGACATTTTTACTTTCGTTGTCTCTTTATACTAGCTCTTTATACTCTAGCTGTTTTTCTTTTTCAGTTACAACGCTCAGTAATTTATTTTTTCTTCCTCATTCTTGACGTCTGTATTAAAGTGATGATTGTAATCCTCTTAATCCAGCATGTGTCACTCAGGAGACGTCTGGAGCTTTAGCATGTCTTGTGTCTGACGCGTCGTCTTTCACTCAGTGATGCAACACAAATGAGACTCGTGTGATTGAGAAGAGGTACTGACGTTCATATGAAACAACAGGAAACACTCCCTCTTCTTCGCTACACGTTTCCCATTGTCCTTCAGTCATGCCAGGGATGTTTACGTGTGTGTGTGTGTGTGTGTGTGTGTGTGTGTGTGAGAGAGAGAGAGAGATGTGGCCTGTCTCAGCACATCATCTGCTAGTTACGCAAGTGTTCCAGCCGCTGCGGCCCACAGTCTGACACCGCTGAAGTACACGAGAGATCCCGTGTGTGTGCCAAACTGTCTGCATATACTGTTCATTTACACTATAAATATCACTCTCCATCTGAGACAGATGATGTAAACGGGATATCATGTGATCATGGAATCGGCTCTCATATTCTGACCTGATTTCATTATTTTACAGCAGACACAGAAATACTCAAACACACACGTCTATCTGAATGTTGAGTTTATGTACCTCTTCATACTGTGAATAATGAAGAGGCAAACTAAAGTATGACAGAGGAGAAATACAACTGGATATTTACTTATGATCTGATCACTTAATCTGGCACCGTGTGTAAATCAGGTGTGTTTTACAGGGACTGAGTGTTGATGGCCGTGCGGTAGGGACAGAGAGAGGGTCCTGCAGGATGAATTCTTTCCCGTCCATGGACAGACACATCCAGCAAACCAACGACCGGCTCCACTGCATCAAACAGGTGAGGGGAGCTTTTACAAAGCTCAAATGTTGATTATTCCCCATATTCCCCATTGTTGCGGCTCCGCTCTTCCCAGTCTGTCAGTAACGTTCGGTTTAGTTCCTGTTTCTATGAAGCTCCGCCTTCTGAAAAGCACAGTGTGCTCTGATTGGTCGGCTGAAGCAGTGTGTTGTGATTGGTGTTTGGGAAATGTCCCGCCTCTTACCATAACCACCAGTTTCAACACACTACTAACTAACTCAACCAGGCCCCACCCCTTTATTCTGCGTATTAATTATTTAAATGAGGAATATTGTGACGTGTTTGTTCCCGGAAGAGACTACAATGGAGGCGTTTCAGGAATTCAGGAACACTGACACTCAGATCGCTTTCATGCTCAAACATCAACATCACATAAAAAGTGGTCCATAAAAAGGGTGTCGTCTCATCTCATGTCAGTGTTTCTTCATCACAGCTGTGAGACGTCAAAATGTCATTATTGAGATGATGTCAGTCATTCAGGAGTCTGCATTTACAGTGTTTTAATCGGTTTATAAGTCATACTCAATGCTGTGACGCCCCCTACAGGACACCTGGATTTCACACAATTATTACACTTCATTAGGGGCACATACTCTCAGGAACAATATGCAGAATTGTCTGTAGATTAGTAATGAATACGTCACACATGAACCTCTCACATAAACAGAGTAAATCATGGTTTGTCATATGAACTTGTGTGATTTTTCTTTTATCAGCACTTGCAAAATCCAGCAAACTTCCAGACGGCGGCGTCGGAGCTGTTGGACTGGTGCGGAGACCCACGAGCGTCCCAGCGGCCCTTTGAGCAAAGCCTGATGGGATGCCTAACGGTGAGGTCATCAGTCTGCTGTCAGTTTCAATTAGCCAATCAGCATTCATCTGAGTTAGTCAGAAGAACAATCGGCTCTGACTGTCACCTTGTGTGAAGATTTCCGTCTCACGTCACATTAAATATTCTATATTATGTTATAATATTCTGCGTTGTTTTACATTCTATATTATACTATATTCCAATTTCATTTCTGTTCTGCTATATTCTATTTTAAATGTTTTAGTCTGCGCCAATTTATTTTATTCATTTTATTCTGTTCTACTCTTCTATTCTATTGTTCTTTAATCAATCCCATTTTATTTACTTCTATTCTGCTGCATTTTATTCTATTGATTTTATTTTATTCTATTCTGCTCTGATCTCTTGTAAACTATTCTATTGTGCTTATTGTATTCTATTTTTCTGTTCTATTCTGCACCAATTTATTCTATTCGTTTTATTTGGTAGTTTTTGCTCTGTACGTTTCTGTTGCTTTAATCTGTTCTGCTCTCTAATATGTGAGTGTGTTCTACTCTGAAGAGCTCTATTATATTCTATATTCGCTTTGATTCTGAGGCGACATGTTTCCACAGCAGAGAAAGAGCAGATCTGGGCTGTGTTTGAGGAGAATGTGGAGCGACGGCTAAACCAAACCTCCCTCAGATGTTTAATTATGTGCTTTAGACACACATATATCTCTGCCTGATGTGTTTAACTGTAATTAAGACGCAGATATGAGAGATTGCTTCCTGAGGGAAACCAGCCTCAGGGTGTGCCGGTGTTGAGCGCATGGGCCGACCTGATGAGGGTTTGCAAATCAGGAGAGATTTCATTCCCAAAAACCCCATAAACCACAACCACCCTGTGCAATTTGACTATGACAAACCATGCATGCCTGAATGCTGATGTTTCAGTGATGTTTGAATGTGTTGGTCTGTCTCTCTGGCAGGTGGTGAGCCGTGTTGCAGGTCAGCAGGGCTATGACATGGATCTGGGGTATCGCCTGCTAGCCGTTTGTGCAGCAAACAGGGACAAATTCACCCCCAAATCAGCAGGTGAGACTCTACGATTGTCTCGACACCACAGAGCGTGACGTCAGAGCCCATGAGCATATGAAGTGCACTCGGAGAGTCTCTTTCATCATTTTTTCACTGCTTTTGCTGGACCTGACGCTCAGCACGGCTGATCTAAGTTTCTACATCTCCGACCCACAGACAAGCGCAGCACATCATGGAGAAGATATTTAACTTCTAAAGTAATTTAAGACATGCAATGCAACACTTAATATATAATAAATAGATTATATGTAAATGTTGTTTGCAAATAAAATTGCTTGAGTCAGGGTTATTGTTAACTAAAACTATTAATAACATTTCTGTTAATTGAAATAAAGCTGAAATAAAATATAAATATTAGTTGAAATAAATATTAAACTGAAATAAGTTTAGGTTTGACCACTAAAAATATTACCTGGGAATAAATAAAAACTAAAACTGAAGTAAAATAAATAAATAAATAATAATAATATACAAAAATAATAATAATTATTATATGCAAAAAAATAATAAAATAACAAAAGTGCAAGAGTAAATAAAAACTACAACTGAAATAAAATGTAATTAAACCTATAATAATAATAATAATAATAATAATAATAATAATAAAAATATGTTGTAATAATAATAAAATAATAATAATAATAAAATAACAAAAGTGCGGAATGAATAAAAACTAAAACTGAAATAAAATTAAATGAAACCTATAATAATAATAATAATAATAATATATGCTAAAAATAATAATAATAATAATAATAAAAATATATGCTAAAAATAATAATAATAATAATAATAATAAAAATATGTTGTAATAATAATAAAATAATAATAATAATAAAATAAAAGTGCGGAATGAATAAAAACTAAAACTGAAATAAAATTAAATGAAACCTATAATAATAATAATAATAATAATATATGCTAAAAATAATAATAATAATAATAATAAAAATATATGCTAAAAATAATAATAATAATAATAATAATAAAAATATGTTGTAATAATAATAAAATAATAATAATAATAAAATAAAAGTGCCGGAATGAATAAAAACTAAAACTGAAATAAAATTAAATGAAACCTATAATAATAATAATAATAATAATAATATATATAAAAAATAATAATAATAATAATAATAATAATAATAATATATGCTAAAAAAATAATAATAATAAAATAACAAAAGTTCAAAAGTAAATTAAAACTAAAACTGAAATAAAACTAAATGAAACCTATAATAATAATAATAGTAATAATAATAATAATAATAATAATAATAATAAAAATAACAAAAGTGTGGGAATAAATGAAAACTAAAACTAATAATAATATAAAATAACAGTATAATAATAATAATAATAATAATAATAATAATAATAATAATAATAATAATAATAATAAAATAACAAAATTGCTGGAATAAATAACTAAAACTGAAATAAAATAAAATTAAACCTATAATAATTATATATAATTAAATAATAATAATAATAATAATAATAATAAAAAATAATAAAATAACAAAAGCTAAATTACTAAAAATGTAACTAAAATTAACATGAAAACTAAAATAAATAAAAGAAAATTAAAAATATTAATAACTTAAATGACACTGGTTTGAGTAGCTTTAGTGAATGTAGAGAGTATACTGTACATTCATTAATCTATATATATAATACACACATTGTGCCTCTAATCGTGAATAGTTTAGTGTTTTGTCTTTGGTGAGGAGTCTGGAGCGATGGAAACGGTCAGGTGATTGGTGTCTGGTGTGTGAGATGATGTTCTTACTGTCTGAGAGTGATTCTG
>JAGHMJ010000029.1:3247881-3252881 GCA_018749465.1 Paracanthobrama guichenoti
CTGTTTGATCGGACCACACGGGCCAGCCTTCGCTCCCCACGTGCATCAATGAGCCTTGGCCGCCCATGACCCTGTGGCCGGTTCTCCATTGTTCCTTCCTTGGAGCACTTTTGATAGATCCTGACCACTGCAGACCGGGAACACCCCACAAGAGCTGCAGTTCTGGAGATGCTCTGACCCAGTCGTCTAGCCATCACAATCTGGCCCTTGTCAAACTCGCTCAAATCCTTACGCTTGCCCATTTTTCCTGCTTCTAACACATCAACTTTGAGGACAAAATGTTCACTTGCTGCCTAATATATCCCACCCACTAACAGGAGCCGTGAGGAAGAGATCATCAGTGTTATTCACTTCAGCTGTCATAATGCCTGATCGGTATTTTGTGGTATTTTTATCTGTAGTAGCTATTCATGCAACTAAAATCTTCTATCTTCTAAAAATCTTCTATCTGTGTATGATGTGAATGAGTGTTTGTTTTACTGTAGGGAAGCTACGGGCAGCAGTATGGACCAAACGGGCAGTTTCCCTCTCAGCAGGGGCAGTACCCGAACCCGGCCGCCAGCAGAGGCCTGTCCTCGCCCCATTACCCCGCGCAGAGGACGCTGGCACCGCCCGGGGCCGCCGCACAGTACCAGGCCGGCAGCGTGGGACACTTCTACAAGGTCCATTTGTGTTATACTGCCTTCTAAGACAGTATAAAAATGTATTAGCAGTGGAGAGAAAATCTATTCTGTTACAAATTGTGATTCTTCAGACATATCAAAAATGATTTTAAAAATGTGTGATTGATACAATAAATACAATTGATACAATGTTTTATTATTTTATTATTTTAGTAAAATGAATAATAATAATATAGTTAATTCTAATAAATTGATGATAAAATAAAAAGTAACTGTAATACTGGATTCCACCACTGTTTTAATGTATTATATATTTTTATTTTATAATAATAATACATTTAGTAAATAATACATTCTAATATAATAAATTATAATATTATAATATTATATGAAAAGTAACATGTTCATGTCGTCATAGTAACGCCACTGTTTTAATTTAAATAATTGTTTTTATTATGTTATTATATTAGTAAAATTTAATAATAATATATTATAGTTAATTCTAATAAATTGATGATAAAATAATTGATTCAATAAAAAGTAACCATAATACTGGACCACACACCACTGTTTTATTATAATCTTTTGTTATTTTATTAAAATAGTAAATTTAGGAAGTGATAAATATGATACGATACAAAGTCATTATTATTTCATTATTTAATTATAGCAATATATTTAATGTTATAATAAATTCTGATCAAATTATTGATAAAATAACACCACTGTTTTAATGTAATATATATTTTTCTTTTATTATAATAATACATTCTAATATAATAAATTATAATATTCAATTATAATAAAAATGATCGATACAATAAAAAGTAACATGTTCATGTCGTCATAGTAACGCCACTGTTTGAATTTATTAAAACATTTTATTTTATTATAGTAATACATTTAATAAATAATAAATTCTGATAAAATTATAGATGCAATGCAAAGTTTGCAATAAAAACTTAATTATTTTATTATAATAATAAAAATAATAATATTGATTTCATCTTGTTTATTATAATACATTTTATTATATTTGTTTTATATATTTTATTAAGATGTTTTTTTATATTATATAAGCCAAGGCAGTCTCTCATATATATATATATATTCTTCACAAAAACAGTCCAATGTTGGATGAGTTGAGTGCGTCACGTTTTGTTCATGATTCTGGATTTTCACATTGGAAATAAGATGAACTTCTGTGCCATGTTAGCGACGCAAGTGTGTCTTTCTCTCTACAGGAGCCCAGTAATAACTTCACCACGGGGAACTTTCATTACAACCAGTCCAGCATGAGCGGGGTACGTCAGATGTCCAGTCAGCGGCAGTTTCAGCTGTTTCCTGTAGTGACTTTGTGTGTGTGTGTGTGTTTATAGCCTCCACGGTCGATGGCCAGTTACCCCCACTCTCCGTTACCGGGAAACCCCACGCCCCCCGTGACTCCAGGAAGTAACATGCCATCGTATCTGTCACCAAACCAGGAAGTAAAGCCCCAGTTTCCTCCTGATATCAAACCCAGCATAAATGCACTGCCGCCCCCTCCAGGTATGAATGTCGGACTGGGGAGGACATTTTGATTTACTCCAGAAGTGCTTTTAACATCAGTCTGGACAAATAAGAAAACATTGATAATGTCACTGTATCAAATCATTAGCTTGTTGTTTCCTAGGTAACCCTAACGAGGAGCTCCGCCTGACGTTCCCGGTTCGGGACGGTGTGGTTCTGGACCCGTTCAGACTCGAACACAACCTGGCCGTCAGTAATCATGTCTTCCACCTGCGGCCCACCGTCCACCAGACGCTCATGTGGAGGTGAGACGCCATCTCACACACTCACACACACACACACACACACACACACACACACACACACACACACACACACACACACACACACACACTCTCACTCTCTCTCTCTCTCTCTCTCTCTCTCTCTCTCTCTCTCACACACACACACACACACTCTCTCTCTTTCTCACACACACACACACACACACACTCTCTCTCTCACTCACTCACACACACACACACACACACAGAGACAGCGTGTGAAGATGCCGCTACTTTAGCATTTTTGTAAATTAATAAACAAAAAAGTAATTACACATTATGTTTAGAGAAAATCAATTCTGTTGCAAATCAAGTTTCTTTCTTAAGACGTATGACTTTTACATTCTCATTACGATGATAAATCTATTTTTAAAATTTTAAACTTTTAATTTATTATAATTTTTTTATTATTTTATTATAATAGTAAAATAAAAAAATAAAAATATTATAGTTAATTCTAATAAATTGATGATAAAATTATTTATACAATAAAATGTAACTAATACTGGGCTAAACACCACTGTTTTAATTTATGTATTTAATTATTATTTTTATTTAAATTGTTGTATTTTTTTAATGATTTTATAATAATAATAAAATTTAATAATCTATTACATTATTTTATATAATTATTTATATATTTTATATTATATTTTTATTTTATTATTACAGCACTATTTTTTGTAATATTTAAAGTGGTTAAGCAGAAATCAACATCCTGGCATTTGAGACTCAATGTGTGTAAAATGCTAAAATGTAAAATTTATTAGCACTCTACTATCACATAAATGCTCACGTGTGTGTGTGTGTGTGTGTGTGTCAGGTCTGATCTGGAGCTTCAGTTCAAGTGTTATCATCATGAAGACAGACAGATGCACACTAACTGGCCGGCGTCGGTGCAGGTCAGCGTCAACGCCACACCGCTCACCATTGAACGGGGTGACAACAAGACTTCCCACAAAGCCCTGCACCTGAAGCCCGTGTGTCAGCCGGGCCGCAACACCATCCAGATCACAGTGGCGGCCTGCTGCTGTGTGAGTTTACACACACACACACACACACACACACACACACACACACACACACACACACTTCAGTGTCACATGATCTTTAAGACATAATTAGGATAAAGTCACAACTATGACATACTAAAACTAAATTATTGTAATCATGACATCAAGTCAAAATTATCAGTTAAAAAGTAAAAAAAAGTAAAAATAAATTGAAATTATGACTTGCGTCACAATTATAACAAATGAAAATTATGACATAAATATGTCAGTTGTCAATTTCAAATGTTTTATGAAACATTATAAATATTCCGGCTTTAGATAAAAGTTGTTTGTGTGTCTCTTCTGCTCTCCAAGGCTGCATTTATTTGATCAATAATACAGTACAAATTATAAAATATTATTCAAATGTAAAACAGCTGTTGTCTATGTGAATATATATTATTCACATAGAAAGTGCCAGTCGGGTGAGCGCTGTGTGTGTGTGAGCGCTGTGTGTGTGTGAGCGCTGTGTGTGTGTGAGCGCTGTGTGTGTGTGAGCGCCGTGTGTGCTGTGAGCGCCGTGTGTGAGCGTTGTGTGAGCTCTGTGTGCGAGCGCTGTGCGAGCGTTGTGCGAGCGTTGTGCGAGCGTTGTGCGAGCGCTGTGTGTGAGCGCTGTGTGTGAGCGCTGTGTGAGCGCTGTGTGAGCGCTGTGTGTGCGCTGTGTGTGAGCGCTGTGTGTGTGCGCTGTGAACACTGTGTGTGAGCGCTGCGTGAGCACAGTGTGAGCGAGTGTGAGCGCTGCGTGAGCGCCGTGTGAGCACTGTGTGTGAGCGCTGTGTGTGTGCGCTGTGAGCGCTGTGTGTGTGCTGTGAGCGCCGTGTGTGAGCGTTGTGTGAGCGTTGTGTGAGCTCTGTGTGAGCGCTGTGTGCGAGCGCTGTGCGAGCGCTGTGTGCGAGCGTTGTGTGAGCTCTGTGTGAGCACTGTGTGCGAGCGTTGTGTGAGCGCTGTGTGTGAGCGCTGTGTGTGAGCGCTGTGTGTGAGCTCTGTGTGAGCTCTGTGTGAGCGCTGTGTGTGAGCTCTGTGTGAGCTCTGTGTGAGCGCTGTGTGTGAGCTGTGTGTGAGCTCTGTGTGAGCTGTGTGTGAGCGTTGTGTGTGTGAGCGTTGTGTGAGCGTTGTGTGAGCGTTGTGGTCTGTTCTCTCTGCAGTCGCACCTGTTTGTCCTCCAGCTGGTCCACCGGCCGTCAGTTCGATCGGTTCTGCAGGGCTTACTGAGGAAGAGACTCCTCACCGCTGAACACTGCATCACGAAGGGTAACGCTTCAGTCCATCTCTGTTTCTGTTGCTCAGGCTCACTGATCAGTGCTGTAATGATGTGTGTCTTCAGTGAAGAGGAACTTCAGCAGTGTAGCCGTGTCTGTGGCCGGTGCCGGACTGAACGCTGACGACGGGGTGGAGCAAACGGCCATCAGAGTGTCTTTAAAATGTCCGATCACGTTCCGGCGTATTCAGCTGCCGGCGAGAGGCCATGACTGCAAACATGTGCAGGTCAGGAA
>JAGHMJ010000029.1:3257881-3277881 GCA_018749465.1 Paracanthobrama guichenoti
GCAGTGCAGACGTGCGCGAGGCCTCTTTAGATGTGAGTTCAGGCCAACTCGTGTCACTGATGATCATCTGGTTTTCCTTTATTAATCCGGGTGTGATGTCACTGTGTTTTCCTCCTGCAGCTGCTGCCAGACCTGATGAATCCCGACGATCTTCTGTCCTACCTGGATCCTCCGGACCTTCCCAGCAGCAGCAACGATGACCTGCTGTCTCTCTTTGAGAATAACTGAAACTGTCCAACCCTCGACCTGCAGCTCCTCCATACTTGACAAACACAAATGCACTTACCGTCGTTTCCTCTTCCTGTACAGATTTCAAAACCAGCGTGGACAGACGGCGTCCGCAGAGGTTGTGCTACAAATCATCATTAATCACTAACGCTTCACAGTAAGGTTTCACATTAAATAAAGGGTTAGTTCACCCAAAAATGAAAATGACCCCATGATTTACTCCCCCTCAAATCCTCCTAGATGTGTATGACATTCTTCTTTCAGACGAATAAAATCAGAGTTATATTTAAAAAGTCCTGGCTCTTCAAAGCTTTATAATGGAAGTGAATGGTTGTTTCTGTTTTGAAGTCCATAAAAGTGCATCTGTCCATCATGTAACTGCTCCACACTGCTCTGGGGGGTTAATAAAGGCCTTCTGAAGTGAAGCGATGCGTTTGTGCAAGAAAAATATCCATATTCAAAACTTTACAAACTGTAATCTCTAACTTCTGTTAACTGTCATACGTGCGTTCACGAGAGACTGACGGTCCAGTGTAGCATTTTTGATCATTTTTTACATAAATGTCATGGCCCCCAGAATATTTTATTGTATGAATATCTGAACATGCAATATATCAAAAGAAAGAACAGAACCCTGTTTTATTCTAGCTTCATGCGTTCTTTTACGATCAACACTTGAATGTGGGCAAGTCCTATAAAATGCAACATTTTGAGCAAAAAGCTGAGAAAATCTTGTTTTTGTCAAAGATGGGATTCAGAGCGATGATCAAACACAGATGGACTAGATGGAGTCCATCAACACCCCAGAGATTCACAGTCCTGTAGCTCGTCCTGGGTCCACATCTCATTCAGTGACATTAGGCAGTTTTGATTTATATGCTGTTTATTGTTGATGATCGCATTATTTTACATATGCATATGATAACATATGTTATCGCTTGTTTCTGCTTCTTCCTCTCATGTGTTTTGGTCAGGAGATTCTGTACTCTTTCAGAAGATGTGTAATAGCGCCCCCTACCGTATAACAGTGAAAACACAGAATAATCTGTCAATGGCGAGGAAAGAGTTAAGTCACTTCAGCAATACTTACTTTCGAATAAATAAACTCAAATTTTCTCAAATAATTTAACTCAATAAACTATGCACAAAAAGTGAATAAATGGATTATAACTACTAGTTTATTACCATAAAATCCCATACATTATCAAACTAAAATATAGTGCATTCATTTAATTAAAATAATCATTTAAAAAATGTATGGGTTTTTAAAATCAAAAGGGGTTAAAATCAAAAGTTGTTAATATAATTTAATGGACCTGAGCTAACATGAACAAACATTTTTATTAATTGATATTAACAAAGATACTGTAACACAGCTCATGTTATCTAACGAGACCTTACAGTTACAAGGCGTTTGCATCATCGCTCAGCGTTTTTAAAACGTTTAATGATGGAAGGTTAGCACAACCTCTGAGCGTCTGAGGAAAGTGGAGCTGAAATGAACTCAGTCTTTTTTACCACGAGAGTGAAATATATGTGCGTGTATCTTTTTTCTACTCGCTTTGATTTTGATATGAAGAACCAGACAAACGTCCGTCCACTTCTGTCCTGTTTCTGTTTATCATGTCAGCGCTGATTCTCAAAGGTTCACATCTCAAAGCACAGCTCTTATTCAATCACACTATTTTGGAAGCGCAAAGGGAAAAAAAATGGTGTCGTTTAAAGTGTTTCCATGCATCCGTCTAGTTCTCTTCTGTTCATAATGCAGTTGTGTTATTTTTGAGAAGCTCATGTAAATATTTGTGAATACATTTGTAGTTGGTCATCATGTTTCTTCTGCCACTGTATGTCTATGAATATTCATCGCTAGAGCGAGTGAAAGACACGGGATGTGTTCAGAACGCAATACTCTACTATAATGGCTAGATAAGCATTGAAATATACTTCAAAAGTTTGGGGTCGGTGAGACTTTTTAGTATTTTCTGCTCACCAAGGCTGCGTTAATTTGATCGAAAATACAGTAAAAATAGTGAAATATTATTCTAATGTAGATCAGCTGTTCTCTGTGTGAATATACAGTAAAGTGTGATTTATTCCTGTGATCAAAGCTGAGTTTATCATCATTACTCCAGTCTTCAGTGTCACATGATCCTTCACTGATCATTCTCATATGAGGATCTGATGCGCAACACAAAATACACTTCATATTTTGGAGAAATATTAAACATGTAATATTAATATTGAAAAAGCCAACTTACTGATCTGCTACTAAAGCTTTTTCTTATTCTTCTGAGACTAAATTTCTAAATGCTGCCCCTCCTAGACTGTTCAAGCTACATCCACCAAACTCAGACTAGACCTTCAGACGGTTCTGACTTGGTGTGCTACATCTTCTCGCACTAAGCCGACTTACGGTTTTCCGAAAAATGCCAAAACTCAGAAAAAATCCCATAGACTTACATTGACAGAGTGTTCAAATGAGCCAAGACTGTTCAAACTCATTAGACTCCATTAGCTGCCTATCTATCTGTCTATCTATCTATCTGTCTATCTATCTATCTGTCTGTCTGTCTGTCTGTCTGTCTATCCATCCATCTATCTATCTATCCATCCGTCTATCTATCCTGCATACAACTATCTATCTATCCATCCATCTATCTATCCATCATCCATCTATCCATCCTGCATATAACTAGCTATCCTTCAATCTATCCATCCATCCATCCATCCACTCATCCATCCGTCTGTCCATCCACCCATCCATCTATCTATCCATCTATCCATCCGTCTATCCATCTTGCATACAACTATCTATCGTCCATCTATCTATCTATCCATCATCCATCCTGCATATAACTAGCTATCCTTCAATCTATCCATCCATCCATCCATCCACTCATCCATCCGTCTGTCCATCCACCCATCCATCCATCCGTCTATCCATCCTGCATACAACTATCTATCCATCCATCTATCTATCTATCCATCATCCATCTATCTAGCTATCCATCATCCATCTATCTAGCTATCCATCATCCATCTATCCATCCTGCATACAACTATCTATCCATCCATCTATCTATCTATCCATCATCCATCTATCTAGCTATCCATCATCCATCTATCCATCCTGCATACAACTATCTATCCATCCATCTATCTATCTATCCATCATCCATCTATCTAGCTATCCATCATCCATCTATCCATCCTGCATACAACTATCTATCCATCCATCCATCTATCTATCCATCATCCATCTATCTAGCTATCCATCATCCATCTATCTATCCATCCATCCATCTATCTATCCATCCATCTATCTATCCATCATATCTATCTATCCATCATCCATCTATCTATCCATCCATCCATCTATCTATCCATCATCCATCTATCTAGCTATCCATCATCCATCTATCCATCCTGCATATAACTAGCTATCCTTCAATCTATCCATCCATCCATCTATCCACCCATCCGTCTATCCATCCATCCATCCATCTATCTATTTTTATCTGGCTAAACTAAAACTTTTAAAACTACTTCAAACTTTCTGGCTAGGCTTTTTCAAGCCAACTTAAAGTTTGTCTACAACCTTTATCTAGTGTTACTTAATAGTTAATATTTAAAACGGACACTTTTGATCAATTTAATGCGTATTTGCTGAATTAAAATATTAATTTCTTTCAAAAAATGTTGTGCTGACCTCAAACTATTGAACTATCAAACTATCAAAAACCCTTTCATTGAAGAAAACCAATGGTGTGTAAAGCTGTCGGAGGCTCGGTTTGTTGTAACACAGAGTTTCATGTTAATATGAAAAATATTGTTAATATGTACAAGCAAATATAACAGCCTTATGTGAAATAAATCTATACTCGTTTTGTAGAAAGGGCAGCTGTATGTAAAAGCTTACAGCCATTCGAAATTTGTTTAAAATGTTGAATATTTTATAATTTTTGTTTTGTTTTGGTAAATTATTTTTTATTGTTTGTCTTGTTGCATCACATAGCAAAAAAATATACACATGCATATACACATTTTTTTATGAATTTAAATATGCGACACAACTAAGTCTTCCATTTTTTTATGAAAGAGACAGATGATTTTAATATCTGATTTTTAATCTGTGAAATCATTGAAACACTGAGCGTCAGGTTTTCTTTCTCGTCCTCATGAGGATTAAGGTCTACTCGTGCTGTTTTCACAGAAATAACGCTTTCATTGTCATTTCTTTGGTCTTATTGTAATTAAATTGTGAGGAAAAAGCAGAAAAATGTGTTTTCTTCTACATCACAATCTGTCCTCAAACAGTCCAAAACTCAATAAACTCATCTGTAATCTTTTCACTTGATGTTTCTTGTGTTATTAAGATGAATTATTGATTTTGTGAGGTCATGAACTGCTTTCAGGGATAATCATTTGAAGTGTGTGGAAAATGAGACTGTGATCTTACAACAAAGACTGAATTACTGTATGTATCACTTAGAGTAGTCATTTTTAATCACTCAGGGTGTGGTGTTATAGTCACCTTTGACCTTTATGTCATTGACTTAAAATAGTAGCCTACCTAGCAGTTACCTAGAAGTAAAAAAAATAAATAAGTGATTTAATATATTTGTATTTGATTTTACTTATATGTATACTAATATGTATATTAATTACCTAGTATATGAATTCATAATATATTAATTATTATTATTTGTGTTTCAGAAACCGCCTTGTGACGCGCGCACATGCTGGTAAACGCTTCCGTGTGACTCTTCAGCTCTTCCTGTGTCTGTCACTCAAGCGGCGGCAGGAGTCGGTAACCGGAATCAGCATGCTAATAATCAGCAACCGGATTAAATTATGCTCGCTCGCGTTCACCGCAGCGCGCATGTACACCGCCGGAGCTCAAGCCAACAACAACCCGGTGGTGTTCTTCGACATCGCGGCGGATAACGTACCGCTCGGCCGAGTCACCTTCGAAGTGAGCGTTACGAACTCTACTATGCTGAAGGCTTGGCTTATGAATAATTAATGACGCAACCCGACGCTCATGCAGTTAGTCCGTCTGATTGGCTGAATGGAACGCTAGACAGTCGAATTCTTCGAGAGCGTTTGGATATTAATTAGAACGTGTGACTGGGCGCTTTTTTTTTAAGTAATTAATATTCATAAGCGTAGCCTTCTCCATAGTAATAACCTGCAAAATTATTTTATTTTACTTTTTTATTATGCGTAACATATTTCTGAAACATTTCAGATATTACACTTTTTTTTTTTTATTAAATTATATTTCAATCAAATATTTAAATGCGTATTTATTTTGCAATGTGATTATTATTTTAATTGACTTTGCCTCTCTTCCTGAACTTTAGCTGAATGCGGATGTTGTGCCCAAAACTGCAGGTAAATCCCTTGAAAACACCTTATATTCGTTAATCCTCTCACACAGATGCCATGTTTGACCTTTTGTGTGTGTTTCACAGAGAATTTCAGAGCTCTGTGCACAGGTGAACATGGATTCGGATACAAGGGCTCCATCTTCCACAGGGTGATCCCACAGTTCATGGTTCAGGTAACATGATCCTCACCATCATTAAGATGAAGAACAAGATCTCACACGCCTTCGTGAGCTGATTCACGTCAAACCTGCGGCGCTTCTGGGTTTGTCTTTGGCTTCAAGGGACAGTTCACCCAAAAATTAAAGTTATGTCATCATTTACACACCCTTGTGGTGTTTTAAACTTGTATGAGTTTATTTCTTCTGTTGAACACGAGAAGATATTTTAAAGAATGTTTGTAACCGGACAGTTTACGGCAACAAATGAGTTTGTATGAGGTTACAAACATTAATCACAAATCTTTTGTGTTCAGCAGAACAAATAAACTCATACAGGTTTAAAACAACATGAGTAAATCATGACAGAAATTTTGGGTGAACTATTTATGTAAAGGGTTAGTTCACCCCCAAAAAAAATGTATTGGCCCATGATTTACATACCCTCAAGTCCCCTATGTGTATATGACATTCTTTCAGCAGTTATATGATGGATGGATGGATGTGCTTTTATGATGGATGGATGCACTTTTATGATGGATGGATGCACTTTTATGATGGGTGGATGCACTTTTATGATGGGTGGATGCACTTTTATGATGGATGGATGCACTTTTATGATGATGCGCTTTTATGATGGATGGATGCACTTTTATGATGGATGGATGCACTTTTATGATGGATAGATGCACTTTTATGATGATGAACGCGCTTATATGATGGATAGATGCACTTATATGATGGATAGATGCACTTTTATGATGGATAGATGCACTTATGATGATGGATAGATGCACTATGATGATGGATGCACTTTTATGATGATGGATGCACTTTTATGATGGATAGGTGCACTTTTTATGATGGATAGATGCACTTATGATGATGGATAGATGCACTATATGATGATGGATGCACTTTTATAATGATAGATGCACTTTTTTATGATGGATAGATGCACTTTTATGATGGATGGATGCACTTTTATGATGATGGATGCACTTTTATGATTGATAGGTGCACTTTTATGATGGATAGATGCACTTATGATGATGGATAGATGCACTTATGATGATGGATGCACTTTTATAATGACGGATGCACTTTTATGATGGATAGATGCACTTTTATGATGGATGGATGCACTTTTATGATGATGGATGCACTTTTATGATGGACTTCAAAAATGACAACCATTCACTGCCATTATAAAGCTTTGAAGAGTCAGGACCTTTTTATTATAACTCTTAGTAATCATTTTATTCGTCTGGAAGAAGATGACTTTAGGGAGAGTAAATCATGGGAGAATTTAAATTTTTGCATGAACTATCCCTTTAAATAGGGAATTTTACAAAGCTCAAAGCACATTTTATTTTTCATATATACTCATTTTCAGCCTCAAATGCTTTTTGCATGTGATCGCATTCACGGGATATGAATTCTTGATATCAACAATTCAACTTCAACCAGTGAAACTATCATTCTTGATGTCTGTAACTGTATTCTCACCAGTTAAACGTCACCATAGGCTGCCATTCAAACTCAACTGTTGATATCAAGAATTGATTTCTTACTGGTTTTCTCATTTCACATGTCAGAAATACAATTCTTACTGGTAAAAGTCATAATGTTTGGTATTAATTAGCATTTTAACTTGTGAAAATTGAATTGTTGATATTAAGAATTCATATCCTGCGACTGATTAAAAGTCAAACGGCTTGCCGTACGTGTTTACATTGATTTACAGCAAGGCCGTGACCCTGTGTTAGACACTGGGGGACCAATGTTTGTTTGTTTGTTTCAGTTTTATTTGAAGAATTTTGCCGTCCCGCTGGCAGGACGCTTGGCGCTTTTTATTTATTTATTTTTTATTTATGTATTTAATATTTGAGTAATTATCATAAATTAGGTATCATTCGAAAGCTTACGAATTCAAAATTCATCCTGTGAAAACTGTTTTGAAATTGGATGTTGCGTTACCATAGAAACGGTACTCTAAATTCTTCTAGCAGGCTCCTCCCCTAGTGGGCGGTGTTATGTTTCATATATTACAAAGTTTATTTTAACTACTTTATAATCAAAATCGTTTCTAATCTTGAAACATATCGTCGGAAAGGTCTGAGTCTCAAGGTTCCATATCTGGTGACGGAAGTGATATTTGGACAGAAATTTACAGGAAAATGCATCAAAAAACAATCAATGGAATGTGGATGACACCCGGTGGCTATTTTTGGTACAACGCCTAAACAAAATCTCATGGGAACTCCAAGTTTTGTGATACTTGGTAAGACATATGGCTTTATGGATTTTTATAGTAAAAAAAAATCTGTAATTATTTATTTATTTATTTATTTATATATATATATATATATATATATATATATATATATATATATATAAAATAAAAATATTTAGCACAGTATTTAATTTGCAGTAAATTTAAACTTCCATAACTTTTTCATACTTTGAATTCACTTTCCTCAAAGGGATTTAAGGAAATAGAGAAATAAGAACGGTAACAGTTCTAGTTCTGAAGTAAAAAATATGCAGTCACTCTTATTTTCATCTGCCTGATATGTAAAAATGCCAAACTTTTCTTATCACGTCAAATTCGGTTATTGTTTACTTACATAATGTCATATGTGACCACAAAAGCAGTCATAAGGGTATATTTTTTAAACAGATTTCTACGTCAGCTGAGAACTGAATAAATAAGCTTTCCAGTGATGTGTGGTTTATGGATTGATGAAAATCTGGATCTGAGGGTGCAGCAAAAAAGTAAATATTGAGAAAAGTCACCCAAATGAAGTCCTTAGCAATGCATATTACTACTGATAATACATATTTACAGTAGGAGATTTACTAAATCTCTTCATGGAACATGATCTTAATATCCTACGGCCCTGATTTACACTAGTGTGTGTTTCACTCAGGAGGAGATTTTACCAACCACAACGGAACCGGAGGAAAATCCATCTATGGCCCGAGGTTTTCTGACGAGAACTTCAGACTGAAACACACCGGACCAGGTAAAACACACCTGTGTGTGTTCAGTCAGTGAATGCTGGTGCGTTTGGTGATCGATCAGGAACAGGTAAACGCCTCTAGATGGCGCTATATGTGTCTGTTCATGAAGATCTGTCAAGAAGGGTTAGTTAACTCAAATAATTAACATTTTTAATAGTTTTAGTTCATTGAAATAAAATATTAGATGAAAAAACTAAAAATAGGAGCTAAAATTACTAAATGGGAATATTAACCAAATTAAATAATATTACTAAAACTTAAACTAAAATGAAAACATACAAATAAAAATGAAATACCACAATACTATGATAGAATAAAATAAACACAGAGAAAAAGAGCAGATTGTCATAACTTATTATTTTTACTTCTATTTTAAAGCATTGGAAGCAAAAATCATAAATGTATATAAAATATTAATTTCATATAATTTTTTTTAAATGTATATATTTTTGTTTATTTCATTTCCTTTTTTATATTTTTTTAACTATTATTATTATTATAAATGTATTTATAAAAAAAAAATTATATATATATATATATATACATACACTCACCTGTCAGGATTATTAGGAGCACCATACTAATACTGTGTTTGACCCCCTTTCGCCTTCAGAACTGCCTTAATTCTACGTGGCATTGATTCAACAAGGTGCTGAAAGCATTCTTTAGAAATGTTGGCCCATATTGATAGGATAGCATCTTGCAGTTGATGGAGATTTGTGGGATGCACATCCAGGGCACGAAGCTCCCGTTCCACCACATCCCAAAGATGCTCTATTGGGTTGAGATCTGGTGACTGTGGGGCCATTTTAGTACAGTGAACTCATTGTCATGTTCAAGAAACCAATTTGAAATGATTTGAGCTTTGTGACATGGTGCATTATCCTGCTGGAAGTAGCCATCAGAGAATGGGTACATGGTGGTCATAAAGGGATGGACATGGTCAGAAACAATGCTCAGGTAGGCCGTGGCATTTAAACGATGCCCAATTGGCACTAAGGGGCCTAAAGTGTGCCAAGAAAACATCCCCACACCATTACACCACCACCACCAGCCTGCACAGTGGTAACAAGGCATGATGGATCCATGTTCTCATTCTGTTTACGCCAAATTCTGACTCTACCATCTGAATGTCTCAACAGAAATCGAGACTCATCAGACCAGGCAACATTTTTCCAGTCTTCAACTGTCCAATTTTGGTGAGCTCGTGCAAATTGTAGCCTCTTTTTCCTATTTGTAGTGGAGATGAGTGGTACCCGGTGGGGTCTTCTGCTGTTGTAGCCCATCCGCCTCAAGGTTGTGCGTGTTGTGGCTTCACAAATGCTTTGCTGCATACCTCGGTTGTAACGAGTGGTTATTTCAGTCAAAGTTGCTCTTCTATCAGCTTGAATCAGTCGGCCCATTCTCCTCTGACCTCTAGCATCAACAAGGCATTTTTCCCCACAGGACTGCCGCATACTGGATGTTTTTCCTTTTCACACCATTCTTTGTAAACCCTAGAAATGGTTGTGTGTGAAAATCCCAGTAACTGAGCAGATTGTGAAATACTCAGACCGGCCCGTCTGGCACCAACAACCATGCCACGCTCAAAATTGCTTAAATCACCTTTCTTTCCCATTCTGACATTCAGTTTGGAGTTCAGGAGATTGTCTTGACCAGGACCACACCCCTAAATGCATTGAAGCAACTGCCATGTGATTGGTTGATTAGATAATTGCATTAATGAGAAATTGAACAGGTGTTCCTAATAATCCTTTAGGTGAGTGTATATATATGAGAACATTTATTTATTTATTTAAATGATTATCTGTATTGTAGTTCATCCAAAATGAATTACTATGTGATAAATTCAAGTCTACAGTTTTAGGGTCTATACTATATTAAACTACATTAAAAGGCCTTCCTTTTACCACGTCTTGGTGTATCTCAATAATATTGTATCGGGAGTTCAGTATCGTGACACGAGGGTATCGTTACACCCCTAGAAATGTTTTATTATTTAATAAATGTATGAGAGTGTTTCTATGCAGGCATCCATTTAAATCAGCAGCTGTATCGACATCGAAACTCACATCAGTTAACCGCTACTTACGACCCATGAAGATCTTCCTCATGTTCTGTTTGTGTGTGTGTGTGTGTGTGTGTGTGTGTGTTCAGGTGTTCTGTCCATGGCCAACGCTGGACCGAACACAAACGGATCCCAGTTCTTCATCTGCACAGTCAAAACAGAGTGGTACGAGAGGATCCTCTTCCCTTTGCTGTGGCTGTGAACGAGCGCATGAGATGCTGAGAGTGTGTGTCGTGTGTTTTCCAGGCTGGACGGGAGGCACGTGGTGTTCGGCAGTGTTAAAGACGGGATGGATGTGGTGAGGAAGGTGGAGGAGCTGGGATCTCGCTCGGGAAGAACCGCCAAGAGAATCAGCATCAGCGACTGTGGAGAACTCAAGTAGAGTCGTTTCCTACCGTCCTGCCGCAGATTCATCGACTACTAAATGTTCAGAAAGCTCCATAATGTGAAATATAGACACTTTGATACAAAGCTGTATGGCGTTTAATTTTTATCTGGAACACAAAAGGAGAATTTTTAGGAATCCTCACTCATGTACTGATCAAAAAGTGCACAAAACCGCACCATATTATCCCTAATATCTTCTGTGATGTACAGAAAAAGATTCTCCTTTTGAATTCCAAACATCCAATGGTCAGCAAATAATGTCATCACTATCATTTTTGGGTGTGTTATTCCTTTAAACTAACGTCCACTGTGAATAAGTCATTTTAAACGTCATTCTCAGGTAATTTTGGTAATAACCGTGTTTAATCTGGACTGAAGATGCGTCATATCTGATGACCTCTTGTTCTTGTGCATGAGGTTATGAATTATGTCCAGTGTGCTGCAGTATTGAATTTGAAATAATAAAGCCAAGAGCAATAAGAAATGATGTTTTAGTGGTTTATTTGTATGCACCGTTGGATCGGCTCTGAGGAAAGAGCGGCACGGTCTCGTTTAAGGCACATGTCTGTGTTTCACAGGTTATTAATGGCACGTTTCACAGTCATTCATGAACAACATCTGACGTCATTTAGGTGAACTGGATCTCTGTATGAAGCATGCGAACTGCAAGTTTGTGCTTGAAGCCAGTATTAAGTGCTGGATGTGAATGGTGGTTTTGACCATTTCATCCGCTTTAAACAGACGCAGGGTTATAAGTGAACAGAACACATTTAAACAGCAGCTCTTAAATATCAATTCAGACCACTTTGCGTTTTGAGGCGACTGTATATGAGATATTATAAAGTATATCAGAGCGGAAGTGTCACGTTGTTTAATTAAACCTAATAATACTGTTAATGTTCACTATTAACAGTATTATTACACTATTGCTGTCACTATTACTGTTCATATTTTTACACACATACACAAAGATGGTTGTAATAAACAGGCACTTCAGCAATTCATCCTAAAATCTAAAAAAAAAAAAAGGGCTATGAAAATTCATTAAAGATCAACAGTTAATCAACAAAATCAACATTATAAAAAACTATTTTAAAAACCTTTTCAACAGAACCTCACACTTATTATTGACGGATATTAATGCATGTGAACGGCGATGTCCTGCCTGTAAATTATTGCCCTGAAATGTGTTTTATTAAAAGCTCCTGAGGAATATTTCACAGCAACTAACCTGATATTAAGTATTGATCAAGTACTATATATATATATATATATATATATATATATACACACACCGATCAGGCATAACATTATGACCACTGTCAGGTGAAGTGAATAACACTGATGATCTCTTCCTCACGGCTCCTGTTAGTGGGTGGGATATATTAGGCAGCAAGTGAACATTTTGTCCTCAAAGTTGATGTGTTAGAAGCAGGAAAAATGGGCAAGCGTAAGGATTTGAGCGAGTTTGACAAGGGCCAGATTGTGATGGCTAGATGACTGGGTCAGAGCATCTCCAAAACTGCAGCTCTTGTGGGGTGTTCCCGGTCTGCAGTGGTCAGGATCTATCAAAAGTGCTCCAAGGAAGGAACAGTGGTGAACCGGCCACAGGGTCATGGGCGGCCAAGGCTCATTGATGCACGTGGGGAGCGAAGGCTGGCCCGTGTGGTCCGATCAAACAGACGAGCTACTGGAGCTCAAACTGCTCAAGAAGTTAATGCTGGTTCTGATAGAAAGGTGTCAGAATACACAGAGCATCTCAGTTTGTTGCGTATGGGGCGGCATAGCCGCTGACCAGTCAGGGTGCCCATGCTGACCCCTGTCCACCGCCAGGCAGTGTGATGCTTTGGGCAATGTTCTGCTGGGAAACCTTGGGTCCTGCCATCCATGTGGATGTTATTTTGACACGTACCACCTACCTAAGCATTGTTGAGACCATGTACAGCCTTTCATGGAAACAGTATTCCCTGGTGGCTGTGGCTCTTCCAGCAGGATAATGCTCCTGACACAAAGCACAAATGCTTCAGGAATGGTTTGAGGAGCACAACAACGAGTTTGAGGTGTTGACTTGGCCTCCAAATTCCCCAGATCTCAATCCAATCGAGCATCTGTGGGATGTGCTGAACAAACAAGTCCGATCCATGGAGGCCCCACCTCGCAACTTACAGGACTTAAAGGATCTGCTGCTAACATCTTGGTGCCAGATACCACAGCACACCTTCAGGGGTCTAGTGGAGTCCATGCCTCGACGGGTCAGCAAAAGGGGGACCAACACAATATTAGGTCATAATGTTATGCCTGATCGGTGTATATATATATATATATACACAGCATATAAATGAGGATTTTTCATGGATATTAATGCATTACATATGTGAAAGGCGATACTGATGTCCTGCCTGTAAATTATTGCCCTGAAATGTGTTATATTAAAAGCTCCTGAGGAATATTTCACATGTGATATATAAATATGAATCTCACAGCGCATTATATTTAAAATTATTTTAGACTTGAGGGTCAGTATTTTCTTCAGAATTTTGTATTTGAGTTTTAATTGTGGTGCACCATTTACTTTAACAACCATACATTTTACTGTTAAAAAAATACATATTTTCTGTGGCAATCAACATATTGCATGAATGCTACCCAGAGTTCTGCTTTAAATCAGTCAGGAATCAATGAATATCGTCCAGCTAGTGGAGCAGATTTTAGCACCAGTTCTGAGCTGGTCTTTAGGGTGCCGGGGGTCAGAGGTCACTGAACTCGACGGCAGTAGTATCCGAGCACCTTACACTTCTCACAGAGATGCTGAGGATGTTCTTTGCTCTGGTCCGATACGTCCAGGCCATCAGGTTTCTCCAGAGGACGCTGCAAACACAGAGGAAAGATTATAAGCATATGCATACGCTCATCCCATCCCGTCTCTCTTTAGTGTGTGATGTTGCTGTTAGTTCTTCTCTCTATCAGTGTCAGTGTTTCTGAACTCCTGAAACGCCTCCATTGCAGTCTTGAGTTTTCTTCTGGGAACAAACATGTCACAATATTCCTCATTTAAATAATTCATAAAGGGGCGGAGCCTGGTTGAGTTAGTTAGTAGTGTGTTGAAACTGGCGGTTATGGTAAGGAGCGGGACATTTCCCAAACACCAATCACAACACACTGCTCCTGCCGACCAATCAGAGCACATTATGCTTTTCAGAAGGCGGAGCTTCATAGAGACAATAATAAACTGAGCCTTACTGACAGACTGGGAAGAGAGGAGCCACAACAATGGGGAATGTGAGGAAATAATCAACATTCAAGCAGGAAAACCTGCTCTAGGAGAGCCCAAAACAACATCAAGACTGATTATTATGAAAAAGCCAAAAAGCAGCCATGATGTCCACATGAAAGCGTGCATCTTAAAAGCAACATTTACAATACAGAAGAACATCTGGTGAACATTACAGAGGAAAGAGCGTCGAGGAGAGCAGATCTGACTCGACGCTCTTCATCTAGTGTTTTCAACCAGGTTCATAACTTCATAACCTGGCAAACGTACTGCAAAGCACCTCATGAAAGCTTTATCTCGAGCCAAAAGAGCTCGCTTACATCAACGTCTCCAGTTGCTGAGGTCCTCGTCTCAGTCGTGAGGTAATGACAAACAGATGCTCGCCAACTTTTTACTGTTTAGATGCATTTAGATGTTCTTTTGCGGCTCATTTTCAATAAAGCAGCTCCAGAAAGCTTCCAAACATTCACTCAAGAGTTCCTGAGCCGTAATGCAGTTGTGTTTATATGGACAAGACAGAAAACAGAGCACAGGAATTAACATCCTAATCAGTATCTTGGTCTTGTTTTCTAGTAAAAAAACACCCTTAAAGCAAGAAGCATCTACTTGAAAAGTCAGATGGCATAAGATGATTCTGTTTATTTTTCTTACTCAATTGGTAAAGCAGAAACTTCACTACGTTTTGGTACATTTGCATAATTCAGCAATGGGGTAAACATTAAACTAATGGCTAATTTTGCTTAAATATCTTGTTCCAAGGATGTTTAGATATTGCAACCAGAAAACTAAATCTGATGTCAGAAATGCTGTTTTTCAGTCGGTTCACCTGTTTGTGAGGATAGACGTTGATGTGGCATTTGATGCACTCCTGACCCATGTTAGCCCACGAGTTTCCACTCATCCATTTCCTCTTGCATTTGGGACACTTGTACTCTCCAAAACACCTCTTCTTACCCTGATACGGCGTCAGACCCTCTCCTTTAGGACGAGCCTGGTAAGAAAACAACCTTTAGTTAATCCGTAGACAACTCAACTAAACATAAATGACTGAATACAGCAGAATATTTCAGTATCATATACACTATCGCTCAAAAGTTCAGTAATTAATACTTTTTTCAGCAAGGACGCATTAAAGTGACAGTAAAGACATTTATAATGTTACTAAAGATTCTATTTCAAATTCTTTTGAACTTTTTTATCCATCAAAGAAGCCTGAAAAATAAAATGAAAAACCATTTTCAACACTGATAATAATCATAAATGTTTCTCGAGCATCAGATCCTCATATGAGAATGATTAGTGAAGGGTCATGTGACACTGAAGACTGGAGTAATGATGATAAATTCAGCTTTGATCACAGGAATAAATCACACTTTACTACACACTCACCTAAAGGATTATTAGGAACACCTGTTCAATTTCTCATTAATGCAATTATCTAATCAACCAATCACATGGCAGTTGCTTCAATGCATTTAGGGGTGTGGTCCTGGTCAAGACAATCTCCTGAACTCCAAACTGAATGTCAGAATGGGAAAGAAAGGTGATTTAAGCAATTTTGAGCGTGGCATGGTTGTTGGTGCCAGACGGGCCGGTCTGAGTATTTCACAATCTGCTCAGTTACTGGGATTTTCACGCACAACCATTTCTAGGGTTTACAAAGAATGGTGTGAAAAGGAAAAACATCCAGTATGCGGCAGTCCTGTGGGAGAAAATGCCTTGTTGATGCTAGAGGTCAGAGAGAGAATGGGCCGACTGATTCAAGCTGATAGAAGAGCAACTTTGACTGAAATAACCACTGTTACAACCGAGGTATGCAGCAAAGCATTTGTGAAGCCACAACACGCACAACCTTGAGGTGGATGGGCTATAACAGCAGAAGACCCCACCGGGTACCACTCATCTCCACTACAAATTAGAAAAAGAGGCTACAATTTGCACGAGCTCACCAAAATTGGACAGTTGAAGACTGGAAAAATGTTGCCTGGTCTGATGAGTCTCGATTTCTGTTGAGACATTCAGATGGTAGAGTCAGAATTTGGCGTAAACAGAATGAGAACATGGATCCATCATGCCTTGTTACCACTGTGCAGGCTGGTGGTGGTGGTGTAATGGTGTGGGGATGTTTCCTTGGCACACTTTAGGCCCCTTTAGTGCCAATTGGGCATTGTTTAAATGCCACGGCCTACCTGAGCATTGTTTCTGACCATGTCCATCCCTTTATGACCACCATGTACCCATTCTCTGATGGCTACTTCCAGCAGGATAATGCACCATGTCACAAAGCTCCAATCATTTCAAATTGGTTTCTTGAACATGACAATGAGTTCACTGTACTAAAATGGCCCCCACAGTCACCAGATCTCAACCCAATAGAGCATCTTTGGGATGTGGTGGAACGGGAGCTTCGTGCCCTGGATGTGCATCCCACAAATCTCCATCAACTGCAAGATGCTATCCTATCAATATGGGCCAACATTTCTAAAGAATGCTTTCAGCACCTTGTTGAATCAATGCCACGTAGAATTAAGGCAGTTCTGAAGGCGAAAGGGGGTCAAACACAGTATTAGTGTGGTGTTCCTAATAATCCTGACAGGTGAGTGTATATTCACACAGAGAACAGCTGATTTACATTAGAATAATATTTCATAATTTTACTGTATTTTTGATCAAATAAATGCAGCTTTGATGAGAATAAGAGACGTCTTTTTAAAAAACAAAAAAATCGTAATTATTCCAAACTTTTGAACGGTATATTGTTTTGTAAATGTTAATTCTGCAGTAATATGTGTCATAGAGGTTTTCAGTTATTAATAATGTTTCATTTAATGTTTTTTTTTTGGAACCCAGTGCTTCATTTGTCAAACTGTTACAGTAGTGTGATGTTGCAGTTCTTAAAGGTCCTATGACATGCTGCTTTTCGGATGCTTTTATATAGGCCTTAGTGGTCCCCTAATACTGTATCTGAAGTCTCGTTCCTGAAATTCAGCCTTGGTGCAGAATTACAGCCACTACGAGCCAGCCCCACAATGAGCTTTCCTTAGGATGTGCCATTTCTGTTTCTGTAGCTTTAAATGCTAATGAGGATGAGAGAGGCGGGGCAAGGTGGAGGGTGGGGGTGTGTCCTTGACCAGCTTGTGGCCACTGTACCATGCGCTAATGTTCTCATGGGCGGGCAAAGTAAAGAAAAGGGAGGAAACCGTTCCCCGTGTGATGACATATAGGGAAGATTCCAGATTTGCCCATCTGAGCTTTCATTTTCCCAAAGACGGAGCAGGATACCCAGGGCTTGGTTTACACCCATCACCATTTCTAGCCACTGGGGGACCACAGACAGGCTAGGGGAACTCATATTAATGTTAAAAAACCTTATAAAGTGACATTTTCATGCCATGGGACCTTTAAAGTAAACATTACGTTACAGTGTTACAGTTGTGTTGCATTAGAATGTTTGATGTTACATCACAGTAACTGTGGAATGCAATTCAAAATGTGACATGTTAGACCTATAGTGAATATTAGTGTAAACTGTCTTTTCTTTCACACACACATTCACACAAACACAAATACACACAGGTCTGTTTCAGATTTAAAGGACTGGTTTGTTTGGATGAAGCTTCATAATCGAATCTGCGCACAAGCATCTGTGTTTGACAGAGATCCGCCGCACTCACATGTCTTTAATCTCTTTACCGTGGTTATTAGGAGTATTTAGTCATGATGAGTCCTGTCTGCAGTTGGCTCAGGATCATTGGGATGCTTTAAACATCTTTCTGAAATCATTCAAGCTGCATTTCTAATAATTCCAGAGCCAGTGTTGTAGTTGAGCATTGATTTGTGTTGGATGGGAGCTCTCTGTGAGGAGGTTCTGATTGTTGGCATTTCTCTGAGTGACTAATATGTGATTTAATCAGACGCATCTGAGCCTCTCACGTCACTGATGCACCGGCTTCATATAAACCACCTGCTGCTTTACTAACCACACACACTCATTTACACACACATTCACACACACATTTACACACACAAACACACACACACACACACACACATTTACACAAACACACACACACACACACACACACACATTTACACATACACACACACACACACACATGATCCACTACAACATTTGTGCAACTTAACATCTTTGTCTTTACACTGATCAGGCATAACATTATGACCACTGTCAGCTGAAGTGAATAACACTGATGATCTCTTCATCACGGCTCCTGTTAGTGGGTGGGATATATTAGGCAGCAAGTGAACATTTTGTCCTCAAAGTTGATGTGTTAGAAGCAGGAAAAATGGGCAAGCGTAAGGATTTGAGCGAGTTTGACAAGGGCCAGATTGTGAGGGCTAGACGACTGGGTCTAAGCATCTCCAGAACTGCAGCTCTTGTGGGGTGTTCCCGGTCTGCAGTGGTCAGGATCTATCAAAAGTGCTCCAAGGAAGGAACAGTGGAGAACCGGCCACAGGGTCATGGGCGGCCAAGGCTCATTGATGCACATGGGGAGCGAAGGCTGGCCCATGTGGTCCGATCAAACAGACGAGCTACTGGAGCATCAGGACTGGACCACGGAGCAATGGAAGAAGGTGGCCTGGTATGATGAATCAAGGAAACGGTATTCCCTGGTGGCTGTGGCTCTTCCAGCAGGATAATGCTCCTGACACAAAGCACAAATGCTTCAGGAATGGTTTGAGGAGCACAACAACGAGTTTGAGGTGTTGACTCGGCCTCCAAATTCCCCAGATCTCAATCCAATCGAGCATCTGTGGGATGTGCTGAACAAACAAGTCCGATCCATGGAGGCCCCACCTCGCAACTTACAGGACTTAAAGGATCTGCTGCTAACATCTTGGTGCCAGATACCACAGCACACCTTCAGGGGTCTAGTGGAGTCCATGCCTAGACGGGTCAGCAAAAGGGGGACCAACACAATATGATGTCATAATGTTATGCCTGATTGGTGTATATTCCTCCCCTGACTATAATTATCTAAGGCAACCAATCAAAATACAGCAGCCAATCAGTTTAATTGTGAACACACGATCATTGAGAGATTTTCTATATATGAGCACAAGGTTGACTAAAATGTAGAAGCACTGTATAGAAACACTACGCCTTTAGACTGAACACCCGTATGCGAATGACATCACTATTTTCATAAATTATGATAATGGTATTGTTTTCAGAAACGTGCACTTTGAAACGCGTTTTCAAAAGTTTGCGTTTTCAGGCCCCCAAAAGACGTCGTTGTTGTGTAAATGGATGGCCAAAATGCATAACATTTTCAGTTGATCAAAACTTATGAAATACTCCTCCAGTGTAGATCAGCTGTTCTCTGTGTGAATATACAGTAAAGTGTGATTTATTCCTGTGATCAAAGCTGAGTTTATCATCATTACTCCAGTCTTCAGTGTCACATGATCCTTCACTAATCACTCTCAGATGAGGATCTGATGATCAA
>JAGHMJ010000029.1:3282881-3312881 GCA_018749465.1 Paracanthobrama guichenoti
ATCAGATTGAGTGAAGTATGTTTCTAATTGAATTGTGAGGATCAGTTTCATGACTACCTGCACAAACAACAGATGTCTTCAGCACTTTAAAGTTCCTCAGGTAAATTTGATAACTCTGGCGAAAGAAGATCCTGGATTATAGGATTACTGCTAAAATATAACATACTGGTGGTGGAAGGTCACGAGAGAGTTTACTATGTCAGTGACTCACTCCTTTAATGAGGGACAGATCAGAGAATTGTTCTCAGAGTCCAAAACCAACACTTAAAATTGGCGAGTAAATAAAACTAGATGGGCGGTAACTGCAACATTACATAGTTAAAGAGTAAGTGATGATTTGTACCTCGAACAATTCAAATCAGAGACAAAAACAGACCATATACTAAAGAAAACCTCCGTTCCGACTCATATGTGAAAAATGTACCATTAGAAGTTTATTTAGGATGTTTTTAAGATATTTTTGGCAAAAAATGTGAAAAATATCTGTCCATCCAGTCACCAAAATATATATATGAAATATAAATCCTGGTCTTTTATTCTTCAGGTCTGTGTTCCAGTGTTGGGTTTCAGTGAGACGGGCGCTGACAGGTGGGCAGGCAAAAACAACACAACGTCTGGATGAAAAATTCCAACCCATTCCCATTTACTCCTGGATCAGGAGAGCAGGAGATATACTAAAACATGGAGTCTCATCTGAACACAGATGGAGATAAGATTTGAGCAGATGTGTCATTATGAATGGTCCTTTAGTTACATGAATGAATTCTGTGATGTTTTGTGCCATCAGATCCCACCCTCTCTCTCTTAAGCTCCACCCACAGTTAGTCTCCTCTAGTATGGCCAGATTTTGACTGGTCCGATTGCAGGTTATTCCGTTCTGAAATCACCTGACTGACGTGGAGTGACCAACCAGAGGTTATTTGCTTTTATATAGCATTTAAGGATGGAAAAATCTGAGATCATTGGTGCTAAAATTATGTTTTTGTTTATCTGGATGGTTTGCTAGGGTGTTACTATGCATTTGCTAAGGTATTATGGGTGTTGCTAGGCAGTTGCTACAGTATTCTGGATCCTAGGGTGTTCTGGGTGTTTGGTGGTTGCTAGGGTGTTGCTATGTTGCTAAATTATTAATATCTAGTTGCTAGGGTGTCCTTGGTGGTTGTTAGGATGTTGCTATACAGTTGCCAAGGTGGTTGCTAGGGTGTTCTGGGTGGTTGCTAGGATGTTGATATACATGTTCTAGGGTGTTCTGTTTGGTTGCAATGCAGTTGCTAGGATGTTGATATGCAGTTTCTAGGGTGTTCTGTTTGGTTGCTAGGGTGTTGTTCTGGGTGGTT
This sequence comes from Paracanthobrama guichenoti, assembly GCA_018749465.1. Lineage (NCBI taxonomy): Eukaryota > Metazoa > Chordata > Actinopteri > Cypriniformes > Gobionidae > Paracanthobrama > Paracanthobrama guichenoti. The sequence goes on from JAGHMJ010000029.1 coordinate 3,284,219, forward strand.
ACTAGATGCAGTTTCTAGGGTGTTCTGGTTGGTTGCAAGGCAGTTGCTAGGTTGTTTCTAGAGAGTTGCTGTGGAAGTTGTTAACACTGGTTCTAGGATGTTCTGGATGGTTGCTAGGAGGTTGCTATGCATTTGCTAGGGTGGTTGCTATGGTGTTATGGATGATTGCTAGGTGGTTGCTCAGATGTTGATATGCAGTTTCTCGGGCGTTCTGAATGGTTACTAGGGTGCTCTGGGTGGTTGTTAGGTAGTTGCTATGCGGTTACTATGGTTGCTAGGATGTTGATATGCAGTTTCAAGGGTGTTCTGTTTGGTTGCTAGGCAGTTGCTAGGGTGTTGTTCTAGGGTGTTCTGGGTGGTTGCTAGATTGTTAATATGCAGTTTCTAGGGTGTTCTGGTTGATTGCTAGGGTGTTCTGGGTGGTTGCTAGGTAGTTGCTTTGTAGTTGCTATGGTGTTCTGAGTGGTTTCTAGGATGTTGATATGCAGTTTCTAGGGTGTTCTGAGTGGTTGCTAGGGTGCTCTGGGTGATTGTTAGGTAGTTGCTATGCGGTTACTATGGTGTTCTGAGTGGTTGCTAGGATGTTGATATGCAGTTTCAAGGGTGTTCTGTTTGGTTTCTAGGATGTTGTTCTAGGGTGTTCTGGATGGTTGCTAGATTGTTGATATGCAGTTTCTAGGGTGTTCTGGGTGGTTGCTAAGGTGTTGCTAGGTGGTTGCTAATTGGTTGCTACGTAGTTCTGGATGTTTGCTAGGTGGGTCCTACTCATTTTCATGGTCAGTTAGTGCCGGTCAGCATGGGTCAGTTAGTGCTGGTCAATTCGGAGCAGTTAGTGCTGGGGGATAGTTAGTGCTGTCAGTGTGGGTCAGTTAGTGCTGGTCAGTACGGGTCAGTTAGTGCTGGTCAGTTGGGTCAGTTAGTGCTGGTCAGCACAGGTCAGTTAGTGCTGGTCAGTTGGGTCAGTTAGTCCTGGTCAGTTTGGCGCAGTTAGTACTGGGGGTCAGTTAGTGCTGTCAGTGCAGGTCAGTTAGTGCTGGGGGTCAGTTAGTGCTGTCAGTGCAGGTCAGTTAGTGCTGGGGGTCAGTTAGTGCTGGTCAGTTCGGAGCAGTTACTGCTGGGGGTCAGTTAGTGCTGTCAGTGTGGGTCAGTTAGTGCTGGTCAGTACGGGTCAGTTAGTGCTGGTCAGTTGGGTCAGTTAGTGCTGGTCAGCACAGGTCAGTTAGCGCTGGTCAGTTTGGCGCAGTTAGTACTGGGGTCAGTTAGTGCTGTCAGTGCAGGTCAGTTAGTGCTAGGGGTCAGTTAGTGCTGTCAGTGCAGGTCAGTTAGTACTGGGGTCAGTTAGTGCTGTCAGTGCAGGTCAGTTAGTGCTAGGGGTCAGTTAGTGCTGTCAGTGCAGGTCAGTTAGTGCTGGGGGTCAGTTAGTGCTGGTCAGTTCAGAGCAGTTAGTGCTAGGGGCCAGTTAGTGCTGGTCAGTTCGGAGCAGTTAGTGCTGGGGGTCAGTTAGTGCTGGTCAGTTCGGAGCAGTTAGTGCTGGGGGTCAGTTAGTGCTGTCAGTGTGGGTCAGTTAGTGCTGGTCAGTTTGGCGCAGTTAGTGCTGGGGGTCAGTTAGTGCTGGTCAGTTCAGAGCAGTTAGTGCTGGGGGTCAGTTAGTGCTGGTCAGTTCGGAGCAGTTAGTGCTGGGGGTCAGTTAGTGCTGTCAGTGTGGGTCAGTTAGTGCTGGTCAGTTCAGAGCAGTTAGTGCTGGGGGTCAGTTCGGAGCAGTTAGTGCTGGGGGTCAGTTAGTGCTGGTCAGTTGAGTCAGTTAGTGCTGGTCAGTTTAGTGCAGTTAGTGCTGGGGGTCAGTTAGTGCTGTCAGTGCAGGTCAGTTAGTGCTGGGGTCAGTTAGTGCTGGTCAGTTTGAGTCAGTTAGTGCTGGTCAGTTCAGTGCAGTTAGTGCTGGGGGTCAGTTAGTGCTGCAGGTCAGTTAGTGCTGGGGTCAGTTAGTGCTGGTCAGTTCGGAACAGTTAGTGCTGGGGGTCAGTTAGTGCTGTCAGTGCAGGTCAGTTAGTGCTGGGGGTCAGTTAATGCTGGTCAGTTGGGTCAGTTAGTGCTGGTCAGTTTGGAGCAGTTATTGCTGGGGGTCAGTTAGTGCTGGTCAGTTCGGAGCAGTTATTGCTGGGGGTCAGTTAGTGCTGGTCAGTTCGGAGCAGTTATTGCTTGGGGTCAGTTAGTGCTGGTCAGTTCGGAGCAGTTAGTGCTGGGGGTCAGTTAGTGCTGTCAGTGCAGGTCAGTTAGTGCTGGGGGTCAGTTAGTGCTGGTCAGTTGGGTCAGTTAGTGCTGGTCAGTTCGGAGCAGTTATTGCTGGGGGTCAGTTAGTGCTGGTCAGTTGGGTCAGTTAGTGCTGGTCAGTTCAGAGCAGTTAGTGCTGGGGGTCTCAAATTCAAACTCTTAAGATTTTTTAAAGATTCAATGTCAATCTAATGTAAAAAAAAAAAGTGCATTTTGTTTCTGTATGTTTTAAAATAAAGGTGTTTTGATCTGATTGTCTTGATTTAAAGCAGGAACCATCATGTAACTCAATGTCCGATTCAGAAACACTTCTCTCATGCCGCCTGAGAGTAATTAAAATGTTGAGACAGTAAATTTTGTGGAGGGCAAAGATCTAAATCCCTTCGTCTTTCTAATAAAAGGTTTTCCCTCCGTTTCTTGAGATGACGTGCGACACACTGATGTGTGTTTGTTTGAATCGGGTGTCAAGGGGGCTTTCTCTCATCTTTGACAGCCTATGATGTCATGAAAGGCAAGAAACTGTATCATCTTTCATAAACGCAAACGGTTCATCTGGCGCTCATTACAGCTGCTCATGCTAACATGCAGATGGGTGGGGTGCTGCTCTGTTGCAATGAATTGTGGGTAAAATTTTGCAATGCACGTCAGATACACACAAATCCCTTGTGGGGGCAGGGCTAGCAGCGGTGTGTTCTCATTGGCTACTCAGTTTTTGACTGGCAGCTTCTTGGCGTCAGTGTTGTGGACATGAGATTCTGTAATGCGTCTCATTTTAGTGATATAAAGTCTGTTAGGAGCTCAGGTGAGCAGCAGTGAGTGTGTTTACCTGCGGACAGTCTTTGATGTAGTGGCCCTTATTGAAGCACAGGTGGCACAGGTAGTTGGGCGGAGGCTTCTTGTACAGTTTTCTGGGTTCAGAGGCGAGCGAGAGGTCAGAGAAGTTGTCCGTCAGTAAACTCAGACCCTCCACGATGTCGTTCAGTGAGCCGTAGGGAGACGAGCCCTTATATAAGCTGTTGCACAGAGTCTGTACAGAGAGAACAAAACACATGAAACTTTCACTTAATCAATTTGACAGCACTAAAGATAATGCTTCCATTCTGAATATATTTTATTATGAAAAGTATTATAAAATTATTTTAAAAAGTATTATAAAGTATTAGTAATTTTATTGTGCGATTTTTTTTTTTTCATTTTTATAATTTTTTTTAAAAATGTGTCTGAAAAATCGTTTTCATACATTTTTAAATTAAGTTTTAGTTTTAGTTATAGTGATTAACTGATATAAAATAAGTAAGTAAAATAAGTTTTTTTATATTTTATTTTAATTCAGTTAACATTTATTAGTAACTAAAATATTTTTAATGTTTTAGTTAATGATAATAATCCTGCTTTGAATGCAATGCTAGTCAATGCAATATTAGTAGTTGCATTTAATAATCTTAATTCCTTTTTATAATTCTTTTTTTTAGACTACCCTTATTCAGTGTGTACATTTTCTTAAATATTTACTGTACTTTTTCCAAGCTGCCAGTACATGTCTGATCACTGTTGTCAGGATCTATCAAAAGTGCTCCAAGGAAGGAACAGTGGTGAACCGGCCACAGGGTCATGGGCGGCCAAGGCTCATTGATGCACGTGGGGAGCGAAGGCTGGCCCGTGTGGTCCGATCAAACAGACGAGCTACTGGAGCTCAAACTGCTCAAGAAGTTAATGCTGGTTCTGATAGAAAGGTGTCAGAATACACAGAGCATCTCAGTTTGTTGCGTATGGGGCGGCATAGCCGCTGACCAGTCAGGGTGCCCATGCTGACCCCTGTCCACCACCGAAAGCACCAACAGTGGCACGTGAGCATCAGAACTGGACCACGGAGCAATGGAAGAAGGTGGCCTGGTCTGATGAATCACGTGTTCTTTTACATCACGTGGATGGCCGGGTGCATGTGCGTGGCTTACCTGGGGAACACATGGCACCAGGATGCACTATGGGAAGAAGGCAAGCCGGCGGAGGCAGTGTGATGCTTTGGGCAATGTTCTGCTGGGAAACCTTGGGTCCTGCCATCCATGTGGATGTTACTTTGACACGTACCACCTACCTAAGCATTGTTGAGACCATGTACACCCTTTCATGGAAAGTATTCCCTGGTGGCTGTGGCTCTTCCAGCAGGATAATGCTCCTGACACAAAGCACAAATGCTTCAGGAATGGTTTGAGGAGCACAACAATGAGTTTGAGGTGTTGACTTGGCTCCAAATTCCCCAGATCTCAATCCAATCGAGCATCTGTGGGATGTGCTGAACAAACAAGTCCGATCCATGGAGGCCCCACCTCGCAACTTACAGGACTTAAAGGATCTAGATCTTAAAGGGGGACCAACAAAATATTAGGTCATAATGTTATGTATGATTATATATATATATATATATATATATATATATATATATATATATATATATATATATATATATATGTGAGTGTAATCTCCTTTACACTGCCAATGATTCCCTCTGTCTTTTAATGCACGCTCTAATTGATTGTTTGTCATTTTTTGTTCTGTGGTTTTCTGGTCTGATTTCCTCTCGGCAGATGATCTGTGTGAGAGGGAATGTTCCATTTTCCTCAGGAAGGACTCGATTCTCCGATCCCTTTTTCCTCAGTCTATCTCATGAGATGGTTCATGTGAGGAAATGGAATATGTGCGGAATGGAACATTAGCCAACTTCATATTGAGCAGTATATGCTCTATACTTTAAGCAGGTTAAACAGAATGCAATATGCAATGACAAACATTTAAAAATATATTTCCATTTATGTAAAAGTGCATCAGCTAGTAGAGACATCAGAACGCAGACACACATGCATCATCAGGTATACACACTACAGCCTGCATTTATCATATCTCATATTCACTGTTCCAGAACGCTGATTTTACGAGAATGCTGAACTCAGATGTTTTTCCACATTGCATATGTCGTGGAGCCAAACCACTAAAGTTTTGAATCATTTCAGGCAGAACTGTGTTTTTTTTCATCCAGTTGACCCCATTCAGCCTGTTTTATTTGTGCTTTCTAAAGCCAAAGTAAGGGATAATTCATTGCATACATAACACTAACTGGCAATAAAGGGGTGCCATGTTTGAATGACCGTATCAGATGGTAATATTGAGGTATTTGTATTTACCATGGTACTGAATTATTGTCATTGTGTTCATACACCGTGTTATGCAATGCTGCTGTCCAAAAGAGATTTATCATGAGCCCAATTTACAGTAAGCTAGTCATTTGCGGAGTAATTGAACTAAACAGCTCAGTGAGGAGCAGTTGAACTGTTTCCCCTCCGATACGCACCAGTCAAGCCCGAGCCAGAGGTGCATTGTGGGAGAAGCTTGTGCACTGTCAAGCACAGCTGGACCCAAGTGAAACCAGCCATTCAGGACCAAACTCGCAGCACAAAAACACATGATGGTGCTCTACAGCAACGACGAGTGCTTGTTACCCAGAAATCCCTCACTGCCCACTCAGACGATGAACTGAAGAACATGATTTCATTCATTTATTTGTGGGCGACGCTGAAGTTTCACGGTTGCATGGTTTACTAATGCGTCCAGTTCTACAGGACTGAATATATTCCTCTAACTATAACTATCTATAGGAAGAACACATGCATCTGTCTGAACATGTAGGACAGATAGATAGATAGATAGATAGATAGATAGATAGATAGATAGATAGATAGATAGATAGATAGATAGATAGATAGATAGATAGATAGATAGATAGATAGACAGACAGACAGACGGACGGACGGATGTATATATGAATGGATGGATGGATGGATAGATGATAGATGGATGGATGGATGATAGATGGATGGATGGATGGATGGATGGATGGATGGATGGATGATGGATGGATGGATGGGTGGATGGATGGATGAATGGATGGATGGATGAATGATGGATGATGTATAGATGATGGATGGATGGATGAATGATGTATAGATGATGGATGGATGGATGGATGAATGGATGGATGGATGGATGGATGATGGATGGATGGATGAATGGATGGATGGATGAATGATGGATGATGTATAGATGATGGATGGATGGATAAATGATGGATGATGTATAGATGGATGGATGGATGGATGATGTATAGATGGATGGATGGATGGATGGATGATGATATAGATGGATGGATGGATGATGTATAGATGGATGGATGGATGTATAGATGATGGATGGATGGATGAATGGATGGATGATGATAGATGGATGGATGATGTATAGATGGATGGATGGATGTATAGATGATGGATGGATGGATGAATGGATGGATGATGTATAGATGGATGGATGGATGGATGGATGTATAGATGATGGATGGATGGATGTATAGCTGATGGATGGATGGATGATGTATAGATGGATGGATAGATGATGGATGGATGGATGAATGGATGGATGATGTATAGGTGGATGGATGGATGGATGGATGGATAGATGATGGATGGATGATGGATGGATGATGTATAGATGGATGGATGGATGTATAGATAATGGATGGATGGATGGATGAATGGATGGATGATGTATAGATGGATGGATGGATGTATAGATGATGGATGGATGGATGGATGGATGATGTATAGATGGATGGATGGATGGATGGATGGATGTATAGCTGATGGATGGATGGATGAATGGATGGATGATGTATAGATGGATGGATGGATGTATAGCTGATGGATGGATCGATGAATGGATGGATGATGTATAGATGGATGGATGGATGGATGGATGGATAGATGATGGATGGATGGATGGATGGATGGATGGATGAATGGATGGATGATGTATAGATGGATAGATGGATGGATGTATAGATAATGGATGGATGAATGGATGGATGATGTATAGATGGATGGATGGATGTATAGATGATGGATGGATGGATGGATGGATGATGTATAGATGGATGGATGGATGGATGGATGTATAGCAGATGATGGATGGATGGATGGATGGATGGATGATAGATGATGGATGGATGGATGGATGATGATGGATGGATGGATAGATGATGGATGGATGGATGAATGGATGGATGATGTATAGGTGGATGGATGGATGGATGGATGGATGGATGGATGGATGGATGGATGGGATGGATGGATGGATGGATGGATGGATGGATGGATAGATGATGGATGATGGATGGATGGATGGATGGATGATGTATAGATGGATGGATGATGGATGTATAGCTGATGGATGGATGGATGAATGGATGGATGATGTATAGATGGATGGATGGATGGATGGATAGATAGATGATGGATGGATGGATGAATGGATGGATGATGTATAGGTGGATGGATAGATGATGGATGGATGGATGTACGGACGGATAGATAGATAGATAGATAGATAGATAGATAGATAGATAGATAGATAGATAGATAGATAGATAGATAGATAGATAGATAGATAGATAGATAGATAGATAGATAGATAGACGGGCGTTCGGACGGATGTATATATGAATGGATGGATGGATGGATAGATGATAGATGGATGGATGGATGATAGATGGATGGATGGATGGATGGATGATGGATGGATGGATGGATGGATGGATGGATGGATGGATGAATGGATGGATGGATGAATGATGGATGATGTATAGATGATGGATGGATGGATGAATGATGTATAGATGATGGATGGATGGATGGATGAATGGATGGATGGATGAATGATGGATGATGTATAGATGATGGATGGATGGATGAATGATGTATAGATGATGGATGGATGGATGAATGGATGGATGGATGAATGATGGATGATGATAGATGATGGATGGATGGATAAATGATGGATGATGTATAGATGGATGGATGGATGGATGATGTATAGATGGATGGATGGATGGATGATGTATAGATGGATGGATGGATGATGTATAGATGGATGGATGGATGTATGGATGGATGATGATGGATGGATGGATGAATGGATGGATGATGTATAGATGGATGGATGATGTATAGATGGATGGATGGATGTATAGATGATGGATGGATGGATGAATGGATGGATGATGTATAGATGGATGGATGGATGGATGGATGATATAGATGATGGATGGATGGATGTATAGCTGATGGATGGATGGATGATGTATAGATGGATGGATAGATGATAGATGGATGGATGAATGGATGGATGATGTATATGGATGGATGGATGGATGGATAGATGATGGATGGATGATGTATAGATGGATGGATGTATAGATAATGGATGGATGGATGAATGGATGGATGATGATAGATGGATGGATGGATGTATAGATGATGGATGGATGGATGGATGGATGGATGATGTATAGATGGATGGATGGATGGATGTATAGAATGATGGATGGATGGATGAATGGATGGATGATGTATAGATGGATGGATGGATGTATAGCTGATGGATGGATGGATGAATGGATGGATGATGTATAGATGGATGGATGGATGGATGGATGGATGGATGGATGGATGGATGGATAGATGATGGATGGATGGATGGATGAATGGATGGATGATGTATAGATGGATAGATGGATGGATGTATAGATAATGGATGGATGGATGAATGGATGGATGATGTATAGATGGATGGATGGATGTATAGATGATGGATGGATGGATGGATGGATGGATGGATGATGTATAGATGGATGGATGGATGGATGGATGTATAGATGATGGATGGATGGATGAATGGATGGATGAATGGATGGATGATGTATAGATGGATGGATGGATGGATAGATGATGGATGGATGGATAGATGATGGATGGATGGATGGATGGATGGATGGATGGATGGATGGATGGATGGATGGATGGATGGATGGATGGATGGATGGATGGATGGATGGATGGATGGATGGATAGATGATGGATGGATGGATGGATGGATGGATGGATGATGTATAGATGGATGGATGGATGTATAGCTGATGGATGGATGGATGAATGGATGGATGATGTATAGATGGATGGATGGATGGATGGATAGATGATGGATGGATGGATGAATGGATGGATGATGTATAGGTGGATGGATAGATGATGGATGGATGGATGGCTGGATGATAGATAGATAGATAGATAGATAGATAGATAGATAGATAGATAGATAGATAGATAGATAGATAGATAGATAGATAGATAGATAGATAGATAGATAGATAGATAGATAGATGGATCGGACGGATGTATATATGAATGGATGGATGGATGGATAGATGATAGATGGATGGATGGATGATAGATGGATGATGGATGGATGGATGGATGGATGATGGATGGATGGATGGATGGATGGATGGATGGATGGATGATGGATGGATGGATGGATGGATGGATAGATGATGGATGATGGATGATGGATGGATGTATAGATGATGGATGGATGGATGAATGATGTATAGATGATGGATGGATGGATGGATGGATGAATGGATGGATGGATGAATGGATGGATGGATATAGATGATGGATGGATGGATGAATGATGGATAGATGATGGATGGATGGATGGATGATGGATGGATGGATGGATGGATGGATGGATGAATGATGGATGATGTATAGATGATGGATGGATGGATAAATGATGGATGATGTATAGATGGATGGATGGATGGATGATGTATAGATGGATGGATGGATGGATGGATGATGATGGATGGATGGATGATGTATAGATGGATGGATGGATGATGATAGATGATGGATGGATGGATGAATGGATGGATGATGTATAGATGGATGGATGATGTATAGATGGATGGATGGATGGATAGATGATGGATGGATGGATGAATGGATGGATGATGTATAGATGGATGGATGGATGGATGGATGTATAGATAGATGGATGGATGGATGGATAGATGATGGATGGATGGATGATGGATAGATGGATGGATAGATGATAGATGGATGGATGAATGGATGGATGATGTATAGGTGGATGGATGGATGGATGGATAGATGATGGATGGATGATGTATAGATGGATGGATGTATAGATAATGGATGGATGGATGAATGGATGGATGATGTATAGATGGATGGATGGATAGATAGATGATGGATGGATGGATGGATGGATGGATGGATGGATGGATGGATAGCTGATGGATGGATGGATGGATGATGGATGGATGGATGGATGGATGATGGATGGATGGATGATGGATGGATGGATGGATGGATGGATGAATGATGGATGGATGGATGGATGGATGGATGGATGGATGATGGATAGATGGATGGATGGATGGATGGATGGATGGATGGATGGATGGATGATGTATAGATGGATGGATGGATGTATAGATGATGGATGGATGGATGGATGGATGGATGGATGTATAGATGGATGGATGGATGGATGGATGATATAGATGATGGATGGATGGATGGATGGATGGATGGATGGATGGATGATGATAGATGATGGATGGATGGATGGATGGATGGATGGATGGATAGATGATGGATGGATGGATGGATGGATGGATGGATGATGGATGGATGGATGGATGGATGGATGGATGGATGGATGGATGGATGGATGGATGGATGGATGGATGAATGGATGATGATGGATGGATGGATGGATGGATGATGATAGATGGATGGATGGATGTATAGATAATGGATGGATGGATGAATGGATGGATGATGTATAGATGGATGGATGGATGATAGATGATGGATGGATGGATGGATGGATGGATGTATAGATGGATGGATGGATGGATGGATGTATAGATGATGGATGGATGGATGGATGGATGGATGGATGATGGATAGATGGATGGATGGATGGATGGATGGATGATGGATGGATGATGTATAGATGGATGGATGATGTATAGATGGATGGATGGATGGATGGATGGATGATGATAGATGGATGGATGGATGGATGGATGGATGGATGGATGGATGGATGGATGGATGGATGGATGGATGGATGGATGATGTATAGATGGATAGATGGATGGATGTATAGATAATGGATGGATGAATGGATGGATGATGTATAGATGGATGGATGGATGTATAGATAGATGGATGGATGGATGGATGGATGGATGATGTATAGATGGATGGATGGATGGATGGATGATAGCTGATGGATGGATGGATGAATGGATGGATGATGTATAGATGGATGGATGGATGGATGGATAGATGATGGATGGATGGATAGATGATGGATGGATGGATGAATGGATGGATGATGTATAGGTGGATGGATGGATGGATGGATGGATGGATGGATGGATAGATGATGGATGGATGGATGGATGGATGGATGGATGGATGATGTATAGATGGATGGATGGATGTATAGCTGATGGATGGATGGATGAATGGATGGATGATGTATAGATGGATGGATGGATGGATGGATGGATGGATAGATGGATGGATGGATGGATGGATGAATGGATGGATGATGTATAGGTGGATGGATAGATGATGGATGGATGGATGTACGGACGGATAGATAGATAGATAGATAGATAGATAGATAGATAGATAGATAGATAGATAGATAGATAGATAGATAGATAGATAGATAGATAGATAGATAGATCACCTGTCTGCGCTCGTGCATGAAGCTGCTGATGATGTGAGCATGCATGTCCTCCGCCGCAGGGCTGCTGTGGGTCTCGTCATCAGAAGCGGCGCTGCTCCGCGGATCCCGCAGCGACAGATAAACCCAGTTCAAAAGTTGCGCGGGCTGAGACAGCGCGTCCAGAGCGGAACCCAAACTCATCCTCCTCCTGATGGATCCGCTTCAAGTGAAAGGATCGTGTGTGTCCTGCTGTCTGCTCACGCTGAGCCCATCGCTGCAGAATGACAGGACGGGACAGTTTGTGCAGCTCGCGCTCGGAGGAGGAAAGATAAAGCGCATATTCACCGCAATTTACCAATCCTGCTCTCGGCTCATGCATATTCATAAGCTGAGCGTCGCCATTGGAAGGTTTCCAAGAAACGTCAACAGATCTTAATTAATATTCATATACACGCACTTCCCCATTTCGAGGATTCCAAGGAATTATATTATATTATATTATATTATATTATATTATATTATATTATATTATATTATATTATATTATATTATATTATATTATATTATATTATATTATATTATATTATATTATATTATATTATTTTGCATTATATTATATATATTATTATATATATTATATTAATTATATTATATTAATTTATATTATTATTTTATATTATTTTATTTTATATTAATTTATATTATTATTTTATAATAATTATATTAAATTGTATTATTTTATATTAATATATTATATTATATTTGTTATGTTATGTTATGTTATGTTACTGAATTGTATCTAGCAATAATTTTGATTGAACAATTGTAATATTTATATAACCCACCGCTGTTGTTTTATCTTTGAAATGGATCATACCTTTAACATTACCTGAGAAATCAAATGAAATACTCTCATTCTGACCTAGCTTACATTAAATCAGTTTAAATTGCGCATGTATTGAAGAATATGATCTTGGTCGGTTACAGAACTTGATTTCGAGGGATGTTACATTTATAAAAATCAAAGGATGATTATAAATGACTATACTAAGGTAAGGATCATGTGATCAGGAGTAGATTCTGCCCTCTGCTGCCCATGTGAGTCCATTACAGGCTGATTAAAGCAAAGCACTGTGAAATGTGAAACTCCTGTGGGTGTGTGTCTTTGGGTGTGTGTTTCAGCTTTAACTTTCATATGAACATGAATAGTAAGAAACATGGGAGAATGAAAGATGGAATCTGATATTTATTATGGTTTTATTATGGTTGAGTTGTGTGAGGGTCAGGGCAAGCCTTGACATTTCTCAGAAATGGTGTTTCCCTCCCTTATCTGGAGGCTGATGACACTCGTTCACCTGTCAGGACGCACCTGACACAAACATGACCAGTTTTTCCACTTTTAGCTTCTGCAGCAAACTGAAACCCTTTAATTTCTAAACTCGCTTCTGAGTGACAGGCCTAGACAGACGTGACACAGGAGGAAGGGAGGCGTCTATGGTTTTTAATGCAAATGATGTGTTTGTTTAGAGACCGTCCTGTGAATTATAGAGGCTTTTCTCTGTTGCTTTACATCTGCCACACAAACCAGCTTCTGCACTCATTAAAAACAACTGTAATAAAGTTCTTCATGAGCTAAACAGATATTACATATCATCCTAACAAAAACCACAGCTTCCAGCAAAATACCATAGATACTACTGTAAAATCAAATTTATAATGGATGTCCTTCAGTGTAAAAAGTCATGTTGTTACACTGATCAGGCATAAAATTATGACCACCTTCCTAATATTGTGTTGGTCCCCCTTTTGCTGACCCGTCGAGGCATGGACTCCACTAGACCCCTGAAGGTGTGCTGTGGTATCTGGCACCAAGATGTTAGCAGCAGATCCTTTAAGTCCTGTAAGTTGCGAGGTGGGGCCTCCATGGATCAGACTTGTTTGTTCAGCACATCCCACAGATGCTCGATTGGATTGAGATCTGGGGAATTTGGAGGCCAAGTCAACACCTCAAACTCGTTGTTGTGCTCCTCAAACCATTCCTGAAGCATTTGTGCTTTGTGTCAGGAGCATTATCCTGCTGGAAGAGCCACAGCCACCAGGGAATACCGTTTCCATGAAAGGCTGTACATGGTCTCAACAATGCTTAGGTAGGTGGTACGTGTCAAAGTAACATCCACATGGATGGCAGGACCCAAGGTTTCCCAGCAGAACATTGCCCAAAGCATCACACTGCCTCCGCCGGCTCGCCTTCTTCCCATAGTGCATCCTGGTGCCATGTGTTCCCAGAGAAGCCACGCACACGCACCCGGCCATCCACGTGATGTAAAGAACACGTGATTCCTCAGACCAGGCCACCTTCTTCCATTGCTCCGTGGTCCAGTTCTGATGCTCACGTGCCACTGTTGGTGCTTTCGGCGGTGGACAGGGGTCAGCATGGGCACCCTGACTGGTCAGCGGCTATGCCGCCCCATATACGCAACAAACTGAGATGCTCTGTGTATTCTGACACCTTTCTATCAGAACCAGCATTAACTTCTTGAGCAGTTTGAGCTCCAGTAGCTCGTCTGTTTGATCGGACCACACGGGCCAGCCTTCGCTCCCCACGTGCATCAATGAGCCTTGGCCGCCCATGACCCTGTGGCCGGTTCTCCACTGTTCCTTCCTTGGAGCACTTTTGATAGATCCTGACCACTGCAGACCGGGAACACCCCACAAGAGCTGCAGTTCTGGAGATGCTCTGACCCAGTCATCATAATTGTCCGGATCGGTGTATGTTATGTTATATTATATTACATATTATATAATGTTATATTACAATATATTGCATTATATGATATTATATTATATTATATATCTGCAATTTACTAGACTGGATATTCTAAAAGTAGTAACTGTTGGATTACTTATTAGTAATTAAAAAATAGGCCTAGTAAAATAGTAAACTATAAATAAGTAGTAAAACTATAAATTAATTAAAAAAAACAAAAAAAAAACAACAACAACAAAAAAAACCTTTATATTGTCCATAGCAACGTCCTGGTAATAACACCAAACAGAATCTTTATCTAGGGCACACACTCTTGGATATTCTTCAGAAGAAGAAAATGTAAAAATGCCTCATTATTTCCAGCGAGTATAATAGGCTCCAGAACAGGGATAGGCCTGTGTTTTGTTTGTGTGTGGATGTGGATTGTGAACAGGATCAGGTCACACCCACTGTGACAGACTGACGCCCTCCACTTCCTCATTCAGACCAACTCACGAGCTCCAGTCCTCACATCACATCACATCTCACATACAAGTAAGTTTTGCATTTACAATCTTTTTCTACATTGATGCAACAATGTATCGAGTGTTTGGCGCGTTTGTTCTGTTCTCAGTGTGACGCGCGTGTGTTTATAGAACGTTCGTGATACAATGTAACCATTCCGCGCTAAACGCGCCCTTCAGATGTTTGATAGTGAAAACTCTGTCGAATGTTCGCATTGTGTGCGGGTATTAAGATGTGTGTTGTTTCGGGTTGTTTGAGTGTGTGTTGTCGTGTAAATCTGAAATATTTGGCTGCCATTTTTTTTCTTTAGGCAGAGAGCGATGCCGAAGGGTCAGGTCAAACCGTGTGTACTCTAGTGTGTAGTGTGTGTGTAGTATGCAATGGACGGACTGTGAGTAAATCAGTACATGTTCAGACATGAGATGTGTAAGAGGAGAGATCTATTGCTCCAGTAAAAGAGTAAAGCGGGATGACATGCGCATGCGTGACTCTGGATAACCACTGATCACTGGCTTGAGTGCAGAATTAAACCACAGGATACCAGCGGCATGCAGCCAGTCACGCTAGTGAACCCTTAACAACTAACCTATGCATAAATGTTCAAGTTACCAGATACAAAGAACCATATTAAACAAAGCATCTGTTTTCATGGTCCTACAAAAGGGATGCGGAAAGTGTCCTAAAATGTCATAGAAATTCTTATAGTAAATGTGATTTTTCCAGTTATGAAAGTTGTAAACTTGGGAGAATTCAGGTTGATTGGGACACTTTTTCCAAGTCATCTCAATGGCAAAAAGTGTCCCAATCACCCTCAATTCACCCTTATATTTGTAAGTGTGTTTTAAAAATGGCAAATGAATGTAAAAGTTATGTTACCTTACTTTTAAACGTTTTTTTTGAATACGGATCACAATGATCCTTGAGTTGGAGAAAGTTTGTGGACCTCGCATCATCATCATAAAAAAATGTACTTAGAGGAAAGTGTTTACATTTGAAAAATATATATTTACCTAAGAAGTTTACATATGTGTTTGAGTATTATAAGTTCATACATCAATCTTTTATGGCTCATATAGTCTGATATAATGAGAATATGGAGGGAAAAAACACCTCCAGTTTTATTCAGAAATCCAAAATATGCCTTTTGGTGGAGATGCTGATATTTATATGGCACAAAAGTGATGAAATTCTGATTAATGTAAATCAATGAGATCTTTATAACACTATAGCAGCTACGTACATTAAATGCATATACATATCAATATTTGCAGATAATATATCTTAGTAAGATTATATTTAAATGCTTAGTTTTATGATCAAACTCTAATTCCAGAAACTTCCTCGCTTGACTTTATTTTATTTTATTTAGTTCATGTTTTTTCTGAAGAAAGACAGATATTTATAGTGATGATAGCTAAAATATTAAATGTCATGATGAATATTTATTGTGTGGGGTCAAAATTACAGATTTGGAGCCAATTTCCTCTTAGATCTGATCTCAAAGTAGGTCCAATCCATGCAGAAATACTTTAAATTCTTCTAAAGCACACGTTGTAAAAACCGTAACACTTTTTTTTTCCTTCTGTCAACCTATAGCCTATATGAGCAGAACACACCTGATAAACCTGCCGCCCGACACACAGTTTCGTTTGATCAGTGGGATGCACACGCATTGGGTGTTTGAATGCAGTGTTGCAATATTCACTCTTCAAAGGCTTTAATGTTTTCTTATCATGCTGCTCGAGGTGTGTAGTTCTGGGTTGAGATGTGTGCACAGACAGGGCGGCCCCGAGGGTCTGTGGCTCCTTGAGCGAGGTTAGGAATAAGAGAAAGCACTAAATATGGTATTTAGTGTAAAACAGTAAGAATCACAGTAGAATCACATCTGAACTGCTGAATCGTGTGCATACTTGCAGAAGCCTTTATTTTGCAGATAAATATATGGCAATTAAGATAACATAATGACTTAGATGTACGGAAATACAGCAGAGCGCTGAAGTTATGCCAAGTGTATTGTCCTCTGATGTTGTTTTATCATCCATCACATTTGAGTTGTTACTGATGATTGATATGTTCATTCGGATGACAGTGGTCTGGTTTTATTGGTGAAGACTTTTCATGTTTCACTTTAAACGGGCCTCACAATGGGGGTTTGGGGCAAAAATGCCACTAAAATGAATAAAAATGCTTCCAAAAACCAAGATATTGTGCAAAAAAAAAAAAAAAAAAAAAGAAAGTACAATATGTAAGATTTTTGTATTAAAATATCTAAAAACCACTAGAACAATGTTATATATTTTGTTGACTTGTGGACCACGCATTGCCTATCAATGACATCATACCTGTGTTACCCTCGTTTTCCGGTTTTATTTTGTAGAAACCCTGAAAACACCAAAGCCGCTTTAATATATTATGAGCCAGATTTACTATACACGGCCAATTCCTGTGAAATCGCATTTCCAAAAAGGCGCGGATGAGAGTGGAAAGTGCACATGATCTACTGGTGACGTGTAAATTAAAAACACAATGCATCCGGATCATTTCCATAATGACCAATGTAATCGACCAGTTAGCGTCTGGTTTAAGACATGCTTTTTTTTGGGCGGCAAATAATGGCGCAAATACCAATAAGTTGATAAGTGCAAACCTTAGTAAATCACCTTGCATGACTCATTTAAATACTCTCATTTAAATTTTGTGGCTGAAAGGGAAACTCCTACAAATGCATATGCAAGGTCAGCCACAAAAATAACCCCGTCCACGCCTTTTCAACGCTAAGTTTTCACTGCGTGTCTTTAGTGAATCGTGACGGTAGTTTTTAACACCAAAAGACGGTTTACACTGGTGCAAGCTGTTAGTAAATCTGGCCCTATGTGTTTTATTAGACCGATGAGCAACTGTTTGGATCATTCATGGACAGAAAACAAACTAATCATTGTTCTACAGCTCAACACAGTCCTATTGTTTAAATCTGGTGTTCTTGAGTTACCGCACAGAGTACCATGTTTTACCATGCCTAATATGATCTAACTCACTGCAGTGTGAACAAGTGTCTCATAGCGCCGAGCGAACGCACAGAGTAGCTTTATAACATCACTTTAAACACACTCAAATGTGTGTAATATGATAAAACAGTGCTGCATTCCCCCACATACGCATGAGCGGAAGAAGCGGAAGCGCTCCACTGACAGAATTAAAGCTCCGCTGCTCTCAAGCCGTGTGTCACGCTCATCTCTCATTAACAATCACTCCAGCGCCTTGTTCCTCCCCACCCTGCTTCATACTACAGTATCGTTAATAAATCTGTAATACATTTGCTCATCCATGAATATGATTTCTGCCCGAGTCCCGTCGGATTCTCTTTCTCCAGCTGTAGAGGTGAAGACGACAACTCCCAACCTCTAGCGGTGAAAATTACATATTGTACCGTAATATTTTTAAGCAAGCAAAAGTGTTGTTTTCCCGAATAGGCTGTTAGGTGACTTACATTTTAGACACAATATTGTCTGTTTTTCCTTTATTTTGCCAACAAAAATAGTTCCAAACTGTAGAGCCATTGCATGACTCCGAGCAACACGCTTTCAGTTTTGTTACTGAATGAATCAGCGTTTTTGAACAAATCACTTCTGTTTTGTCCCTGAATGAACTGACTGCTGCTTTTAAATGGGCTTTTGATTTGCAAAGGCTTGGTGAAGGCTTCGCGTTACTGCATCCTGTTTTTGCAGGTAGCTGTAATTTTGAAATAACCATCTAAATGTTTTGCTGTCTCCAGGTGTCAGAGATGAGTTACCCCGGATATCCTCCCGCAGGTGGAAACTACCCACCTGCCTCTGGCCCATATCAACAGGCGCCGGGTGGATACCCTCCCCAACCTGGTGCCTTTCCTCCCCAGGCAGGATACTATCCGCCTCAACCAGGAGCGTATCCCCCCGGAGCAGGATACCCACCCCAGGCCGGAGGATACCCACCCCAGGCTGGAGGATACCCTCCTCAGGCTGGTGGCGGCTACCCAGCTGCCCCAGGAGGAGGGTACCCGCCACAGGCGGGAGGTTACCCCGCCGCCCAGCCTGGGAACTACCCCAACATGGCCCCTTCAGGTGAGTCCTGTCTGAGCTCTCCATGCAGAAGCATTATGGGATGTTCATGTATCCAAGGACTAGAGGCTGTGTGTTCTTACTTCTGGATGCTTTAATGTCATTTATGGGTTTCACAACTGACCATAGCCTCTAAAAAACTGAGCACTTACTGGCAATTAAAAGTAAGACCTCATTCGGTGTTCATCTATACACTGTATTTGAAATGCAATGTGCAATATATATTTCTAATTTGACCATGAATCTGTTTGCATGGTATAAATGAACATCAGAGGGTAGCGTGTAGGTCTCTGTTTCTACACTACAGAAAATTTAAAGGGGTTATGAACTGAGAAATAAAATTTTCCTTGAGCTTTTGACATATAAGAGGTCATCAAACTATAAGAATATCCTTTAAGTTTCAGAACTGAAAACTTCCTTGTTAGTCCAAAAACAGCGTTTATTGAAACCAAGCCCGGAGAACGACTCATTGTGGAATGTGCCTATAGGTAAAAGATAATCAACGCCTACTTCATCATTGCAACTTTGGCCCCGCCCACTGTCGTGTTAGTGAGATGATGAGGAGAGACGAATGGACTAAAAATAACATTACCTTCTAAAGGTTCCTAATGTTAGGAATGTGTTTGTTTATTTTCAGCAATGTGAATGTCTCAGTTGAGCATTATTTATTTGTATTCGCTACATTTCACTGTGGATTCTTTGGTAAATCAGTCGCAATTTCGGCACAGGATTTGCAAAACAGACTTTTATGATATGGACTCGACACGATATGGGCTCCCTTTACAATCGCTGTCAATCAAACAGCGCGAGTTTATCAGCGACTGAGTTATGGACTTACCAAAACTCCTGTTATAATCAACAAATCTCTTATTTACATTGTGTTTGCACTGTTAGTTATGATAAAAGCCTCCGTTAGTGTGCAGAAATCGAGTTGCAATGACGAGATCCTGCATTCATGAGCTCAACATGTCTGTGATCGGCTACAATGCTCATCACTGCCATCTGAATATAATACTATAGAGATCTGAATATAATGCTATAATCAACACTTTTCATGATTAGTTAACCTTGAGAGCTGAAATAGTAAAAACTAGCTATTTCATATTCAAAGATGTCAGCCAATCACAGCAGTGGGCGTTTACACTGAAGTCTCACAGCAGCCAATCACAGCATTGGGCGTTTACACTGGAGTCTCAGAGCAGCCAATCACAGCAGTGGGCGTTTACACTGGAGTCTCAGAGCAGCCAATCACAGCAGTGGGTGTTTACACTGGAGTCTCAGAGCAGCCAATCACAGCAGTGGGCGTTTACACTGTCACAGCAGACATGCCCCTTCGAACCGAGCGTTCAAATCAGATGTAGAAAAAAATCCTATTTATTTCTAAATTATGACAATTTTTGAGGTAAAAAGTGTACTAACATTAGGGGTTGGGGTACTGATTTCATAGGATCCTAAAAGATGCGTTTCAAATGCATTTGTTTCTGCTTTTCATGCATTATGCATATTTTGTTAAAAAAAATAAATAATAATAATAATTCTGTAGCTGCATGATTTTCATGTGGTTGTTGTGCTAGGATTTAACAGTGTGTCATAGTTGAAGCAGCACTGAGTTATTTATGTTATCAGCAGGTGGATGGGGCGGCCAACCTGGCTTTGGAGCTGTAAGTATCCCTTTATTTCTGCCTCTTTTATTGTGCATAATCAGTTATATTGTGTGTTTTTAAATGAATACAGAAGTACAGGATTTTGGTTGAACTGTTGGTGTCTTTTAAGCTGGACTCTGACATGAGACTAATCATGTGCATGTTCTTATATAGCCTGGAGGAGGAATGCCTCAGGGTTACCCCGGGGTCCCAGCGCCAGGACAGCAGCCCATGCCAGGATACCCAGGTGCCCCAGCACCAAACCCGTCAATGCCCGGGTACGGAGGAGGCGCTCCGGCTGGACCAACACCTGTCGGTCCTGCTGTCAATGTGAGAGACTGCCCGCTTTATCCACCAATATAAGCTTGTACGGTTGTTCGGTTTAGATTTTCACAGAAAACCTGAAATTACTGACTGAAATTCTAAAATGTTTCATCCAGAATTGCATTGTCACAATGAAAATCCAGGAACAAATTGTCAAGAAAATGTATTGGTCATACACTGTAAAAACCCTGACATTAAAAATATATTTCTCTGAATGTGCCCAGTTTCACAGCTAATTTCCACAGCAAAGACACACAAAAAAAAAACAGGAAATTGAAATGCTTGACCTCAGTGGTGTAGTAACTTGCCATTGAAACAGGAAATTGGACATGCAAAGTTCTTGTCCTATTTTTTTTTTTTTTTTTAATGCAGTTGTCTTTAGTTAAAAGTAAATGCAAAATAGCTTTCACAATGCATTTACTTCCATAATATAACATGTTTAGTGTGACATTTAATATAAATATTTAATCATTTGCATACTGTTCAAAAGTTTGGGGTTTTTGAAAAATGTCTCTTCTGCTCATCAAAGCTGCATTAATTTGATCAAAAATACAGTAAAAATTGTGAGATATTCCTCCAGTGTAAATCAGCTGTTCTCTGTGTGAATATATAGTAAAGTGTGATTTATTCCTGTGATCAAAGCTGAGTTTATCATCATTACTCCAGTCTTCAGTGTCACATGATCCTTCACTAATCATTCTCATATGAGGATCTGATGATCAACACACATTTATGATTATTATCAGTGTTGAAAACAGTTGTGCTGCTTCATCATATTTTTGTGCAAACCGTCATACATTTTTTTTTTTTTCAGGATTCTTTGATGAATAGAAAGTTCAAAAGAACAGCATTTATTTGAAATAAAACATCTTTTGTAACATAATTGTCTTTACTGTCGCTTTTGATCAATGTAATGCATTTCTGAATAAAAGTATTAATTCATTTAAAACAACTGCTGACCCCAAACTTCTGAACAGGTGTGTGTGTATCGTGTGTGTGTGTGTGTGTGTGTGTATATGCACTACATAAAAACAAGGAAGAATATTTAAATTTGGAAATGTATTTTTTTTTTTATCATTTAAAATAATCTTATCAGAATGATCTTCAATGCTGGGGAGGTTACAGTGCAGAAAAATAAATACATGGGGATAAAGGCAATAAAAATGAATATAATACAATAATAAAAAATAGGAATTAAAATGAAATGTAATACAATACAGTAATAAAAATATAGGAAATACACACTAGACAGAATTACGTATATACACAGATATTCTATTTCCAGTTTTAAAAATGGCAACATTCTAAAAATGTAACTGACTGTAAATGTTTCCTGTGATGTATCTGTTTAGAAGGGTTACCGCGGTTCCATAAAGGACTTTCCCGGGGCCGACCCTCTCAAAGATGTCGAGGTGTTACGGAAAGCCATGAAGGGCTTTGGTGAGAAGAAACTGATTCTCTTAGATTTAAACCACAAAAAACCTTTTGCATGCAGTCACATCTTAAAATACAGAGTCCTGAATCTGTTTTGCTCACAGGAACTGATGAGAATGCCATTGTGGAGCTTCTTGGCAGTCGAACCATCAAGCAGCGCGTGCCGTTGTTGGCGGCGTACAAAACCACCTACGGCAAGGTGAACATGAGCAGTGAAGCATCAGATAATTATTAATCTGCCATTGTGGTTTCTTGCGTGTAACCTTGCAATGTTTTGCAGGATCTGATTAAGGACCTGAAGTCGGAGCTGACGGGAAACTTTGAAGATCTGGTGCTGAACATGCTGAAGAGTCCTGCGCAGCTCGATGCCTATGAACTGAAGCAGGCCATTGCGGTGAGGTTTTATTTTTCCCTTGATTTTCCTGGAAAATGTGTCTGAATCCATTGGGATGCTAGAGGTTTTGGTCAGGTGTTTAAAGCTGGTCTAGCCACGCTAATCTTTTCTTATGGAAGCTTATGGGGAGCAATATCCAATTTGAAATGTAATATGTATTTGTGTATTTAAATAGTGCAACGTTTGGTGCAAAATTTAAATTCAATGATATCATTTACATTTGCCATTTTGCCATTCCCATTTAAATTAAATACATAATTGTAATGCTTTATAAGTTGCAAAATTAAAATTAAAATGTATTGCCTAAACTGATTAGATATGTTTAACATGTTCATTGTAGCAAAATTATCATTTAAATGTTACTTTTCCTAAATGCATTTAGACACATTCATCAGAATACCATGTGATAATTGCAGTGTGAATTTCAAAATGCATTTTGAGCCAAAGGTATGGCTCAAAATGCTTTTTTCTTAAATGCATTTATGGATAGCAATATTCAATTTGAAATGTAATATGCAAAATGGCTGTGCAAAATTTAATATGTTAAAACCAGTGCAGGAAATGGCAAATGTGAATTATATTATTGAATTTAAATTACCATTTTACTCCGAAATACATTGCCGTTTTGCATATTACATTTCAAATTAAATATATTTTCTGCCCTGAGTGAAACACTTCTGGAGCAAGAACAAATGTAGGGTGGGGCTTGATTTTGTCCGTGGGGAATTGATTGGATGGCTGTGGTTTGCTATTGGTGGATCTCATGTGAGTGACAGGTTGCCCCGCCCTCATCATCAGAGACGAGAAGAGATGTCTGTGCGAGAGGGAGGGGAAGTTATTCTGATTCAAGATTACCAGGAGCAATAATGATGTGCACGGATAAATCATTTAGAGTAAATACTGCAGTATTCCATTAAAAAAAAAATAATTTGAAATGCAACTTTATAAGTGACTGATCTGGGGTGCTTCTCAATATCCCTCCTCGTTTCCTCGCTCCTCCGTCCTCCGTCCTCCATCCTATGATCCGGAAACCGACCGAGCTCAGCCATCTTGTAGGACATCTCAGCTCTCTAATCGCACCGCGAGGATGGAGGAGCGAGGAGGCTTCCTGAGGAGTCATGAGCGAGGATACACAGGTTTAACGACTAAACGTGACACACGTATTAATTCTCCTCCCCCTTCACTCATCTTGCCGCAGTTTATTAATCATATTATTATGTTTACATGTACAAGACACAAATGTATGTCAAATAATAACAACTGTAGGACATTTGCAGAATTATATCAAAGCACAAGAAAATGAAAGAAACAAACTGTAATACTATACAACAAATAAAAAGTATAAAAGTTAATAACTGGGAATGATTCATTGTTAATAATAGCTGGTAATGTTAGATAAAATATGGACGAATGTGGTATTTTGTGGAGGATGAAACTATTACAATATAAATAGTTCTCTCTAATGTTGAAGCTAAATCCAGCGGCGTAGAGTCGTCGCTTTGAAGTGACGCTAAAGGGAGCGAGGATGTATCATCTCACTCGATTCAGTTCCTCCGTCCTCGCGTCTTTTCTTCACGTCCTTCCCTCGCATCCTGAATGGGTGGAGCTGAGACGCGAGGATGCACAAATAAGAATTGAGAAGCACCCCATGTCTTCATGTCATGCTAACGGCTGATAAAAGCTGAGCGCTTTATTCCACTGTAGTCTGCAGGGAAGCATGTTTACACACTCACCCGGTCCAGCACGCTTACACTTGGTTACAGCACAGGTCTCATACGCTGGTGCTTGTGTTACACTGAACTCATTAATGAAACACGGGCATGTAATTACAGAGCGGAGAGCAGAAATCCTGCCAGACTGAATGAACGGCATGCTCTCTGTCTGGGATCATCATCCCTCACTGTGCAAAAATGTAAAAATGAAAAACCTGTTGATTGCATGTTTTAAAACTCCCTGAAAAACTGCTGTGAATATAAGAATGCTTAATAGCAAAAGGTTTTCAGAGAATAAGCAAATCAATTATTGTGACTTTTGAAGCATGGATCCTGGCTCTTATTTTCCAGAAAAATAAGTTGCACCAGGTCAAAAAAAAAAAAACAAACCCTGTCACATTGGTCTATGATGTCACATGTTTGATTGGATTAAGAAATTATATAAAATACCGGTAAATAAAACAGAACATTTACAAACATTTACGGCCTTATGAAATCCGCTTTATTTATTTTTTCAAATTACGTTTTTCTGTTTACATTTTTAGGATCCCATTTTAATGGTTAAGCAATTAATTGAAATCATGAAACATATACAGTTTAACAAGCATGTGAAGGGGGCCCTATGAAATATATTTTTTTAAATCAAATTCCATTTTATTTTTACCAAATTGTGTGCTTTCTGTTTTAAGGTTTCTGGATTCCATGGATTTACCATTCAATGATTAAAGGATAAATTTTTATTAAATGTTTTTTTTTTTCGGATCCAGCAAGGATTCATATTTAAAGTCTTTTTGTGGTTTAATATTCACAGACACTAGTCCATATCTCCATGTGATTTAAGTGTTCCGACCTACTTTTGATCATTCATCCAAGATTTGACAAAATCCGTGAAATTCTGCATTATACAGTAAATTCTGTTTTTGTGACTGGATTCTGCGATTCCGTCTGTAAACCATTATAAACACTATAAACATGTATTTTAATTCCCTCAATCCACAACAAATCGTCCTGTTAACTGTCAGTGTCACTTGGCATGCTTTTCTTTATTGCCTTTTCCCACCTATCACATATAATTCAGAAGCTTAAACTGCTCCGTTATGCTATTTTAGAGGCTCCTAATTTTTTTTACATGCATTCAAGGTCAAAAAACACTTTAATTTCCTCATAATATCCACTGCAGCGTCAGCTCTTTTCTCAGTGTCTGAAACGCTTCATCCGAAGATCCAGTCTCTCTAAACCCCGCCTTTCTGAGAGCCTCTGCTCTGAGTGGTCAGATGTCTGTTGTGATTGGTCGGAAACTAAATGCTCATTATCATATCTGAATCTCTTGACACAGTGATACGAACAGTAACGATGGTGTGGGTTTTACCGCATCAATCTCAGCAGAAAACAGCGTCTTCTCCACATGAACAACACCAACCAAACTCCAGTCTCAGATACAACTACAGTGTGTGAGGGCGGGGCAAAGAGACGCTGTTCAGCCAATCAAGACCATAGGTGGACATTATGCAAATGAGTTCCAAACCTACGTAGGTTCAGCAGGAGGCGAGACTGGAATCACTGACGACTCGTTTCAGGCAGTTCAGAGTCGATTCTTTCTCTTTTCTCTTTCTCTCATGCACTTTGATCTTTCAAACTTTGCAGATTTGGAACACAACTTGGTTAGACATATGGCTTTGATTTTCTAGCAATTACAGAGTCCAAATAATGTTTTATATTTCAGCACCAATCCAATGTGTGCATGTTTTGTGTACTTGACGCTAACTGCATTATAGGTCACCGTGATTTTCCCAAGTAAGTCCCAACATATTTAGTGGATCCTGGAACAACATTTCACTTTTCTCTAAAATCAGAGGGAAATAATAGGTGAATAACACTGATGTAGAAGCTCCTAACCCTTGTTGTAATCCTAAACTGACATAAACTCGAAACTTGTCTCTCAAATCTGATTGGTTGATTGGAATGGTGTTCCAGAATCAATAAAGATGTTGATCAGGGAAAACCTTCCATCCACCTTCCATTATATAAGGCGCAGCACACTTCAGATGATGCTTATATTCCAGAACAAGCAGTAATAATTGTTGTTCTCTGTGTTTTCAGGGTGCAGGAACTGACGAGTCTTGTCTCATAGAGATTCTGTCCTCCCGTAACAATGCTGAAATTCGGGAGATTACTAGGGTGTATAAGGCAGGTGAGTCGGCTCTCCCAAACCTCTTGATCCCAGATCATGTGTTTATGAGAAACTCCTACAGATCAGTGTTTGTTGTTTAGAGTACGGTAAATCTCTGGAGGACGCCATTAGCAGTGACACCTCCGGACACTTCCGGCGCCTGCTCATCTCCCTCTCTCAGGTACAGCAGCTCATCCGTCCATCCGTTCCTTTCATGCTTCATTCATATTATAGATTCATATAGTGCATATACATCTTACTCTTGTTGGGCATTTGATTTGTTGATGATCATCAGTGATCTCAGGTTTTTTATCCATACATCCTTTCATACATACATACATCCACCCAGCCACCCATCCATCCATATATCCACCCACCCACCCATCCATTCAGCCACCTATACAGTACACATACACCCATCCATCCATTTATCTGTCCATCCCATCCATCTATCTACTTACCTGTCCAACCATCCATCCACAAACCCACCCACCCACCCATCCATCCATATATCCACCCACCCACCCATCCATTCATCCATCATCCATCCTTCCACCCATCCATCCAGCCACCTATACAGTACACATACACCCATCCATCCACAAACCCACCCACCCACCCATCTATCATCCATCCACCCATCCATCCACCCATGCATCCAGCCAACCCACCCATCCATCCACCTAACCACCCACCCACCCATCCTCCATCTATCCATCCATCCACCCATGCATCCAGCCAACCCACCCATCCATCCACCTATCCACCCATCCATCCACCCAATCACCCATCATCCACCCATCCATCCATTCACCTAGCCACCCACCCATCCATCATCCATCCACCCAACCCACCCATCCATCCACCCACCTAATCACACACCCATCCAGCCATCCATCCAACCCACCCACCCATCCATCCATCCATCCATCCCTCCATCCATCCCTCCATCTATCCATCCATCCACCCACCCATCCAACCCACCCCACCCATCCACCCATCTGTCTATCATCCATCCATCCACCCATGCATCCATCCATCCATCCATCCACCTAGACACCCATCCATCCAACCCACCCCTCCATCCATCCATCCACCCAGCCACCCATTCATCCATCCATCCATCCATCCATCCATCCATCCATCCATCCGTCCATTCACCCATCCAACCCACCCATCCACCCCTCCATCTATTCATCCATCTAATCCACCCCTCCATCCATCCATCCAACCCACCCATCCACCCATTTATCCACCCATGCATCCATCCATCCAACCCACCCATCCATCCACCTAGCCACCCATACATCCACTCCTCCATCTATCTATCTATCCATCCATCCACCCATGCATCCATCCACCTAGCCACCCTACATCCACTCCTCCATCTATCTATCCATCCATCCACCCATGCATCCATCCACCTAGCCACCCATACATCCACCCCTCCATCTATCTATCCATCCATCCCCATGCATCCATCCAACCTACCCCTCCATCTATCCATCCACCCACCCACCCATCCGTCCAACTCTCCCACCCATCCATCCATCCACCCACCCATCCATCCATCCATCCATCCAACCCACCCATCCATCCCTCCATCTATCCATCTATTCCATCCATCCACTCATGCATCCATCCAACCCACCCATCCATCCATCCATCCATCCATCCATCCATCCATCCA
>JAGHMJ010000029.1:3320381-3327881 GCA_018749465.1 Paracanthobrama guichenoti
TACATTAAAGGATCCGTTCAGTTCAGAATGAACATTTCCTGATTGTTTCCTCACCCCCGTCTCATCCCAGATGTTCATGTCTTTCTTTCTTCAGTGGAAAATAAATGAAGTTTTTTGAGGAAAACATTCCAGGATTTTTCTCCACATAATGGACTTCAATGGGAACCAGCGGCTGAAGGTCCAGATCAATGCAGTTTCAGAGGAAGGGCTTCAGAGGCTCTGACCGATCCCAGAGGAATAGGGTCGGAACCATCGGACATTTTCTAGAAATTGCTCATCTTACGCTGCTCCTTTTTTTGCTAAAGGATGTTTGTATCAGTCTTCACACGAGCGCTTCGTAAACACGGGGCGGGACTTCCCAAGTCTAGCGTGACCTTTCCCACAGGATTACAATCCGTGGTGCGTCACAGAGCAGCGCAAGATGAGCAATTTCTAGAAAATGCCCGATGGTTTGTCTGGATCAGACCCTATTCCTCTGGGATCGGTCAGAGCCTCTGAAGCCCTTCCTCTGAAACTGCATTGATCTGGACCTTCAGCCGCTGGTTCCCATTGAAGTCCATTATGTGGAGAAAAATCCTGGAATGTTTTCCTCAAAAAACTTCATTTCTTTTCCACTGAAGACAGATAGACATGAACATCTGGGATGAGACGGGGGTGAGGAGATTATCAGGAAATGTTCATTCTGAACTGAACTGATCCTAGCTCAGGTCATAACCTTTTAGTAATTTATTAGTAAAGGTTGAAATCAATATCTAGTAAGATTAGTACATTAATACGAGTATTTTTCATAGTTCATGTTAAAAATACACTCATAGACTCATAGACCGATACACCTTCACTCTCTTCCACTGTAGAAAAGTGAAGCCGCTAATGTCCATATATGGCGCTGACATCTTGGATCCCGAGTGAAGTGGAGCCACGCTATCAAGGCCCCGCCCACACTCACAGAGAATAGGTTAGTACCAAGCGGCAACCACCCGCGGTCTCTCTTGAATCCAACACTGAAGTGACTTATGGCTTGTTTCCACTGAGCGGTACAGTTCAGTAGCCTTAAAGTTCTGCCTAATTAAGGCCGTGGCCACTTGAGTGTCAGGTGGATTGCCACTATGCTCGAGCTAGGTGGGCGTGGTTTCAGCAACCAGGCACCTCAGCTCCACCCATGTCCCGCCTCTTTGCCCATTTTCGGGTTATCTGGGAGTGACGCGCTGCCAAGATGGTGACGGCTGACTCCGCCCACTTCAAAAATGCTCTTCAGAAACCTACAGGTGACTACGTCCATATTTTTTTTACACTCTATGGTTAGTACAGTTTCTCCAGAACATTATCCAACTCATTATGTCGGTGTGAAATAGTTATGGAAACGTAGAAATTAAAGCTAAAGCTCCAATCTCATCCTGAAAATCCCCAAAAAAGTCAGTTGGTGTCTCAGTGACAACTTCACTCAGAGAAGTGCTCAATCTCAGCTGTCAATCATGACGTCACAACCCCCTTTATATAGCAACAAATAACTAACTAAAACCAAACTTATTTAAAAATGAACACTTCAAATTAAATCAGCGTGATAAAAACTGGCTAAAATTACAGAAACAGAAATCTTTGGGGAGTGTAAGTGTAGTTTGATTGTTTAGTTTGTCTCACGTCCCATTAGAATACATGGAGGGGGCGGGGTTTATGAGCTATAATGGGACCAGCCACCAGGAGGCAATCGAGAAGCATCGGATTCACTTTTCCGTACTTTGTGAGATTATCCCACTGCTCGTCGAACATTCACTACTAGGCTTGAGAGATATAACCAATTTAGATGGAAAGGATCTCCAGCTGAAGACATTACTGTAGCTTTACCCATTAATAAACATGATTTCTTTTTTGAAGAAAGTCAAGAAAGATCTCGTTGTGACAACTAACCCCTGCCACTCCCACACCAGACATGCATCAAAGCAGCCGGAGCAACTTTCATTTTTACAAATATGACGAGTAACACATGGGCGAGTGACCTATGTAGGTAATTTCCTGCGAAAACTGTCCAACTATGGAGGATGAAACCTGTAAAAACAATAAATAAAGAAATCCACAAAATATATATATATATATATATATATATATATGCAAATAAATACATAAATAAATACATAAATGTGTAAATAAATACATAAATCCACATATTCCTGCATAAATTAATATATAGATGATTAAATATGTGATGAGATAAATAATTAAATAAATAAAACAAATGGGGAATAAGTACAAGATTTAAAGGAAATGCTGAACTGAAAGTTGACTTTTTTACTTTTAACCATTTTTAATTTTTTATGTAGCTCGGTATTTAATTTTCCTTGGCGCAACATGCTAATGAGGAGGTGTCAATCAAACATCAGAAGGCGGTCTCTATGCCACCATTGGCTGATAGCTGTTGACGCACACCTCATTAGCATATTACGCCAAGGAAAAATAAATACAGAGCTACATTCAAAAATGAATAAACGGTTAAACTTTCAGTTTTATCATATCCTTTAACATTTTTTTATTTCCCCCATTCATTTTTTATTTATTTATTTATTTATTTATTTATTTATTTATTTATTTATTTATTTATTTATTTATTTATTTATTTATTTATTTATTTATTATCTCCACGCACATATATTAATATATATTTATTAATACAGGAACATGTGGATTTATGTATTTATTTGCACATTTATTTCTATATTTTTATGTAGAATTTTTGGATTTATTTGTTTGTTTGTTTGTTTGTTTATTTGCATATTTATTTATTGTTTTTGCAGGTTTTGTTCCTTTGTTAATTTTTAACAAAAAGTTACATCTTGTACCTTTAACTATATAGCTAACTAATGATTTGTTGTGTGTGCTTGCTTATTTAAAAGTGCAAACTGTAGCAGTGTGCACTTGCAAGTGACATAAAAATAGTTTGAATTTGCATTTCAAAAGCCTTTTCATCCTTGCAAAGCATAAAAAAAGAGGGATAACATCTTTGTTCATTAATTTTTTCAGGCATCTTCTCCATTAACAGCACATAAACCCTGGTTGGTCAGTGTTGAGGTTCTCTGGTGTTACCATTGGTTAATCCCAAGTGATTTGATTGAACAAACAGGTCCAGTGTTCATGACCTCAGGCCTTCCATAGTGTGTGCTGCTCCATTAGTGTACATTGACATCATCTGGGTGTTTTGGCTGTAGTCATTTGAATCCATTTGCCTGACACAATTCCAAATGCCATCTGGGATCAGGCATATATTCCGTCTTTTTTGATTGCTGTAAACTGAGGTTGTATCAGGGAGATTATGTGAAGTGGACTCTGAGTGTAATCTGAGTTTCAGATTTAAACGTTCAATGCACATAGTGAGCGCCTCAAAGCTTATAACATATACAACAAGAATAACATATAAATTTCATCAACAAATCCTCTCAAATCAGGCAGATTCTGCCTCTGTTTACAGAGACGGCAGGGATTTAAATGATGCAATACAGTACAAACTAGATTTAAAAGAGGAATGAAAAGATGAATTGAGCTCCCAGATCAAGAGCACTTTTCATTAACATCAGTTTGGGGCATTATGATATCATTATGATAGTATATGAATATGGTAATTGTTCATTATGCTAGTATATGAATATGGTAATCATTTATTATGATAGTATATGAATATGGTAATTGTTCATTATGCTAGTATATGAATATGGTAATCATTCATTATGATAGTATATGAATATGGTAATCGTTCAGTATGATGGTGTATGAATATTGTAATCGTTCATTATGATGGTGTATGAATATGGTAATAGTTCAGTATGATGTCGTATAAATATGGTAATCGTTCATTATGATGGTGTATGAATGTGGTAATAGTTCAGTATGATGGTGTATGAATATGGTA
Source organism: Paracanthobrama guichenoti (assembly GCA_018749465.1). Classification (NCBI taxonomy): domain Eukaryota; kingdom Metazoa; phylum Chordata; class Actinopteri; order Cypriniformes; family Gobionidae; genus Paracanthobrama; species Paracanthobrama guichenoti. The sequence continues at coordinate 3,324,277 of JAGHMJ010000029.1, forward strand.
ATCGTTCATTATGATGGTGTTTGAATATGGTAATCGTTCATTATGATGGTGTATGAATATGGCAATCGTTCATTATGATGGTGTATGAATATGGTAATAGTTCAGTATGATGGCGTATAAATATGGTAATCGTTCAGTATGATGGCGTATGAATGTGGTAATAGTTCAGTATGATGGTGTATGAATATGGTAATCATTCATTATGATGGTGTATGAATATGGTAATAGTTCAGTATGATGGCGTATGAATATGGTAATCGTTCATTATGATGGTGTATGAATATGGTAATCATTCATTATGATGGTGTATGAATATGGTAATAGTTCAGTATGATGGTGTATGAATATGGTAATTGTTCAGTATGATGGTGTATGAATATTGTAATCGTTCATTATGATGGTGTATGAATATGGTAATAGTTCAGTATGATGATGTATAAATATGGTAATCGTTCATTATGATGGTGTATGAATGTGGTAATAGTTCAGTATGATGGTATATGAATATGGTAATCGTTCATTATGATGGTGTATGAATATGGTAATCGTTCATTATGATGGTGTATGAATATGGTAATCGCGTTCAGTATGATGGTGTGTATGAATATGGTAATCGTTCAGTATGATGGTGTATGAATATGGTAATCGTTCAGTATGATGGTGTATGAATATGGTAATAGTTCAGTATGATGGTGTATAAATATGGTAATCGTTCAGTATGATGATGAATGTGGTAATAGTTCATTATGATGGTGTATGAATGGTAATAGTTCAGTATGATGATGTATGAATATGGTAATAGTTCAGTATGATGATGTATGAATATGGTAATAGTTCAGTATGATGATGTATGAATATGGTAATAGTTCAGTATGATGATGTATGAATATGGTAATCGTTCATTATGATGGTGTATGAATATGGTAATCGTTCATTATGATGGTGTATGAATATGGCAATCGTTCATTATGATGGTGTATGAATATGGTAATAGTTCAGTATGATGGCGTATGAATGTGGTAATAGTTCAGTATGATGGCGTATGAATATGGTAATAGTTCAGTATGATGGTGTATGAATATGGTAATAGTTCAGTATGATGGTGTATAAATATGGTAATCGTTCATTATGATGGTGTATGAATATGGTAATCGTTCATTATGATGGTGTATGAATATGGTAATCGTTCATTATGATGGTGTATGAATATGGTAATCGTTCAGTATGATGGTGTATGAATATGGTAATCGTTCAGTATGATGGTGTATGAATATGGTAATCGTTCAGTATGATGGTGTATGAATATGGTAATCGTTCATTATGATGGCGTATGAATATGGTAATCGTTCATTATGATGGCGTATGAATATGGTAATAGTTCAGTATGATGGTGTATGAATATGGTAATAGTTCAGTATGATGGTGTATGAATATGGTAATCGTTCAGTATGATGGTGTATGAATATGGTAATCGTTCATTATGATGGTGTATGAATATGTTAATTATTCAGTATGATGGTAATCGTTCATTATGATGGTGTATGAATATGGTAATAGTTCAGTATGATGGTGTATAAATATGGTAATTGTTCATTATGATGGTGTATGAATATGGCAATCATTCATTATGATGGCGTATGAATATGGTAATCGTTCATTATGATGGTGTATGAATATGGTAATCGTTCATTATGATGGTGTATGAATATGGTAATAGTTCAGTATGATGGTGTATTAATATGGTAATCGTTCAGTATGATGGTGTATGAATATGGTAATTGTTCTGTATGATGGTGTTTGAATATGGTAATCGTTCAGTATGATGGTGTATGAATATGGTAATTGTTCATTATGATGGTGTATGAATATGGTAATCGTTCTGTATGATGGCGTATGAATATGGTAATTGTTCATTATGATGGTGTATGATTATGGTAATCATAAATTATGATAGTATATGAATATGGTAATCGTGCATTATGATAGTATATGAATATGGTAATCGTTCGTTATGATAGTATATATGAACATGTTTTAAATGTTGGTCAATTGATTATTGCAATTTCCATTTGCCAAAACAATGGTTTGATATTTATTTAACACTTCCAAAGGCACTAGAAAGTTTCTGAACATATTTTTATACAAATATTTGTGTTGTTTTATAATTATTCTGCTAAAAGCATAGCCTACAATGCTTAGATATATATATATATATATATATATATATATATATATATATATATATATATATATATATATATATATATATATATATATATATATATATTTTTATACATTAGATGGATTAATATAAATATATCAATAAACAGCAGTTTCCATGTGTGACAACACTTTAAGGTTTGTATCAGTACAGACATTTTATTTCATAAATAAATCTACACTGGAGAGGTTTTCACTGGAGTAAAAGTGACAACTAGCCCCGGTCTCACCATTTTTATTGTGATTTGTTGGTTCTAACAGTGCTAAAGCTAATAAAACTCCACCGTCAAGCCTCTCGAATGAGTCGGAGGGTGTCGAGACTCTGTTGTGCAATTACTAAACATAGTCACATGAGCACTGCTCCTTTCAGGTCCTCACACATGTCAGGATGTTTTATCTCGGGCATGAGCTCAAATTACACCTGGATCAATCCTGCGACTCCGCTAAACTACATACTATCAGTGTTGGGGGTAACGCATTACAAGTAACTTGAGTTACATAATCAGATTACTTTTTCAAGTAACTAGTGAAGTAACGCATTACTTTTAAAATGTACAACAAAATACCTGTTACTTTTTCAAATTTATTTGACTGACAGCTCTTTTATTTATTCTTTTGTTTTATAAAATCACAGTTCCTTAATGACATCACCTGACAGGAAGTGACATCATTTTGGAGGGAAATCAGCAGCAGTACAAAGATCCTCAGTGGATTTGATGGATTCTGGGATGTTTTGTGGTGTCAGTTTGTTTGTGTCGCTCTATTTGATCAAAGTATGTGGATCAGTTTGATAATATCAATGTTAAGGGCCCCAAAAATGCCAAAAAGGCGAAAAAAATTAAAAATAAATTAATAATAATAATCCTTAGAAGAACAATAAAAATAAATATGATATTTCAAAAGAAATGAACTTCAAGCTAACTCTCAATCTCTCAACTCTTTATGAACATCCTGTTGATTAAAGTGAATATGTGTTTCTTATAAGTTTAAATCTGTTTATGGAAACACTTCTTCCTTTTGTTTAAATGGTTTATTATGAGCTGCATAATGCATTTTTTATATTGTGTGTGTTTTCCGTAGACAGTGTGTGTGTGTTGAGCAGCGTTCAGGTTACACATTACACAGCACAATGGAAAATCAAACATTAGATCTAGGATCGTGTCATAAATATCATATTATCTGTGCTTTGTGGACTTTACTGTTTAAACCACAACCAAATAAAATGCCAAATAACCATGGCAACGGGAAACAAAATCTTTTTTTGCGAGCAGTGGTTTTTATTTTCTCAGCTTTATCTAATAAACTTTTTTATTTTTTTATTCAACACCAGCTTGACATAAACATATGCATATGACTATAATTATTTTTCCACAATCATTTTAGTT
>JAGHMJ010000029.1:3337881-3420381 GCA_018749465.1 Paracanthobrama guichenoti
AGACTGCAGTAATGATGATGAAAATCACAGGAATAAATCACACTTTACTGTATATTCACACAGAGAACAGTTATTTTAACTTGTAATAATATTTCACAATTTTTACAGTATTTTTGATCAAATAAATGCAATCTTGGTGAGCAGCAGAGACTCTCATAAGCATTATTTTAATGACACCAAACTTTCCTGACATCCTGCTGGTGCAGAACACTTCTGGGACTCGCTGGGAAAAATACAGGGCAAACACAGACACCAGCTGCGAGAAGCTGCTGTCCATTAGACGTCTAAAACGAGACAGACGGCTCTGTTGTTTTCATCAGTGAGGGATATGGGATGGGTCGTCAGTGGCCCAGATAAAATCATTGTTTATTCATAACATCTGTATGAACAGCCGACTCTCAAACTGAAAGCACAAGTTCATGAGCTGGCCTACCGTCTTCAGATCGGCGTTTGAAAGAGACGCTGGACGCTTAGTTTCCTCCCAAGGTGCACCTGTGATCCTAAGTTGACAAATTTAGTAGTGCATTTAGAAACTAACCATTTCTGCATTTATATAAAACACACTGTAACAGATTTCTATAGTGTTATTTTAGTATCACTGAGATACTATATAGTTTTTGTTAATATTTTTGAATTCAATTTAATTCTGCTTTCATTTTAATTTGAGTGAAAAGCTTTAGTAATTAAAGCTTGCTTTTTTTTTTAATGTCTGTATAGTTTTTATTAATTTTTATTTCAGTTTTAGTTTGGTACAACAGGTTAATTATTAGGTTAACCAAATTAAAATAATAAAAGTACTTTTATTTTATTTCAGTTAACATTAAGGAATGTTTTTTTATTTTTATTTTTTAATGGTTTTAGTTTTTGTTAACTGTAATAACACTGATACTAGTAAAATCTATATATTTAATAATGTGTCAAATAATGTTCGTTGTCTTTCCTTCCTGTGACAGGAGTTTACTTTAAATTAAATGGAAATTAAATTCAATTACGTACAGTTTGTGTAACCAAATAATATCTAGGGTGGAAATTGTCACTGCGTTGCTTTTATTTAATAAACAAGCCCGAAATACACAGGACTCTTATTTTGAAATGTCTATGCTTTATTATTGCAGGAGCTATAAATAATTTTTATCTGTATTGTCGACCGATATATCGGCTAATATTTGGTATTTTTGTTCTAACCATATATAATTTTAATTTAATTATTTGCATTTAATTATTTATTTTTAATTTTGATCAAATATAATATTTAAAAATGTAATTTAATTTGTAAAAAGTACAGTGGTTAACCAATATTTAGCATTTTTGTTCTAACCATATATAATTAGAATTTATTTAATTGTATTTGATAATTTTTTAATCATTTTTAATTTTAATCATTATATTTAAAAAAATAAAATAAAAATTGTGTAGTGTCAGAATGTGTAGTGTCGACCGATATATCGGCCAATATTTGGCATTTTTGTTCTAGCCATATATAATTTGATTTGAATTTCATTTTAATTATTTATTTTTCATTTTAATCAATTATTACATTAAAACTATTTTGTGTGTACTTTAAATTAAATGGAAATTAAATTAAATTACATGCAGTTTGTGTAACCAAATAATGTCCGGGGTGGAAATCGGACACACTGCGGGACTTTTATTTAATAAACAAGCTTGAAATACACAGGGACTCTTATTTTGAAATGTCTATGCTTTATTATTGCAGGAGCTCATTCAAATTCAGACGCATTCTTACAACCGTACACAACATATTACAATATAAGCGTTCGCTTGGCATAAATGTGCGCCAGTTACGCGAGCCTGTCGAATGCACAACAGCGCCACCTTCAGGCTTTAAAGCGTGACGCATTCACAGTTATTTAATGAAATCAGAGCCTTTTGAAGCGTAATAATCACATTAGGCAGTATCGCAGTTTTAAGTTTTTCCATCCCCAAAATATAAGACACCTTAAAATGATCATTAAGACGCTTGTTATACCATTAAAGGGATTGAAGACTTAATTCGCATATGTGCTCCAAATTACATTGTATAGTTTGCACGTGGCGCTAGTTTACCTCTTTAGTATTAAAGTGCATTCTGAGCACTGATGTACCTTGTCTGTCTGTCTGTCTATCCCAGCATCCTCACCCCCTCCTGCACACCCGGACAAGCATGTGATGAGTGAGAAACTGGAGACGGTGATCTTCCAGCTCAGACAGGTGACCCGTGAACGAGACGACCTGCGCAAAAGACTGGCCCTCTCCTCACCCGGCACCACCTTTGATGACTGCAGGTACAGTAACAGCGACTGTCGCTACTGTAACACGTCGGGCAGCTGTGAGAGAGGTCGAAGAGAGTGTTTGTTACTGATTTCAGATAATTCTTGTGGCCAGTTTCCATCTCTAAAACGCTATAACCCTGCCAGACAGTCCGTCTTTTCTTATCTGTATGTGAGCGTGAGAATGGGCAGAGTGCTTTGTGTATAAATAAAGTATGTTTACTTTCATTACTAATTCATAAATAAGGCTTTTTACTCTGTTTTTGCGTGTCTTCACCTGAATGCTGATAGACTGATAGGTTTTCTGTGCATGTGTGTGATCTCAACGAAACGCCCTAATTAAATGAATCAGACCTGTAAATGACCAATGACCGCCTGTGACGTTTACATATATCTGTGTGTCTGTAGGCCGAGCATGAAGCCGGGTCACGATTACGAGCGTCTGAAGCTCCAGTGCATGAAGGCCATGTCAGACCTGCAGTCTCTCCAGAACCAGCACACCAAAACCCTGAAGAGATGCGAAGAGGCCGTGAGAGACGCCGACTACTACCAGTGAGAGCTACACCCGTATATATTAGCCTCATGGAGTTGATTTCAAGGGCAGTTTTTTTTTTACCTTTTATGAGGGCAATTTAGTTCTAACCATATACACTCACCTAAAGGATTATTAGGAGCACCATACTAATACTGTGTTTGACCCCCTTTCTCCTTCAGAACTGCCTTAATTCTACGTGGCATTGATTCAACAAGGTGCTGAAAGCATTCTTTAGAAATGTTGGCCCATATTGATAGGATAGCATCTTGCAGTTGATGGAGATTTGTGGGATGCACATCCAGGGCACGAAGCTCCCATTCCACCACATCCCAAAGATGCTCTATTGGGTTGAGATCTGGTGACTGTGGGGGCCATTTTAGTACAGTGAACTCATTGTCATGTTCAAGAAACCAATTTGAAATGATTCGAGCTTTGTGACATGGTGCATTATCCTGCTGGAAGTAGCCATCAGAGAATGGGCACATGGTGGTCATAAAGGGATGGACATGGTCAGAAACAATGCTCAGGTAGGCCGTGACATTTAAACGATGCTCAATTGGCACTAAGGGGCCTAAAGTGTGCCAAGAAAACATCCCCCACACCATTACACCACCACCACCAGCCTGCACAGTGGTAACAAGGCATGATGGATCCATGTTCTCATTCTGTTTGCCAAATTCTGACTCTACCATCTGAATGTCTCAGCAGAAATCGAGACTCATCAGACCAGGCAACATTTTTCCAGTCTTCAACTGTCCAATTTTGGTGAGCTTGTGCAAATTGTAGCCTCTTTTTCCTATTTGTAGTGGAGATGAGTGGTACCCGGTGGGGTCTTCTGCTGTTGTAGCCCATCCGCCTCAAGGTTGTGCGTGTTGTGGCTTCACAAATGCTTTGCTGCATACCTCGGTTGTAACGAGTGGTTATTTCAGTCAAAGTTGCTCTTCTATCAGCTTGAATCAGTCGGCCCATTCTCCTCTGACCTCTAGCATCAACAAGGCATTTTCTCCCACAGGACTGCCGCATACTGGATGTTTTTCCCTTTTCACACCATTCTTTGTAAACCCTAGAAATGGTTGTGCGTGAAAATCCCAGTAACTGAGCAGATTGTGAAATACTCAGACCGGCCCGTCTGGCACCAACAACCATGCCACGCTCAAAATTGCTTAAATCACCTTTCTTTCCCATTCTGACATTCAGTTTGGAGTTCAGGAGATTGTCTTGACCAGGACCACACCCCTAAATGCATTGAAGCAACTGCCATGTGATTGGTTGATTAGATAATTGCATTAATGAGAAATTGAACAGGTGTTCCTAATAATCCTTTAGGTGAGTGTATATCGGCCAATATTTAGCATTTTTTTTCTAACCATATATACCGTATATACCCGAATATAAGACGACCCTGAATATAAGACGACCCCCCCATTTTCCAGACTTATTTTTGGGAAAAAGGTGTGCTCATACGTCTGAACATTGCATTCTGTGACTCCAAATTTTTTGGCAGCTTTGCAATTATTAGATGATTCTGCCTCACTCACGACCATAAGTTTAAAGTTGGTGTCATAACTGTTTCGAATGTGTTGGTTTATTTGACCAACTTTTGAAGCTCTTTTCTCAAAATGATCTCTTGACTTCTCCATGGCGGCACTTTACTGTTTATTTAATTCATAACACTGTCACTAATTACGTAGCCTGGCGCCCTCGACTGTTTCCCCCTGCTTTCTCCCTTCCCCCGTGATTTTGTCTATATCGCGAATATAAGACGACCCCTCATTTTCAGCCAATTTTTTAGGACACAAACCTAGTCTTATATTTAGGTATATACGGTAATTTGAATTTAATTAATTGCATTCAATTATTTATTTTTTTATCAATTTCAATTTTAATCAATTATTACATTTTTAAAAATGTAATTTAAAAACTCATTTTTATGTGTAATTTCAGAACATGTGTAGTGGTCGGCCAATGTTTAGTATTTTTGTTCTAATCATGTATAATTTGAATTTAATAAATAATTTTTATTTTTAATAAATTATTACAATAACGTTTTTATTTAATAAAAAAATTATGTGTAGTGTCGACCGATATATCGGCCAATATTTGGCATTTTCTAACCATATATAATTTTTATTTAATTATTTGCATTTAATTATTTAATTTTTATCAAATATTATATTTTAAAAATGTTATTTAATTTTTACTTTATTTTATATATAAACTGAGTACATGTCTAGTGGTTAACCAATATATATATCGCCAATATTTAGCATTTTTGTTCTAACCATATATAATTTGAATTTAATTAATAATATTTAATTATTTATTTTTATCAATTTTAATTTTAATCAATTATTACATTTAAAAAAATTAATTTAAAAACTAATTTTTGTGTGTAATTTCAGAACATGTGTAGTGGCCGACCGATATATCGGCCAATATTCGGTATTTTTGTTCTAACCATATATAATTTGAAGGTAATTAATTGCATTTAATTATTTATATTTAATTAAACTCAGATGTGCTCATTAGCGTGATGTGAAAAGGCTCTGATTGGCTGCTGTGAATCAAGGCAACATCTGGTGGTAAAGCAACCACACAGCACAGATTAGAGATCTTCATCTGAGATTACCCCAATTATTTAGTTTCATTTATTTTCTCTTTAATACTATATTTTGAATTGAAATGTGTTTTTGTGCATGTACTGACACGCCAAACATTTACACAGCGTTTAGTGTATACATGTGCACTGAGAAAAAAGTGGGTTAGGACTGCTAGTACATTTGAAGGTAATGGCATATAGCAAATTGAATTGAACATGAAATTTTGAAGTAGAAATCATTGACTGAAATCATTTTTTACAGTGTGTTGTCACTGGGAAGCGAACCCATGACCTCGGCATTGCTAGTGCCACGAAAGCCTTAAAGTCCATTGTCATCATTTTATCTGGAGCATGTAACTGCCGGATAAAATAAACATTAACATTAAATTTGTTCTGTTCACTGATTAACGTTGACTCAAGTTAATGTCCAAGTGGATCAGTAGCGCATGCGTCTCTCTGTCTCTCAGTACTCTTCACGGACGTGTGGTTGGTGAACAGACTCAGCTGCGGGACGAGATGGAGGCCGTGAAGCAGAACTACTCGCAGCTCCTGCAGCAGCACTCGCAGCTTCAGCAGACCTGTGACGAGCTGCGCCGCATGCATGACGGCGACCAGCGGGAGGTGGCGGACATGCGCCTGCAGCAGCAACAGGTACAAATCACACATGCACACACAACTCTCAGGAGATTTAATCATTTATATGCATCAGTATAACAAAACAGTATTATAGTAATACATACTAACATATTTAAATATAACAAATTTGAGTCTTATCTGTTTTAAATTAATTAATTTAACTAATTCAAACAAAATAGCAAACACCTAATGTATTTTTTGCTACTTAAGTTTAAATAAGAGACGCTATTTAATTAGGGCCCAAGCCCTGAAAGGGCGAAGGCCCTATTGTTCTTCTAAGGATTATTATTATTATTATTATTATTATTATTATTATTTTATTTTTCGCCTTTTTGCCCTTTTTGGCGCCATTAACATGCTCGAAATCTCTTGAAACTTTGCACACTCGTCGGAATGCGCGGCCATCAGGGTTTGGGCTGGGTTTGGTACCCGGGCGTGGCAGGGGGGCTCGACAGCGCCTCCTTGAAAAAAAAAAAAAAAAAAACTGTCCATAAATCAAAAACGCTTGCATGTATTAGTATGAAACTCGGTACACATATAGAACTCATCGGGCGAACAACATCCGCGCTCTAAGTTATCGTCAGCCCGACAGGAAGTGAGCTATTATGGGTCGTTTTAAAACGCATACTGTGGAATTTGAAATACTCCTCCTAGGCGATTAACCCGATCAGCACCAAACTCGGTCAGCATGAAGTCAAGGCATTGAGGATGCTAAATTGCGGCGGATTTTTGATATCTCGAGCGGTTTGGCCGTGGCAGGAGACGAATTTATGGCGAGAAATGGGAAACAGGAAGTGTGTTATAACTTCTGCATACATTGACCGATTTGGATGAAACTTCAGCTGTGTGTTCGTTGTAAGAGGCCGATCACATGGATATAACTTTTGTGAGTCAAAGTTATAGCGCCACCAACTGGCAGCAGGAAGTGCTTGTTTTATCAAAAATGCTTTGAATCACCGTCTTATTTTCACCCGATTTACTTCAAACTTTATCAGTATAATGTCAAAACATGGCAGATATAGACATATGAATGGATTCCTGATATTTTAAATACTGTTGCCATGGCAACGTGTCAAAGTTGAATAATCTTTTAGGGTGTTTTGAGACTCTTAGCATGCTTGAAATGGCATGAAACTCAACACACACATCAGTGATGCCTTCCAGTAGATATGGCCAAAGTCTTAGAAACGGGCGTGGTGGAGGGGCTCAGCAGCGCCACCTTTTGACAAAAGTGGGGGGGTTAGTTTTATCTACAGTCACCAAACTCTGTATATATATTGTTCTCATCGAGCGGACATCTTTCTAATTTACAGTCATTAGCTCTGACCAACAGGAAGTCAGATATTTTGGTTTGAATTTGTAATTTTGGATAAATCAGGCTCTGAGTTATTATAAACTATTAAGTAGGAGATGCATGGAATTGACACCAAACTCGGTCAACATGAAACAAAGACACTGAAGATGCTATAGTGCGAATGATTATGGGATATCTCAAACGCTGCTGCTATGGCGAGGGATTAAATGAAGGACAAAAAAGGGAAATAGAAAATGTCTAATTGTAAAATCATTGTTTGATTTAAATTAAATTAAGATTGTATGTTCGGTAATTGAACCTGGGTGAATTTAAAATGGATGTACTATTTTTCAGATCAATATATTTATTTTATTTAATATATTTCATCTGAATCTTATTTTGTCTGCCCTCCCTTCATTGTCCAAAAGATGTCACTGTTGACTTAGTTATGATAGGAAAAAAAACCCTGTTTCCCTCTCTGTCTCTGTCTCTGTGTGTGTGTGTGTGTGTGTGTGTGTGTGTAAGGGGATGGGTGGCTGACAGCTAAAGCATGCCTCTCTGTCTTTGCATTCTCTTTCTGTGTGTGTGTGTGTTTTCTATACAAGATACATGGGCTTTACAGAAGGTCATGTGCTGTGTTTGCAAAGATCACGTATGATGCATGTCTTTTAAATGAATTATTTACTGATAGAATTCAAATTTATTCAAAAAGTAAATTTCACATGATTTTATAAAAGTGGCTGTTTATAATAAACTTCCATAAAATTTAGACACTCATCTTACTCTTACCTGACACTGATATTAAAATCGATGTTGCGGTTTCTGTGATTTGGCTCCATTTATTAATTTTGTAATTAACACTTTTTATTGGATACCTCCCATATTTAAATGAAAGCACGCTTTTTGGTGCATGAGATTGGTGAACAAACAGTAGCTAAGGTAGGTCAAAAACACATGAAGAGAAATGTTAGGATAACACAACATCAGCATTCGGACGGTATTCTGCACTCATTTGAACATGACCTTTCATGATCATCTGACATGAAACTCATCTAAACTGAATTGATCTCATAGATGTTGTGGTTTGTGGTCATAGCAGCACCGACTGCTGCAGTTAATGAGGGGAATTCACATGACTTTGACAGTCATTTTATTAAAACATTATTTTAGCTACAAAAAATAAATAAATAAACAGCTTGCCTAATGTACTTTACGTAATGATGATTGATCTTAAGATATTTTAACGTATAATATGTGTTGTGCGTACCCATGTTTACACGTACACAACAATAGAGTTTAGATGCGTTTCATATCATAGGCTATCACAAATAACTATCACTTTAGTGTGAAATTTTTATTTTATTTTTTTAAACTATACAAATGCCTTGAATTAAATACTGGCCTTCTGGACTTATGCATTTTTGAGCTGCAAAAGATAACTTTGCGCATATTTGAAAGTGACCTATTATATCCTGTGGCAATAAAATTAATCTATATTTCAATGACATCATGGGTGTGGCTTGTGGTGATAGTGACACCAGCTGCTGCGGTAAATGTGGCATATTTAAAATATTTGTAAAAAAATATTCTCCTGTTTAAATGCATATTGCCTGTCGTGCACAATCCCCCTGAAGCCACCGGGGTGGCGGTGCCACCGGCTTGGGCCCGTCATCGCTGCTCGCAGCTTTAATTTGTTGTGATGTTGCAAAGGTCAGAGATGACAAAGAATAATAAAAGCTGTATTAAAGGTGCACTATGTAAAATGTTTTCAGTAAACTATCCAAAAACCACTAGGTTAGTGTTATATATTTTGTTCAGTTGAGTACTTTGAGTAAATCGTGAGTAAATTGCTATTTTTCCCCAATGAACCGGGACGTGTGAGGGCGTGGCCTGTCGATGACATCATATCCGCGTTCGGTTTGCGGCGTTATTCTGCAGGAGCGCTTTACTCTCACTGCAGTGTGAAGAAGTGTCATAGCAGCCGCGAGCGAACGCACAGAGTAATGTCATCACATCATTCTCAACACACTCAGATGTGTCTAATATGATCACCAGAGCTGCGTCACCTCATACTCATGACTGGAGAAGCGGAAACGGCGCCGGCGACTGTGGCATAATAAAAGTCCCGCTGCTCGCGAGGCGTGTGTCGCGTTCATCTCATTAACAATCGCTCCAGCGTCCTCGCTCAGCTCCACAACACTCGGCCCTGCTCTGCTTCACACTACAGTAACGTTAATAATCACATCCATGAACATGATCTCTGCCCGAGTCCTATCCCGAGTCTTTCCCACCGGCTGTGAGGGGAAGACCACATGTCCCAAGATTCTGCGCTCAAGCTTGGCGTCATCAAACTATGCCTTTGTTTTCAATAGGCGACCTCTAGCGCACAGAAAAGTTACATAGTCATTCCACCCCGGTTATTATTTGGTTACACACTGTATTACACTTAATTTCCATTTAATTTAAAGTAAACCATTTTAACTTCTGTCTGGGACGCCCCGTAACAGGAAGGAAAGACTAAGAGCACTATTAAACACATTATAAAATGTATATACATTTTGCTAGCATTAGTGTTATTATAGTCTTTTTTTAAATATTAGTGTTGTTATACCAAAACTAAAACTACTACTTTAACTTACCACTGTTAACTTCACAATAATAATTGGTAATGAAACTCACAAGAAACTCCCAGAAAACTCCCTGTTTTGCTGAATATTATCATGATTGCAAATGTTACATTGAGTTTATAGTTCAATAAACAAGTAGCCCTAGTTAATATTAAGTTACTTACATTTTGGACACCAACAATATTGACTTCTATTTCACAGAAGAAAATAGTTGGTGTTACTGAATGATTCAGCGTTTTGAACGATTCATTTGAATCAATGACTCAATGACTCGCTCATTAAGACGGTCACTTGCCACCACCTATTGGCAGTTTAGTTTCATGTTTAAAAGTAAAGTTTCTTATTTGTATATTAAAACATCAATCTCATAACATTATTTATTGCAGTTGTAATTTTGCAGTGTACATTAATTTGAATGGTCTTATTATTATAACTAAATTTATTGCTCAAACGTAAGAATTTGACATGAAAGATGGGGTAAATATCACAAATATGCATATTTATCCCCCCCATACATACGATTTGTACCTGTAGGCCCCAAGATAATAAATATCAAATTGTGAAATCTGTGTCAATGCCCAGCGATATAAAACAAAATTTACACTATAAAGTGCACCAGAATGCTTCGTTTACATGTTAAAATCACAAAACAATTAAACTGGGGGCAATGCTACACGTATTTAATTCGGAAGTATGTCCCCTTTTTACACCACTTGTGAGGTCTGATGTTAAATTATCACCATTTAACCTGCAAATATCTCTAATATTTGCTCTATTTTCCAGCACTGCTGACTAACCTGTTCTTTAACTAGAATATCACATTCAACTGATATAAGATAATTGCTACTGTATTTAAATGGCTTTATTAGAATGTGACTCGGTGGCGCCACCGGCTGGTAAAGCTGCATTTTGTCAAGTGATGTTTATCCAGACATCTCTCACTCCTCACCACAAAATAATCCTCTTATGATCCTCAAAATGTAGTCAATTCATTGATTTGGTTATGGGTTCAACGTCTCCTCAAAGTCACAATGGTCGTGAGCTGAATCTCTTTCTCTTGTAGGTCTTGAGGGAGAACGGCTCCTCGGACCTGCTGAATAAACTTTACGACACAGCCTTAAACAAGCTGGAGGGGATGAAGAAAGAGTACGATTCGCTGAGGAAACGATACAATGAGAAAACGGCGAGTCACAACGCCGACCTGAGCCGCCTGGAGCAGATGGAGGAGGAGAACAGACGTCTGCAGAAACAGCTGGACGTTCTCCTGAAGCAGAGAGACTCTGCGCTGCACTTCCAGCAGCAGTACAGCGGTTCCGTCAGGAGGTACGTGAACATCAACACACTGGAGTTGCTGCCTATATAGTTCATCCTAAATCAGTCACTCATGAGGTCTCGTTTCCGTTAGGCAGCGTGTCCACCAAAACGCTCTGCTGAAAATGCCTAGCTGTTGAAAGCACATCGTTTTTTTTTCTCAGTTGATATTTTTTACTTGTTATAACCTATGATACGAAATATCCGCAGAAGTGTAACTAGTATTTCATGTCACAGGAAGCTGGTTTCTTAATTGATTCTACAGCAGGGATGGGCACACTCGGTCCCGGAGGGCCACTGCCCTGCAGAGTTTAGCTCCAACCCTAATCAAACACACCTGAACCAGCTAATCAATGTCTTCAGGATTACTAGAAGGCTACAGGCAGGTGAGTTTGATCAGTTTGATCAGGGTTGGAGCTAAACTCTGAGGGTGTCCTAGATGTGTATGACATTCTTCTTTCAGACGAATAAAATCTGAGTTATAATAAAAATGTCCTGGCTCTTCCAAGCTTTATAATGGGAGTGAATGGGTTATTCGTTTTTGAAGTCAATAAAAGTGCATCTACCCATCATAAAAGTGCATCTATGCATCTATCCATCATAAAAGTGCATCTATCATCATAAAAGTGCATCCATCATCATAAAAGTGCATCCATCATCATAAGTGCATCCATCATCATAAAAGTGCATCCATCCATCATAAAAGTGCATCCATCATCATAAAAGTGCATCATCCATCATCATAAAAGTGCATCCATCATCATAAAAGCGCATCCATTCATCATAAAAGTGCATCCATCATCATAAAAGTGCATCATCCATCCATCATAAAAGTGCATCATCCATCCATCATAAAAGTGCATCATCCATCCATCATAAAAGTGCATCATCCATCATCATAAAAGTGCATCATCCATCATCATAAAAGTGCATCATCCATCATCATAAAAGTGCATCATCTATCATCATAAAAGTGCATCCATCCATCATCATAAAAGTGCATCCATCCATCATAAAAGTGCATCCATCAATCATATAACTGCTCCACACGGCTCTGGGGGTTAATAAAGTCCTTCTGAAGCGAAATGGCGCGTTTGTGTATGAAAAATGTCCATATTTAAAACTTTATAGACTAAACTAACTAACTTTCGGCGGAATGCCGCACGCAAGTCGACCCCTGACATGATGTATAGGTGCATCACAAGCTTTGATGCCTCTCGCGGATAGTGCTGGGCAACAAACCCAATAAGCATGCATCAAGGTGTCAAGGGTTACTCTTTCACTGTAAATCGATGTGTACAGCGATCTGCGGGACGTTATAAGATAATTGCTACTGTATTTAAATGGCTTTATTAGAATGTGACTCGGTGGCGCCACCGGCTGGTGTAAAGCTGCATTTTGTCAAGTGATGTTTATCCAGACATCTCTCACTCCTCACCACAAAATAATCCTCTTATGATCCTCAAAATGTAGTCAATTCATTGATTTGGTAATGGGTTCAACTCCCGCTGGAGGGACTAAAAAAAGATGAACATGGAAAAAAAAGCTGAATAGGACCCCTTTAAAACAAAGCAAAATATTGATCTCTTTCAGGTTTGACAGTCTCCAGCAGGAGCTGAATAAGATGTCCGCCCAGAACGAGGAGCTGCAGAGAGAAACCGACCGTCTACAGATGGAGAACACGCGCTATAAGACCCTGCAGCTGAAGGCGGTGAAAGATGGCGAGAGGCTGAAGGAGGAGAGGGACTCTGTGTTAAACGAATACAGGCTGATCATGAGCGAGAGAGATCAGGTCATCAAGGAGGTGGATAAGCTGCAGACCGGACTGGAGGCGGCCGAGGCCAAACTCAAGAACACGTCTAGCGAGAGGAGGGTCGCCAGTGAGGAGCTTGAGGCTCTTAGACAGGTCAAACACACACAACTACTAAAGACAACATTTAAAGTAAATATGAAATGTGTTCACAAACTTTTTGACTTGAGATGAGGCAATAATCAAACATGCATTCTTTGAATGGTGATTAAAGTCTGATTCATTTTAGCTAAGAAGATTAATTTAAAAGATTCACTCATGCATTTGAATCATCAATCAATAATATGAACCCTAACTTTACTTGTTGATGGTTTGACATCTGTTGTGTGTGCAGGAACTGAACTCCGCTCTGCTGGACCGGGACCGGGCGATCCGGGAGAAGACGGAGCTGCTGGAGAAGTACTGTCACGAGGTGCAGGACAAGGCGGAGACACAGAAGGAGCTGAGCCAGGCCTGCAAGGACATCGAGATGGTGCGAGAGGAGCGTGACGTGGCCCGTAAAGAGCGAACGGAGGCCATTATCCAAAGAGACCAGCTCCTGAGAGAGTACTACCAGGCCAGACAGGTACATGTCCTGTGTTCAGACGACCTCTGGACGTATATGGTTATGTTATTTAATTGAATTTCTCTCACTGCAGAAGCAGGACAGTGCAACGCTGGACATGGAGCGCGTCAGTAAAGAGCTGGAGGTTTTGAGGAAACAGTGCGAGGCTGTTTCAGAGGAGCTTCAGGAGGCTGTGCAGGAGGCAGAGGTGGCGAAATGTCGGAGAGATTGGGCTTTCCAGGAGAGAGACAAGATTGTAGCAGAGAGAGAGAGCATACGGTGAGTAGATGCAGCCAAAAAAAAGTCACGTCATATGTGTCATGAAAAGTCAAGTTTGGTAATTTTTTTTGAATTTGAGATGTATACATCATCTGAAAGCTGAATAAATAAGCTTTCCACTAATGAATGGTTTGTTAGGATAGGACAATATTAGATACAACTCTTTGAAAATCTGGAATCTGAAAATCTCCTTTAAAGTTGTCCAAATGAAGTCCTTAGCAATGCATGTTACTACTAATAATAAATTTTTGACATATTTACGGTAGGAAATTTACAAAATATCTTCTTGGAACATGATTTTTTTTAATGATTTTTGGCATAAAAGAAATTTTGACCCATACGATGTATTGTTGGCTATTGCCACAGATATACCTGTGAGATCATGACTGGTTTTGTGCTCCATACATATATAAGTATATAGTACCGGTCAAAAGTAAAAAAAAAAAAAAAAGCAGTCTTCAGTGTCACATGATCCACATGTCAAAATTTTCAACATTAATAATAAATCCTCATATGAGAATGATCAGTGTCACATGATCCGTCACTAAAGACTGGAGTAATGATGATAAATTCAGATTTGATCAAGAGATTCAAGATTCAAGAGTTTTATTTGTCACATACACAGTTATATACAGAATATACAACCGGCAGTGAAATGTAAAACACAGGAATAAATTATATTTTATAAATGTATAATATATACTGAGTCAAAGCATTGAGTGACGTGTATTATGATTAGCTGGGCTTGCATCTGATTGGCTAAAGAGACTGTTTGTTTAAAAAAAAACAGATTTGTAAATTAGTGCCTGGCAACAAAGTCCCAAAGTAGACGCTCCCTAATCCATAGCGATCCACACATACACATGACTATTTGCAAATACACATGAGACTATTTAGGATTCATAAAACAGGACCAAAGCAGACAGCTTTCATTTCATGAGCATAAATTGTAAACAATATTCAAAATCGTTTGTCTGTGTGTGTTTGTGTGTGTATCAGGACGTTGTGCGATAACCTGCGACGCGAGAGGGACCGAGCTGTTAGCGATCTCGCCGATGCTCTGAGAAACCTCGACGACCTGCGGAAACAAAAGAACGACGCAGTGCGAGAACTGAAGGAGCTCAAGTGAGTCTCAGAAACACACACCATCACATCAGGGAATCTACTGTTTCCATCTAGAACATCATTTTACATTTCTGCTAATGATCCATGAGCATCTAAATCTGTATTAAAATACTAAAGGTTTCCTGCTGCGCCACAGCAAAATAAATGTGCGACCAAAGTAGTTTGAGTCCCAAACAAATGACTCTTGTTCTTTTGAATAGAATGAATCATGAATCGTGAATCATTCTCAGACCCACTGTTATCAGGTTGGAGTAAATTAGGTGAACTATATGATCAAATAAAATGTGTTTCAGGGAGTGCATGGAGGAGCAGCTGGAGAAGGAGGCGCGTTTTCGCCAGTTAATGGCCCACAATTCCCACGACTCGGCTATCGATACGGACTCGCTGGAGTGGGAAACGGAGACGGTGGAGTTTGAGAGGAGTGCGGTATGTATGCAAGCTCTCAAAGCTGTGATGAAACGCCAAAACTATTATAAACATTTCTGTCATAAAGCTGAAAAGTTTCAACACATCACCATGTCTGATCTGTCGTATAGGACGACATGGATTTGAGTGCTTTTGGGTTTGATATTGCCGAGGGGGTGAGTGACCCGTATCTCCAAGGGGATTATGGGATATTCGTGAGCAAGGTGGACAAAGGAAGTATTGCAGAGGGCAGACTAAGGTGGGTGAACGCAGTGTTCTTGGTCTTCTGTTCAACATACGTGTGCATTTTTAACCAGCATTTATTCACACCGCAGAGTGAATGATTGGCTGTTGAAGATAAATGATGTGGATCTGGCCAATAAGGACAGGAAACAGGTCATAAAGGCGGTTTTCAGTGGAGGTGGGGTCATCAACATGGTGGTCCGCAGGAGGAAGTCTCTTGGAGGAAGGATGGTCACCTCTGTTCATCTTACACTGGCAGGGCATAAAGGTCAGATCATGGGTCTTTGTCTTTCCGTTGGTCCAGCAGATAAACGACCTTCATCAATGCACTGACTCTCTGTCTCTGTCTTGCAGATTGTGGTGTTGGGCTGGAGAGTGGCGTGTTTGTTTCGTCTGTTTCTCCAGGCAGTCCTGCGGCCAGGGATGGTTCGGTGTGTCCCGGCGATCGGGTTCTCAATGTGAGTCCACTAGTTCGATCAGCACTAGTTCTCTGGCAGATAGTGAAGTAGTGATACTCTCTCAAACTACTTATAACATTTGTAATTAATGACTTATTGAGAGTAGTTTTATCAGGGATTTTTCAGTACTTGTGTGGATTTACATATTTAACTGAAGTATGACCCCAAAGCTCTATAGTTTAAAGGGGTCCTGTTATGCCCCTTTTTAATATGTAAATAAGTCTCTGATGACCCCAGAGTGTGTATGTGAAGTTTTATCTCAAAATACCCCACAGTATACCCCTTTAAATGCAAATTAGCTGCTGCTCCCCGCCCCCTTTCTAGAAGAGGGCGGAGCTTCAAGAGCTCGTGTTAGCAGCTCTGATTACCTCACGCACACACACTGAAACTGTTCAGCCTTTTGTGTTCCAACCGGAGTCGGACAATGATGGAGAGACTCAAGAAGAAGAGACAGCATGTAGAATGAGACAGGACGTTTCTGAAGGGTTGGTTGATGAATTTATGAGTTAACTATCTTCAAGTTATCGATTAGCATATTCTGTCATGATAATCTATAAACCGCTGGTGTGGGAGCTGATGAGTCAGAGAATATCTGCTGATGAAGAGAGAACAGGGATAGTTTAGTTTAATTACAGTTATAACTTGTGTTGTCATATTGCTTTATGACATGCTATTGCATTTGTGTTCGTACTGTATCAGTAAATGTGAAAGACGGACGGCAGCTTGAGCGACTCCCAAATGTGCTCGACTACAACAACTACATGTTCCTGGGGGCGGGGTTTATGTACATTTTTGTGATTTTTTTTTTTTTTTTTTTTTTTTTTTTTTTTTTTTTTTTTTTTTTTTTTTTTTTTTGGCTTTGTCACTAGCTCGTTGTAGTCCCTACAGCCGTTTGTTGTAGTCCTTTGCTTTGAACTTTGAGCGTCGTAACTTTGCAGATGTTGTTTATGCTCAAACAGCGACACTACACACGCACTAAAGTTAAAAAAGTGAAATCATAATCAACCACACCTTTAACATTTGAAAGCAAATTAAGACAGCCATAACTAGTAGTATTGTAATTTTACTGTAAAATAAAATGATAATAATAATCATTATTAAATATTTTTACTTTAAAGTGCAACAGTATGATTTGTTTTTATTTTAATAACATAAAATATGAATTTGAATAATTCATAATTATTGTTATTATTATTATTATTATTATTATAAATTAAGTAAACAATCATTTTATCCCCTTCAAATCATTTGAAATGTTAATCTCAGAGCTAGATAGTTTGCTTATTGAAGAGAGAACATGAAGCTAACAGGTGACACTCCTAAATTACATTTCATTTTACATTTTACATTTTACATTTTACATTTACATTTTACATTTCACTGCCGGTTGTATATTCTGTATATAACTGTGTATGTGACAAATAAAACTCTTGAATCTTGAATCTTGAATTAGGCAGCTCTGATTGGTAGATGGAGCAGAGGCTCATTTGCATATATTCTGGCTCAGATCAATATTCATCAATACAGAATGAGAATGTTGTGCTGTAAGTTGATCAAATCTGTTTTAAGGTTGTTTAATTTTCTCTGGCAGATAAACGGAATTTCGTTGGATAATAAATCCGTGAGTGAATGTGAGAATCTCCTGCGGAGCTGCAGAGATTCGGTTTCTCTTTCCCTCCTGAAGGTGAGACATTATTGATCATTATTTCTTTCCTGTTCTACGTGAGAAATTCAATCAGCTTACTCTTTACTGTTGTTTCTCCTTATCCCAGTTCTTTCCACAGAGTCTTTCAGGTCAGAGTATCGCCGAGAGCCAGCGTGACTGTGAAAGAAACTCTAACGGGAAGTCAGGAGATCACCTGCGGCCCTGCCGGAAGCAGCCCACCAGCAACCACTCTTCCCATAAAGACATGTACAGCCCCACACGTGATGTTGAGAGCGACCGCGGTCAGCGTGGCACTCTGTATTGCTCGGAACCGTGTCATGAGATCTGCCTGCATCCCAACTCTAAACGACCACTCACCTTTCACCCCATTTCCCCCGGCGACTGCATTACTGTAGAGATGGGCCAGGAGAGGCGGAAACAAAGCGGCCGCACGTGGCCGAAAATGGTAGCGGTTGCAATGACGACTGCTGACAGCATCCCACCTCTCTCTATTTTTAAGACCCCAAAGAAGCGGAAGTCGATATTCGATGCAGACATGTTTAAACGGCCGGAGACGCCGTCCAAGCTGGACTACCTCAGTTTGTCCCAGATGCCCAAACATTCCCCACAGAGCTCTTGGACCGAGGGTTCGCCACAGATCCCGCCTGACCCGCCCAAACGCAGCGACTCCTTCAAATTTAAACACAAACCGCAGGGAAGCTCCGCCTCCGATTCGACTATTACCACCGGTTCCCCCCCGGCCACGCCCATTCAGACCACGCCCGCAGACAAAACCACACCTGATTTTGAAAATCGAGACCGCAATGGGAATGTTCTTCAGAGACAGGGGTCTGGCGGCGGAGGGCCGTTCACGGAGGAAGTGCCTGGACAGGGCGCAGATGAACTGGAGATGAGGAGAGGAAGGCCGAACTCCGCACCCGCTCAACGCCGCAGCCTCACGCCCCTTAAGATGCCACAGGTGCTGCACCTCATAAACCCTGCTGGATCAGATTTGATATGCAAAAATCTAAGGCCTCTAAATGATCAAAACTGCTGATAAACCTGTCGCACACAATCTAATACAGTTGATAGTTTAGACTTTTTAGCAAGTAAATATCCTTTGAGCATAATTGTACAAACGTCCACCTTCAGCTCATGCTTCCCGTGTCTTTCTGCTGTCAAATCTGCACTGATTCAAGTAAACATAAGAATAACTTTGATATTGTTAGAAATATTTCAACTGGACTAAAGCATCTCAGTTTTACTTGATTATCCAAACATCATCAAATATGATCATCAGGCTTTTGAGGAAGGTTTATTTGTTCATCTCGTAATCATCAATGTATTGCATTGGATTATATGTTTTAAAGGTGCAGTGTGTACATTTTCCGGCGGTGAGGTGGTAAATTCCAACCGCTCACCCCTCCCTTTTGAAGCACACAGAGAAGCTACGGTGGCCGACACAGGACAAAGATGACCGCAGAGAGTAGCTAGCGCTCTGTAGAGAAGTTTGTCCCTTTAGGGCTACTGTAGAAACATGGCGGCGCAAAATGGCGACTTCACTGTAAGGGACCCGCGGTGTGTGTCGATAGAAACGGCTCATTCTAAGGTGATAAAATCATAACGGTTCATTATGTAAGGTCTTTATACTCCACTGAAAACATAGTTATGTATATTATATTGCATTTCTGTCAATAGAGCCTCATAAATACTACACACTGCACCTTTAACACTAGCTTTGATCATAAAAAAATCATCTTACTAAGACATTATTGTCAGATATTGATATTTATATGCATGTTATATAAATGTCTGCTGTACTGTTAGAAGGCTCTCATTGATTTACATTACAAGCATCAGAATTTCACCACATATATAAATATCAGAATCTGCACCAAATTGCATATTTGTTAGTTTTTTCCCCTCCATATTCTCACTATATCAGACTATAGAGGGTATGCATTGATGTCACTTTCTCGCCCGGAACACGCCCCCTCGAGAGCTGCTGCGTGACTGGAGTTAATGGGGGAAAACGCCAGTCAAACAAACGGTTATCAGTTTAAACTAAAGGTTGGACTCGATATAGTGTTCCTTACAACTTCCCAAAGATCCAGTGATCCATGGATATTGACATGCAGTCAGGAATCGTGTTTCCTGACATTTACACAAGCCTGATTTCGAGCAAATTCGCCTGTGAACGCTTTATATAAATACATTATAGGTAGATCTAAATCCGGGTGATCACTTATATCAATGTTAAATCGTCCAGTCCTAAAACTTCTATAGTTTTTGTCTGTGTTTATTTAAAAAAAACATCCAATTATGCAGAATATAAGATGGTAAATATTTAATGAGTTGTCAATACAATATATAGGATATGATTTTACCCCAAATTCAACATGTTGAGACAAAATCCAAATCCACGTTTCGCCTCTGTGAATTGCAGCGATCCATTTGCTTCTCTTCTCTGGAGCTTTCGGCAGTCTGTAAAAACATGCCTTTCTCATCAAATCTGTTTGTACAGTCAATCTCACAGCTCTTTCCCATTTTAGAAAAGGCTTTAGGCATTCGCGCTGTAAACCAATGCTGCCGCTCGGTGGGCGTAACCGCAGTCACTCCGGCCGACGGTGACGTCACACGCACACTCTCAATATGAGCCATAAAAGCCTGATGTATCAGATATGACACTCAACAATAGACACAAATGCAAATGCAATATTTTTTTGTAGTTTTAAAAAAAATAACCTTGTGTAAAGATTCAATAAACTGTTCCACTTCAAACGTCAGGGTTAAAGGATCAGTTCACTTCAGAATTAAAATGTCCTGATAATCTCCTCACCCCCGTCTCATCCCAGATGTTCATGTCTTTCTGTCTTCAGTGGAAAAGAAATGAAGTTTTTTGAGGAAAACATTCCAGGATTTTTCTCCACATAATGGACTTCAATGGGAACCAGCGGCTGAAGGTCCAGATCAATGCAGTTTCAGAGGAAGGGCTTCAGAGGCTCTGACCGATCCCAGAGGAATAGGGTCTGATCCAGACAAACCATCGGGCATTTTCTAGAAATTGCTCATCTTGCGCTGCTCTGTGACGCACCACGGATTGTAATCCTGTGGGAAAGGTCACGCTAGACTTGGGAAATCCCGCCCCGTGTTTACGAAGCGCTCGTGTGAAGACTGATACAAACATCCTTTAGCAAAAAAAGGTTAAACAACGATGTCGGGCGATTTTGAGGTTGGAGATGGAGTGTTTTTGTAAAGGATGTTTGTATCAGTCTTCACACGAGCGCTTGGGGCGGGACTTCCCTAGTCTAGCGTGACCTTTCTGATGTGATTACAATCCGTGGTGGGTCGCAGAGCAGCGCAAGATGAGCAATTTCTAGAAAATGTCGGATGGTTTGTCTGGATCAGACCCTATTCCTCTGGGATCGGTCAGAGCCTCTGAAGCCCTTCCTCTGAAGCTGCATTGATCTGGACCTTCAGCCGCTGGTTCCCATTGAAGTCCATTATGTGGAGAAAAATCCTGGAATGTTTTCCTCAAAAAAACTTAATTTCTTTTCCACCGAAGAAAGAAAGACTTGAACATCTTGGATGAGACGGGATGAGGAGATTATCAGGAAATGTTCATTTTAAAGTAAACTGATCCTTTAACACGCCTGTCCCACTCAACTACTAATCAACCCATGGTTTATCCCACTGACTTTTTTTTTTTTCCCTCTGCTGCAGAGCTTCTCTCATGACGAACAGTCTCCTGAGCCTGTGGATCTGGTCCGGTTCTCTCCTTTCCGTTCAAATCGTCATAGTTCAGGCTTCTCACCGTTTCAAGCACGTGAGTTTGACACCAAAAACACCTGCACAGCCGTGTTCATATAAAGGAATAGTTGAGGCTAAAATGAAAATGTAGAACACTAAAGTAGATGTTCACGCTGCTTTTTTCTATACAGTGAAATTGGACCCGTGTGAGTGATGTCAAAAACATTTATTTGTGTGTTTGTGTGTCTAGACACCACTCCCAGAACGCTGTCTCCATACCCTGCTGTCACCGCGGTCATGAGGAACCCAGTGTACACGGCCTGGAGTCACTGTGTCAAAACCACTAACTCTCCTTCAGTTCCAGCACACACATACACTCAAGTCAGGTACACACACAAACACACACTCCCTGATGTATCGCGTCTGTTCCGATGTGAGACGGTGAATTTCTGTGTGTTCTCAGTCCGCAGCACCAGGGCCGATGGAGTGTGGATCTCAACCACAAGTGCTCTGGTGAACTCTTCGACGGCCCTCGCGGCTCGGGACAGCACAACACCAACTCCCTGCCCTCCAGCGCAAGACTGGGTCTGTACCCCAAACGCCAAACCACATGCACTAGCGCCTCTCTCGCATGTAACGGTCACTGGTCCAACAACATTATTATTATATTATTATTATTATTATTACTACTACTACTATTAAATCCTTAAATTAAATAATTAATTTTATGTATGTATGTGTGTGTGTATATATTTTACATTTATTTATTTATTTATTTATTTATTTAATAAACAATAGAATATACAATAATAGATTACATAATACATCAATAAATATATTTTCTATAATTTACTAATATTTTTATTATTAGGTTTGTCACCTTTTGCACTTTTTTCACCATTCATAAAAATCTTTATTCATTAATCAAACATCTGTGATTTTGACAATCAGTATAAAATATGCAATCTGTGATTGGTTATCTCAAGTCTGTAGTCAATAACTGTTGATCTAAATCAGGGGTGGGGTCAAACTCACCTGCCTGTAGCCTTCTAGTAATCCTGAAGACATTGATTAGCTGGTTCAGGTGTGTTTGATTAGGGTTGGAGCTAAACTCTGCAGGGCAGTGGCCCTCCGGGACTGGAATTGCCCACCCCTGATCTAAATGATGTAATTGTGGATGAATCTTGTGTGATTGATTGATTGATTCTGTTTGTGTTTATGTCTGTAGGTTTGTCTCAGTACCGCGAGCAGCGCATTAAGATTCCCTCCACCCCTCGCTATGCGCGATCTGTTCACGGCTCTGACAGAGGTGCTCATCTCTCATAAAAATCTGATTTATATCATTACATGTAGTCAGCACACTTCCTGTGCTGTTGCGTGGATGAGTGGTGTACAATTAATCAAACAGTTGTTGTGTGTTTCAGGATCACTATCTCACTCTGACTGCAGCAGCCCAAGTCTTGTAACTCCGCCCCTCTCTCCTCTGGATGCCGCCTCCTTCACCAGCAGCCAATCACAGGGCTCCATCTCCGCCCAGACAAGGCTGTCAGTCAGCCCTGTGCCAATAGACAGGAGACGGGACAGGTAGAAATAGAAATATTTAAAAAAATGTATGTTCTGTCATCGTTTCTTAACCACATGATGTTCCAAATATGACTTATTTGACTTGCAGTGTATTACAAGTCTACTGAAGTCATATGATTCATATACACTATATTGGCAAAAGTTTTGGGACACCTGCCTTTACATACACATGAACTTGAGTGACATCCCATTCTTAATCCGTAGGGTTTAATATGGAGTCGGCCCACCCTTTGCAGCTCTAACAGCTTCAGCTCTTCTGGGAAGGCTTTCCACAAGGTTTAGGAGTGTGTTTATGGGAATTTTGACCATTCTTCTAGAAAGCGCATTTGTGAGGTCAGGCGCTGATGTTGGACGAGAAGGCCTGGCTCACAGTCTCCGCTCTAATTCATCCCAAAGGTGTTCTGTCGGGATGAGGTCAGGACTCTGTGCAGGCCAGTCAAGTTCCTCCACACCAAACTCACTCATCCATGTCTTTATGGACCGACGCTTTGTGCACTGGAGCGCAGTCATGTTGGGACAGGAAGGGGCCGTCCCCAAACTGTTCCCACAAAGTTGAGAGCATGAAATTGTCCAAAATGTCTTGGTTGAGTTCCTAAGAAGCCAATCCCAACCCCTGAAAAACAACCCCACCCCATAATCCCCCCTCCACCAAACTTTACACTTGGCACAATGCAGTCAGACAAGTCCCGTTCTCCTGGCAACCGCCAAACCCAGACTCATCCATGGGATTGGCAGACAGAGAAGCGTGATTCGTCATGATTGGGTGTCCCAATACTTTTGCCAATATAGTGTACGTTAGAAACACTTAAAATTTAAGTTGTTATTCAATTCGTACACATTCATAGAAGCTCTTAAACCTCATTTGAGTTTCACGGAAGAAAAAAATATCATACGCGTTTATAAAAACATGAGGGCGAGTAAATATGGTGCCTTTGTCCTCATCTTGTCACAGGCAGTAGTTTGGGCCGTTCTCCTCTTCAGCCTGTCTTCCTCTCACTGTCTATTTATCTCAAATCTGCTTGAGTCTTCTCTAGTCTGTCTGCTCTTCTGCCCCATTTCTCTCCCTTCTCTCCTTCCTGCTCCAGATGTGCGTTGCGTAACAGGTCTAACCTGAAGCTTTCTCGAGCTCAGAGATCGTGGTTTGCGTCTTTACGGATCCTGAGGTTTGTCCACTATGCAGTGAGAACACAAAAACGAACATTCACAATTAAAATAGGTTCAGTTTTGGCTCTTTAAGTGAACTTTTCTTTCCTCTTTCTGTGTGTCTCTTTAAATGCATACTATTTAAAGGAGTATGCAGTCGAAAGCATCTGTGACATTTGCAACTTATCAATATAACGTATGATTTATAGTTGTCAGCAAATTATTAATTGATCACATCTGTGCGCTGTGCACAGAAAACATATGCCAGTTCATTTACAGTTGTAAAAAGTGCATTTCTATGTACAATGTACAAAATTGTTATATTTATATATAAAATATTTCCATATACAGGTGCAGGTCATATAATTAGAATATCATCAAAAAGTTGATTTATTTCACTAATTCCATTCAGAAAGTGAAACTTGTATATTATATTCATTCATTACACACAGACTGATATATTTCAAATGTTTATTTCTTTAAATTTTGATGATTGTAACTGACAGAAAATTATCAAATTATAGTGTAAAGGTTGAATATTGAAGACAGCTGGAGCCACACTCTGATCAGCTGATGAACTCAAAACATCTGCAAAGGCCTTTAAATGCTCTCTCAGTCTAGTTCTGTAGGCTACACAATCATGGGGAAGACCACTGACCTGACCGCTGTCCAAAAGACGACCATTGACCCCTTACACAAGGAGGGCAAGACAGAAAAGGTCATTGCAGAAGAGGCTGGCTGTTCACAGAACTCTGTGTCCGAGCACATTAATAGAGAGGCCAAGGGAAGGAAAAGATGTGGGAGAAAAAAAGTGTCCAAGCAATAGGGATAACCGCACCCTGGAGAGGATTGAGAAACAAAACCCATTAAAAAATGAGTGGACTGCAGCTGGAGTCAGAGCTTCAAGAACCACTACACACAGACGTCTGCGAGACATGGGTTTCAGCTGCCGCAGTCCTCGAGTCAAGCCACTCTTGAACAACAGACAGCGGCAGAAGCGTCTCGCCTGGGCTAAAGACAGAAAGGACTGGACCGCTGCTGAGTGCTCCAAAGTTATGTTCTCTGATGAGAGTCAATCAGGGTCCCAGAGTCTGGAGGAAGAGAGGAGAGACACACACGCCACGGTGCTTGAGGTCCAGTGTAAAGTTCCCACAGTCGGTGATGGTTTGGGGTGCCATGTCATCTGCTGGTGTTGGTCCACTGGGTTTTCTGAGGTCCACGGTCAAAAGCAACCAGTACCTGGTTTAAGGACCATGGTATCCCTGTTCTTAACTGGCCAGCAAACTCGCCTGACCTTAACCTCATAGAAAATCTGTGGGCTATTGTGAAGAGGAAGATGCGATTCGCCAGACCCAACAATGCAGAAGAGCTGAAGGCCACTATCAGAGCCACCTGGGCTCTCCTAACACCTGAGCAGGGCCACAGACTGATGGACTCCATGCCACGCCGCATCGCTGCAGTGATTCAGGCTAAAGGAGCGCCGGCTCAGTGTTGAGTGCTGCACACGCTCACACTCTTCAGCTGGTCAAGAGCTCTAAAAATCCTTTCTTTGTGTTGGTCTAAAGTAATATTCTGATTTACTGAGATCCTGAATTTGGGATTTTCCTTAGTCGTCAGTTATAATCATCAAAACTAAAAGAAATAAACATCTGAGATATATCAGTCTGTGTGTAATGAATGAATATAATATACAAGTTTCACTTTTTGAATGGAATTAGTGAAATCAACTTGATGATATTCTAATTATATGACCAGCACCTGTAAGTGATGTAAAATATATATATACATGCAAATATTTCTTAAGTATATACATGTATATATGTGTACTCAAATAAATAAATATATATATATATATATATATATATATATATATATATATACATACACACATTATTTTGGATGTGATTAATCAAGATTATTCATTTGACAGCCCTAGATTATTGTCATTTTTATTTGAGTGATTTTTAATCATAAAACTGTGGTTTAAATGTTGTTTGTGGAGAATG
This sequence comes from Paracanthobrama guichenoti, assembly GCA_018749465.1. NCBI lineage: Eukaryota > Metazoa > Chordata > Actinopteri > Cypriniformes > Gobionidae > Paracanthobrama > Paracanthobrama guichenoti. The sequence continues at coordinate 3,364,146 of JAGHMJ010000029.1, forward strand.
TAATGTTTAAATATTAACTCTTTTTGCGCATAATGTGTGGCATACCCTGCGCTGCTTAAGTTTAATATTAATGCTTTTATACTTGCATTTGATTTAATTTGGCAGACGCTTTTATCGCTTTGAACTCAAGTCTGTAGCTTTTTACAAACTGAGCAACGAATGATTTTCTGTGTTTGGTCACAGATTATATCTATAAAGCTTGAACCTGGAATATTTTGATAGATCATACAGCTGCTGTTAGGGATGCACCGATATGAACATTTTAACTGATAATTCTTTATATTTGAAAGCCGATATATTGACCGATAAATCCAAATCCAAATGTTTATATCGTTTTTGAGAGTCTGATTGCAAAAGTCTCCGCATCAAAGCCATGTCCCAAGCACACAATTATGATGTTCTCATTATAATTTCCTGTAGTCTATATGACAGACTCGCGCTGCACATGTTGCTCTGAACCGTATTTTCCTTTTTTGAAGTGATTTGCAATTCAAACCCATCATGGTGATCAGTGTGTGCATCTGAAGTGTCTCAGCTGAAGGAAATAATACATTATTTATCGGCTTTAATATATCGGACACATTTTCCTATCGGGCCGATAACATTAAATATATCGGCCAATACCGATATGGTGGCCAATATATCGTGCATCCCTAAATTTTGTACATATCTGAAAATGGTAGTAAATGCATGTGTGAGTATATGTCATAACTGTTGCTTTATTGGATGGATGGTGGCTCATATTGTGTGTTTTTGCGTTTCAGACCATACATAGAAGAGCCACGATGTGTCACTATCCCCAAAGGGGCGGAGCCTCTGGGCATCTCCATCGTGGGTGGGGAGAATGGCGGCATTTTTGTTTCCAAGGTAACGAGGGGCAGCATTGCTCAGCAGCACCACCTGGAGTTTGGAGATCAGCTGCTGGAGGTGCGTTAGAAAACACTGCGAAATATAGAGCTCCCTTTAAATGGAACACATGTGAATCTCTCTCTTCTCTCTCTATAGTTTAACGGCATTAATCTCAGGAACGCCACAGAGCAGCAGGCGAGACTCATCATTGGGCAGCAGTGTGACACCATCACCATACTGGCACAGTACAACCCACACATGTACCAGCTGGGCAATCACTCTCGCTCTAGGTACACACACACACACACACACACACACACACACACACACACACACACACACACACACACACACACACACAATACATGTGACTCTGTGCTTTTAGAGTCCTGACATGGAAAGGCAAATTTAGCAGATTAGAGATGGGTGTTAATATAGTTTACATTTTGTCCATCCATCCATTAGTTTTTAGTCTCTTCTGCTCACCATTTATTTGATCAAAAATACAGAAAATAACACTTACATTGTGAAATATTATGATTTCGAATAATGGTTTTCTATTTTAATATACTTCAAAATATCATTTATTTCTGTGATCAAAGCTGAATTTTCAGTCTTCAGTGTCACAAAAATATTTCTATTTTTAATAAATGCAGTTTTTTTATTTTTATTCAGCAATGAATTCTGAAAAAGTATCACAGGTTACAAAAAAAAAACATATGAGACAAATCCTCATCTGAGAATGATTAGTGAAGGATCATGTGACACATGATGATAAACTCAGCTTTGATCACAGGAATAAATCACACTTTACTGTATATTCACACAGAGAACATTACATTAGAATATTTCACATTTTTTCCTGTATTTTTATCAAATAAATGGAGCCTTGGTGAACAGAAGAGACTTGTTTCTAAAACATTAGACATATTTCCAAACTTTTGACTGGTACTGTACTATAGGCTAATTCATTCAAATTAATAATATTAATAATTCATAAATTATTCATCAATTATGGCACCTGTAAGGTTTTGTTCAATTACATAATTTTGGTGTAGTGACAAGCCTAATTACTATTTGGTGATGTGTATCCCTGACACGGTTGAGTGATGCATATAAATGACAGGGTTAATAATTTCGATCATATTGCCCATCTTTAAGCAGTTTTGAAAGTAGTCATGGCATAATACTTATACATGTACTTATACAACCAATGCTGTCAGCTCCCGGATGGAGTCGTCCATAAGCTCCCATTCCACACCTGGTACACCCGACACGCTTAGCGAACAGGACAAGGGCACCATGACCCCGCCCTCCAAACAGACCACGCCCACATCCAGCCCTCACAGCGCCATCAGGTAATTAAACGCATTCTTTTTCTCTCACCGTCATCAGTGACGCCCACTGCTCTGGTTTAACTGCGCTGTCTGCTCTGTGATTGGCCAGGGATCGGAGTGAGGGCAGAAAACATGCGGAGCCGAGGCAGGTGGTGCTGAGGAAGTCTCAGGTGGATCTGGGGTTGAAGATCTGCGGAGGAAACCTAACGGGGGTGTTTGTGGAGGCCCTAGAAGAGGACAGTCCTGCTCGAGGAGCCGATGGCCTGCAGCCGGGAGATCTGATACTGGAGGTACGGAAGAGAGATCACTCACATTTGAGGTGGTTCAAACAAGACGCTTCCCTGTTGTGATGCCATTTCCTGTTTGCAGTGTAACTCAGTAAGTCTGAAGAATAAGACCGCTGAGGAGGTGTACCTAGAGATCCTGAAACCCGCAGAGAACGTCGTCCTCAGAGTCCAGAACCGACCCGAACACTTCAGGAGGGTCAAAGACGCACCTGGAGACGGGTTTTACATCAGGTAACGGACTGAAGCCTGTGTGTTTTGACTGGAATATAGAATCATCCATCCTTAATTATTCCATTAATAATAAAGTTTAATGTCATTTATTACATGATTCTGATTGTTGCATTTTGTGGTCAAATATTTGTGTATAAAGACATTAAAGGCACAATATGTAAGATTTTTGTATTAAAATATTCAAAAACATTGTTGACTTTATTTTGTTGACTTGTGTACTTAAATTATCCCAAATGTTTCCAAGAATTCAGAGATTCGAATTTCCGAGAAATAAGCGATTTTAACCAGGACACGAGCCGTGCGTCGCCAATCAATGACATCATACCCGCGTTATCCTCGATTTCCGGTTTTATTTTGTAGTAACCATGGAAACACCAAAGCCGCTTTAATATCTGACGTGTTTTATTAGACACTGTTTGGATCATTGATGGACTGAAACTGATCATTGTTCTCCAGCTCAACACAGTCTGATTGTTTAAATCTGGTGTTGTTGATTTACCGCACAGAGTGCCATGTTTTACCATGCCTGATATGATCTCGCTCACTGCAGTGTGAACAAGTGTCTCGTAGCGCCGAGCCAACGCACAGAGTAGCATTATAACATCACTTTAACACACTCACATCTGTGTGATATGATCAAACAGTGCTGCGTTACACACACACACACGAGCAGAAGCGGAAGCACTCTCCTGACAGAATAAAAGCTCCGCCCACTCAAGAGTCAAGACACGCCTTTGTTTTGAATAAGAGACCTCTAGCAGCGAAAAGTTACATATTGCGCCTTTTAACTACACAATTTTGTCCTCCTTAGAAAATGTATTTTCTTCATGACGCTGTCTGAGTTAATTAAGTGATAAAGTTTCCTTTGACCGATAAAATAAATAATTTGATTTGACCATTTAAGTTTCACAAAAGCCACACAAGTTTCATGAACATCTTTGGTCTCGTGAAATCTCCACATGTATTATTTTTAGTTAATGATAATAACCCTGCCTTATATAAATATCCACTGACCACAATAACTGTTTGGTTGAAATGTTGGTTCCTCTGACTAAAAACAATCAGAGCAAATAGGTAAATATCAAGATATATAGCGAATATTGCCAAAAAGATGTGTATATATACAGTACATTATATCATCTATATCTTCTGGCTGCATGATGCTTTACTCTGTTTGTCTTTCAGGGCTTTATTTGACCATGTCGGTGATTTAGAGCAGGAGTTGAGTTTCAAGAAGGATGATATTCTCTACGTGGACGACACACTGCCCAGGGGGAATTTCGGCTACTGGTTGGCATGGCAACTGGACGAGAACGCACAGAAGCTGATGCGTGGACATGTGCCCAGCAAGTGCATGTATGTCTTTTTGTGATATTCATGTAATAATCACTGGTTTCATGAAAAATGCATTCTTCTTTAATACTTGAGTCAAGCTGTTTAAAGGTGCAGTGTGTAGTATTTATGAGGATCTATTGACAGAAATGCAGTATAACACATAACTATGTTTTCAGTGGAGTATAAAGACCTTACATAATGAACCGTTATGATTTTATCACCTTAGAATGAGCCTTTTCTATCGACACACACCGCGGGTCCCTTACAGTCGCCATTTTGCGCTGCCATGTTTCTACAGTAGCCCTAAAGGGACAAACTTCTCTACAGAGCGCTAGCTACTCTCTGCTGTCCCCGACATCTTTGTCCTGTGTCAGCCACCGTAGCTTCTTTGTGCTTCGTAAGGGAGGGGTGAGCGGTGGGGCGGTTGCAATTCGCATCCTCACCTCTAGATGTCGCTAAAAATCACACACTGCACCTTGCACGTGTTCATTTAATGAATTAGTTATTGGGAAAAATTACGCATTTAACGCAAACATTTTTAGCGCATTTAAAGCACCCGCCCCAGACCTACGTAGTTCATGTTTGTCAATCAACTGTATGAAGCATAAGATGAAGCAGGGCAACAACTCACTGTGTGATGAAACCTATAGAAAGCAGTTAGAATGACCCATAAATTCTAGCCTGACGTCGATTCTAGTCAGAATATGGGTGATACTGCTCCGTTGGGCTGTGATTATGGGGCGTGTTTCAACCGAACCAGGAAAGAAAATGCCTCTGCACTCAATTGGATAGACTTACAACCAATCAGAGCAGCGGAGTAAGTGACGCATGTTGAGCGACGCATAGTAGTGGGAAGTTCAGATCATTTTACGGACTTTGAATCTCGTTCAGCAAAATGAACAAATCTTATTTTCAAGTCATTTCGTTCCTTTCAGCAGAATATAATTAAAATGTCACATGTTAAATTCCCCAACACATCTAGTACTCATGCAAACGTTGATCACATTTGGAATAAAAAATAAATTATAAGCTAATGCAGCCAAGGCCAAACTTTAATAAAGAAATGATTCACTAATTGCTTAGCTGGGTCTTCAGGCTATGCAGTCTGTTAGTTCACCTCACCTCCGAATCCGAGTCATTCTTTCTTTTGTCACTTCACATTTAATCACGTCTGTTCCCTGGAAAGATTAGTACAGCTCTCGTGTCTTCGGGTTCGAGTCGTTAGTTCCGTTATCAGTGTCTGATCCGAGCCGTGACAGCCCCATATTGATTAGTTCATCTCTCTGAGACAGACCGAACTTCCCGACCTCAAATGTTGTGGGCGGGGCTAAGTTCGGCTGGCATCCAGGCTACAAAAATTCTAGATATCAGGGCAATGGATGAGTATCCTGTATGAGTTTTTGTCTCATAATTATCTCATGATATACACTCACCTAAAGGATTATTAGGATCACCTATTCAATTTCTCATTAATCCAATTATCTAATCAACCAATCACATGGCAGTTGCTTCAATGCATTTAGGGGTGTGGTCCTGGTCAAGACAATCTCCTGAACTCCAAACTGAATGTCAGAATGGGAAAGAAAGGTGATTTAAGCAATTTTGAGCGTGGCATGGTTGTTGGTGCCAGACAGGCCGGTCTGAGTATTTCACAATCTGCTCAGTTACTGGGATTTTCACGCACAACCATTTCTAGGGTTTACAAAGAATGGTGTGAAAAGGGAAAAACATCCAGTATGCGGCAGTCCTGTGGGTGAAAATGCCTTGTTGATGCTAGAGGTCAGAGGAGAATGGGCCGACTGATTCAAGCTGATAGAAGAGCAACTTTGACTGAGATAACCACTCGTTACAACCGAGGTATGCAGCAAAGCATTTGTGAAGCCACAACACGCACAACCTTGAGGCGGATGGGCTACAACAGCAGAAGACCCCACCGGGTACCACTCATCTCTACTACAAATAGGAAAAAGAGGCTACAATTTGCACAAGCTCACCAAAATTGGACAGTTGAAGACTGGAAAAATGTTGCCTGGTCTGATGAGTCTCGATTTCTGTTGAGACATTCAGATGGTCGAGGCAGAATTTGGCGTAAACAGAATGAGAACATGGATCCATCATGCCTTGTTACCACTGTGCAGGCTGGTGGTGGTGGTGTAATGGTGTGGGGGATGTTTTCTTGGCACACTTTAGGCCCCTTAGTGCCAATTGGGCATTGTTTAAATGCCACAGCCTACCTGAGCATTGTTTCTGACCATGTCCATCCCTTTATGACCACCATGTGCCCATTCTCTGATGGCTACTTCCAGCAGGATAATGCACCATGTCACAAAGCTCGAATCATTTAAGATTGGTTTCTTGAACATGACAATGAGTTCACTGTACTAAAATGGCCCCCACAGTCACCAGATCTCAACCCAATAGAGCATCTTTGGGATGTGGTGGAACGGGAGCTTCGTGCCCTGGATGTGCATCCCACAAATCTCCATCAACTGCAAGATGCTATCCTATCAATATGGGCCAACATTTCTAAAGAATGCTTTCAGCACCTTGATGAATCAATGCCACGTAGAATTAAGGCAGTTCTGAAGGAGAAAGGGGGTCAAACACAGTATTAGTATGGTGTTCCTAATAATCCTGACAGGTGAGTGTAGTTAACTATACAAAATGGCGCCGCTGTGTTTGGTCGCCGTTCAGGTCGCTCCGCGAAGACTGTGCTTTTATTTACTATTTTACTTTCTTTTACTCTCAGTTTTTACAAACTTATCATCTGCATTGATCTACTACGACAGCAAAACTCTTTTGGACATTGGTTACCTCTACACTGGACTGTTTCAGGACACTTTCGCCGATCCTCTGTGGCCATCTGAGATTCTTCGGAACGCCGAGTTGAACAATGGACAGAGCCAGCGGCGTAGAACAAAGAAACACCGTGGGAAACGTGCTGGTATCCGTAACAGACTGAGGAAAAGGGCATTCAGACCTCCTCTCCCGAGCATTCTTCTAGCAAATGTTCAATCCTTGGATAATAAGATGGACGATCTTAGAGCCAGGATAAGTTTTCAACGGGACATGAGAGACTGTAATATATATTGTTTGTCTGAAACATGGCTCACGCCCGCGGTCCCGGACACAGCTGTGACGCCGTCGGAGAACTTCTCTGTTTTCGGATGGACAGAACAGCGAGGCCGGTAAATCCAAAGCGGTGGAGTGTGTTTCATGATCAACAAGAAATGGTGCGATCCCAGGAACATCACCATTCTCTCGCGGTCCTGCTCACCTCATCTGGAACATTTAACAATCATCTGCCGCCCATTCTATCTGCCTAGGGCGTTTTCTGCGGTTGTCGCGACCGCCGTTTACATCCCACCGCAGGCAGACACAGCGCTGGCTTTATCTGGCCTTCATGATGTTGCCAGCGGCGTCATAAACCAACATCCCGACGCGGCAGTCATTGTCGCGGGCGATTTTAACAAAGCAAACCTAATGAAAGTCCTGCCAAACTTTCACCAGCACGTCTCCTGCCCCACACGAGGAGCAAACACACTGGATCACTGCTACTCTCCGTTTAAGAACGCCTATAAAGCGCGGTCACTTCCAGCGTTTGGCAAATCGGATCATGCCGCCATTTTCCTCACTCCCGAATACAAACAAAAGCTCCTCCAGGAACCCGGTGGCGGGAAGTTAAGCGTTGGTCGCCCCACTCAGAGACCGCGCGCTTCAGGCAGCTCTGGGCGATGTGGATTGGGACATGTTCGAGCGAGTTCAGCTGGCGTAAGCGAGTTCACAGGCGTGGCGCTTTGCTTCATCAACACGCTTACAGAGCAAGCCACGCAAACAATAACAATAACGTCCTTCTCAAATCAGAAACCGTGGGTGGACAATTCAATCCGCGCGGCAGTGAACGCATGCACTGCTGCTTACAACGCCGGTCTCCATTCAGGGAATATGAATGAATACAGATCGTCCTGCTATGCTCTCAGACGAGCAGTTAAAGCCGCAAAACTCCGTTATAAAGACCGAGTGGAGTCTCATTTCCAACTCAACGACTCGCGGCGCATGTGGCAAGGTCTGAGGTCCATCTGCTCCTTTGGATCTAAATCCTCTGCAGAGGTGAACGCTGATCCGTTGCTCGTGAACGCAGTTAACCTCTTTCTATGCTCGCTTTGACTGTAACGCGCGACAACGCGACTCCGCCAAGTGGCGCGCGTTAGAGGAAATTACTCAGAGCAGCAACAATCACGTGATCTCTGTCTCGGAGGATGAAGTTCGGAGAGCACTGCAAGCGTGTGGGCGTCAGGAAAGCTGCTGGGCGGATGGTATTTCAGGTCGTGTTCTGCGGTCCTGTGCTGATCAGCTCACCGGGTTGTTTACATCTATCTTTAATGAGTCCTCGCTACATCTGTGGTCCCCACCTCCTTCAAAAAATCCACCATCATCCCTGTCCCTAAGAACAGTAAACCCTCTTGCCTAAATGACTATCGTCCAGTGGCTCTCACGTCTATAGTCATGAAGGTCTTTGAGAGACTCATTAAAAACACCATTTGCGCCTTCATTCCTGACACTTTGGACCCTCTTCAGTTTGCCTATCGTCCCAATAGATCGACTGAAGATGCCACCTCTCATGTCCTCCACTCCTCCCTCACTCACATCGACAGCAAAAGTGGGAACTACGTAAGACTGCTATTTATTGACTATAGCTCAGCCTTTAACACCATAGTTCCCACCAAGCTAACCTCCAAACTCCTGGATCTCGGCCTGAATCCTTCTCTCTGCCACTGGATTGAGGACTTCCTCACTGGCAGGCCTCAGGTGGTGAGAATAGGCCAGTCCACCTCCACCTCCATCACCCTGAGTGTGGGAGCTCCACAGGGCTGTGTCCTGAGCCCCCTGCTCTACTCTCTCTACACGCATGACTGTTTGTCCACACACAGCTCCACCTCTATCATCAAATTTGCTGATGATACTGTTGTCCTGGGCCTCATTTCCAACAACAATGAGACGGCATACTTGGACGAGGTGGAGCATCTAACATCATGGTGCCAGGACAACTGTCTCTCTCTGAATGTTGGCAAGACCAAAGAAATGATTGTGGACTTCAGGAAGAGACAGCAACGGACATACTCCCCCCTCATGATCAGCGGGTCACCAGTAGAGAGAGTGAGCAGCTTCAAGTACCTGGGTGTAAACATCTCAGAGGACCTGACCTGGACTGCTCACATTTAGACACAGGTGAAAAAAGCCAGGCAAAGACTGTACCACCTGCGCCAGCTGAGGAAATTCAGGGTTTCACCAGCTATCCTGAAAACTTTCTATTTAGGGGCGATAGAAAGTGTTTTAACTCAGTGCATCACAGCGTGGTATGGGAACAGCACCAGTCATGACCGCAAAGCCCTGCAAAGAGTAGTGCGCTTATCGGCGTATCTCAGGGTCAGCTCTCCCGTCTCTGCAGGACGTCTACACCAAACGCTGCAAAGGTAGAGCTACCAAGATCATCAAGGACTCTAATCACCCTGCAAACCCTCATTTCACGCTGCTACCATCTGGTAGCGCTTCCGAAGCCTGATGGCCAAAACTGAGAGACTCAGGAGGAGCTTCTTCCCCAGGCCATCAGACTCCTGAACTCAGTCACTTAACATCACGTGACTTCACGCCAGGATAAACATCGATACACTGACATTGCACTGCACTTTCTGTTCTCGTTGTTACTGTGTAACAACCTGTCATAAACCTGTTTGCACATTATACTCTTTATACATTTGTTAACCACATATTTATAAGTCTACAGTTTACTCACTGCAAAGTCTACTTCAATTATTTTATTCCACTTTATCCTTATTTGTTACCTTTTTTTCTCTTGACTTGATTATTTATAATTCTACAGATATAGATATATATATATATATATATATATATATAGAGAGTATTTTTTTATATCCTATTTCTATTATAATTTCCCCCTTGTGTTTTTAACTGTGAATTTGCACTGTCCATGGAGCGGACCTGTTTACATTTCACTGCCGGTTGTATATTCTGTATATAACTGTGTATGTGACAAATAAAACTCTTGAATCTTAAGCAATATTACATACGTAACAAGCGCAATATCACACGAGTGCAAATGTGATATTGATTTTAATATTTTAGACACAATATTGTCTGTTTTTGCTCAAATTTGCCAACGAAAATATTACCTATAAAGCCAAAGCAGAACTGTTGTACGTCTCCGAGCAACACAGCCATGTTTCGTTTCTGAATGAATCCGTGTTTTGAGGGAATCAAACAGGTGAATCAATGATTCAATGACTCGTTTATAAAGAGAGCCATTTACTTAATTTCAGAATGAATCAGCCATTTGAACGAATCAAATGAATCAGTGACTCACTCATTTAGACATACTGGCAGTTTTAATTTCATTTCATTAAAAAAATTATTTCATTTTTTAATATTAATAAAAAATCCATTAAAAGTAGTGTTCTAGTAAATTCTATGTTGAGTCAAATATTTGTTTTTCTAAAGCTACTTTTCGTAGTGACGCGTTTCTCATTTTACACAATAACAATAAAATTATGTTTTGGGGGTAATTTGACATGCGATTAATCGCCACATTGTGTAATTAATTAGATTTAAGCATTGTAATCGCTTGACAGCCCTACTTATAAGATGTTTGTGTGTGTGTGTGTGTGTGTGTGTGTGTGTGTGTGTGTAGGATGGATCAAGATTCCCAGCGGCGGTACAGCATCACAGACGGAAAGGACGAGAGCGGTTCCAGTAAGACGCTCTCAGCCGCAGCGCGCCGGTCGTTCTTCCGCCGTAAACTCAAACACAAGCGCAGCAGCTCCAAAGACGCGCGTGACGCTCCTGCGGCAGACGCCATCAGCACAGACTCCGTGCTGTACATGGAGGGTGAGAAACTTCACACATGAGCTCTGTTCTCAAACCTCACGTTTCATTTCTAATTTACTCTGTTTGTGATTTCTCAGACTGTGTAAGTCCGGCGTATCAGCGTGTGCAGAAAGTGGAATCGGCCAGTCGCAGGCCGGTGTTGATACTGGGGCCTCTTGTTGAGCCAATCAAAGACATGCTGCTCAGAGAGGCTCCTGGGAAATACTGCCGCTGTTTACCTGGTGAGATCTACTCACATTTGACACGGAATGGGGTCATGACATGGATTTTTAAAAAAATCATGTTCCTTGGTGATCAGTTATAATGTTAAAGTCCTCCTGTGGTGAAAATCGAGTTTTTAATGTTGTTTATATGTCTATGTGGTGTTTTAATGTGCTTTAAGTCCAACTGAAACTTGTAAATATATTATTTACAGGTATTGGACTTGTAAAAAGCGCTATATAAATAAAGGTGATTTTGATTTTGATTTGGTTTAAGACCATGTGCAAATTCATAAGTCAACACCATTTCTGAGTTTTTTATTTATTTATTTTTTAACTGCAGTGAACCAAAAACAGTCTCAAAAATGTGGTTTGAATTTGCTGGTGTTTCTGACGTCATAAACTACCTTATAACCAATCATGTCAAGCTATTTTAAGGCACAATTTTTTACACTGGAAATTTATTTTTGTTTTATTGACTACAGGGGGACTTACACTATAAACATACACTATATTGCCAAAAGTATTAGGCCGCCCCTCCAAATCCCTGAGTTCAGGTGTTCAATCCCTTCATGGCCACAGGTGTATAAATCAAGCACTAGGCATGCAGACGCTTCTACACACATTTGTGAAAGAATGGGTCGCTCTCAGGAGCTCAGTGAACTCAAGCGTGGTACCGTGATAGGTTGCCACCTGTGCAATAAGTCCATTCCTGACATTTCCTCACTACTAAATATTCCACGCTCAACTGTTAGTGGGATTATAACAAAGTGGAAGCGATTGGGAACAACAGCAACTCATGAGTCACAGAGCGGGGTCAGCGCATGCTGAGGGTCACAGTGCGCAGAAGTCACCAACTTTCTGCAGAGTCAATAGCTCCAGACCTCCAGACTTCTGTGGCCTTCAGATGAGCTCAAGAACAGTGCGTAGAGAGCTTCATGGAATGGGTTTCCATGGCCGAGCAGCTCATCCAAGCCTTACATCACCAAATGCAATGCAAAGCGTGGGATGCAGTGGTGTAAAGCACGCCGCCACTGGACTCTAGAGCAGTGGAGACGTGTTCTCTGAGTGACCAATCACGCTTCTCTGTCTGACAATCCCATGGACGAGTCTGGGTTTTTCAGGGGTTGGGCTTGGACCCTTAGTTCCAGTGAAAGGAACTCTTAATGCTTCAGCATATCAAAACATTTTGGACAATTTCATGCTCCCAACTTTGTGGGATCAGTTTGGGGACGGTCCCTTCCTGTTCCAGTATGACTGCGCACCAGTGCACGTCGGTCCATAAAGACATGGATGAGTGATTTTGGTGTGGAGGAACCTGTCTGGCCTGCACAGAGTCCTGACCTCATCCCGATAGAACACCTTTGGGATGAATTAGAGTGGAGACTGCGAGCCAGGCCTTCTCGTCTAACATCAGTGCCTGACCTCACAAATGCTCTTCTAGAAGAATCGTCAAAAATTCACATAAACACACTCCTAAACCTTGTGGAAAGCCTTCCCAGAAGAGTTGAAGCTGTTAGAGCTGCAAAGGGTGGGCCAAGTCCATATTAAACCCTACGGATTAAGAATGGGAAGTTCATGTGCATGTAAAGGCAGGCATCACCGCCCACTCGCTATTGCATGCGAGTAAGTGTTTTGAAAACATTCTCCATATAAAGCCGTCATTTACAGACAAAGCATTATGAATTCATTTCCTCATAGTTTGGGATGCAGCTGCTGTCAGATGCTTCATCTGTCAACAAAAGTTTCTTTGTGAACCCTCCATTACACTGTGCTTAATTTCTCCTGTCATGACCCCTTTAAAGCATCACAGCATCTCTTACCATGACTGAGTTGTCATGTTTGGTGGTTTATGACTGGGATCATATTCTTTCTCACTGGCTCTTGGTTTTGTTCAGAGGGGATGAAGGCAACCCAGCAGGCCATTGAGCGAGGCGTCAAAGACTGTCTCTTCATCGACTACAAGCGCAGGAGCGGCCACTTTGATGTGACGACTGTGGCGTCCATTAAGGAAATTACAGAGAAGGTGAGAGACACTCAGACTCTTATGAAGCAACTCTGTTCCTGTCGCTTCAGTGTGAAGTGAATCCATTTATAGAAATATGAATTGATTTCATGAATATGTTATGTTTCGCTTAAAGACAACAAAGCCTATTTAGGATCCAATTTATTTAGCATAATGAGAATTACAGAAATCATTGCAACGTCTGGAAACATTAAGAAGAAATAATCTGGGTTGAAAAGATACATAAATTTGTATTAATTTATCAGATATATTTTTGATGCAAAGTAACAAATGTAAAAAAATAAAAACATTTAAAAATTAGGAAATTTGTCATGAAATTTTCATGACATGGTTCTAAACCATTTCTTTAAAGTTGTATTTTATATATATATAGTTTCAAATGTCAATATTTTATTCAGAATACAACATAGATGACGTATCAAATGTTTAAACTGAGAAAATGTATCATTTTAAGGGAAAAATAAGTTGATTTTAAATTTCATGGCATCAACACATCTCAGAAAAGTTGGGACAAGGCCATGTTTCCCACTGTGTGGCATCCCCTCTTCTTTTTCTAACAGTCTGCAAACGTCTGGGGACTGAGGAGACAAGCTGCTCAAGTTTAGGAATAGGAATGTTGTCCCATTCTTGTCTAATACAGGCTTCTAGTTGCTCAACTGTCTTAGGTCTTCTTTGTGGCATCTTCCTCTTTATGATGCTCAAATGTTTTCTATGGTGAAAGATCTGGACTGCAGGCTGGCCATTTCAGTCCCGGATCCTTTCTTCTACGCAGCCATGATGTTGTAATTGATGCAGTATGTGGTCTGGCATTGTCATGTTGGAAAATGCAAGGTCTTCCCTGAAAGAGACGACGTCTGGATGGGAGCATATGTTGTTCTAGAACTTGGATATCTCTTTCAGCATTGATGGAGCCTTTCCAGATGTGTAAGCTGCCCATGCCACACGCACTCATGAACCCCATCCCATCAGAGATGCAGGCTTCTGAACTGAGCGCTGACAACAACTTGGGTTGTCCTTGTCCTCTTTAGTCCGGATGACATGGCGTCCCAGTTTTCCCAAAAGAACTTCAAATGTTGATTGGTCTGACCACAGAACAGTTTTCCACTTTGCCACAGTCCATTTTAAATGAGCCTTGGCCCAGAGAAAACGCCTGCGCTTCTGGATCATGTTTAGATTTGGCTTCTTTTTTGACCTGTAGAGTTTTAGCCGGCAACGGCGAATGGCACGGTGGATTGTGTTCACGACAATGTTTTCTGGAAGTATTCCTGAGCCCATGTTGTGATTTCCATTACAGTAGCATTCCTGTATGTGATGCAGTGCCGTCTAAGGGGCGGAGATCACGGGCATCCAGTATGGTTTTCCGGCCTTGACCCTACACGCACAGAGATTGTTCCAGATTCTCTGAATCTTTGGATGATATTATGCACTGTAGATGATGAGAACTTCAAACTCTTTGCAGTGTTTCTCTGAGAAACTCCTTTCTGATATTGCTCCAGTATTTTTGGCCGCAGCATTGGGGGAATTGGTGATCCTCTGCCCATCTTGACTTCTGAGAGACACTGCCACTCTGAGAGGCTCTTTTTATACCCAATCATGTTGCCAGTTGACCTAATAAGTTGCAGATTGGTCCTCCAGCTGTTCCTTATGTACATTTAACTTTTCCGGCCTCTTATTGCTCCCTGTCCCAACTTTTTTGGAATGTGTAGCTCTCATGAAATCCAAAATGAGCCAATATTTGGCATGACATTTCAAAATGTCTCACTTTCAACATTTGATATGTTATCTATATTCTACTGTGAATAAAACATAAGTTTATGAGATTTGTAAATTATTGCATTCCTTTTTATACACAATTTGTACAGTGTCCCAACATTTTTGGAATCGGGTTTGTGTATATATATATATATCTCTCTCTCTCAGGACTGTCACTGTCTGCTGGACATCGCTCCTCATGCCATCGAGCGCCTGCACGTCGTCAACATTTACCCCATCGTCATCTACATACGATACAGAAATGCCAAGCAGATCAAGTGAGTGACGTCTGCCTTTAGATGTTTGCATGGACAAATGCGCATATATCAGGGTTCCCACTCATCCTGGAAAATTAGAGAAAACTTTTAAAAAAGTAAACAAGCAAAGGGTTTATCACTGGCCCAAAACAATTTCCGTTGTTTGCAGAAAGTGCGATGTTCAGGAATGCTCTCAGGAGTTCTGACAGTTTGTCATAATGTTTGATTAAGAGCTCATATTAAAAACTGATTTTATAGTTAAGTCATGGCAATAAACTCTACGCCTTTTAAAGACTTACAGAGCAATATATTACTTTTGGGCGTGATCCTTGTCTTTTATTCTCACTGCAGTAAAATTGAAAATTTCCTGGAAAAGCCCTGGAAAATGATCGCTGAAAAAGAGTGGGAAGCCTGTATATGTCTCTAATTCATCCTGAATGTCTGTTTTTCCTCTTGATTATATAGTATTAAAGGATCAGTTCACCTGATAATCTCCTCACCCCCGTCTCATCCCAGATGTTCATGTCTTTCTTTCTTCGGTGGAAAGGAAATGAAGTTTTTTGAGGAACACATTCCAGGATTTTTCCCCATATAAGATTCAAGATTCAAGAGTTTTATTTGTCACATACACAGTTATATACAGAATATACAACCGGCAGTGAAATGTAAACAGGTCCGCTCCATGGACAGTGCAAATTCACAGTTAAAAACACAAGGAGGAAATTATATAGAAATAGGATAAAAAAGTACTCTCTATATATATATATATGTATATGTAGAATTATAAATAATCAAGTCAAGTAGAAAAAATAAATAAAGAAGTGGAATAAAATAATTGAAGTAGACTGTGCAGTGAGTAAACTGTAGACTTATAAATATGTGGTTAACAAATGTATAAAGAGTATAATGTGCAAACAGGTTTATAACAGGTTATTACACAGTAACAACGAGAACAGAAAGTGCAGTGCAGTGTCAGTGTATCGATGGTCACGTGATGTTAAGTGATTCAGGAGTCTGATGGACTTCAATGGGAACCAACGGCTGAAGGTCCAGATCAATGCAGTTTCAGAGGAAGGGCTTCAGAGGCTCTGACCGATCCCAGAGGAATAGGGTCTGATCCAGACAAACCATCGGACATTTTCTAGAAATTGCTCATCTTGCGCTGCTCTGCGACCCACCACGGATTGTAATCACATCAGAAAGGTCACGCTAGACTAGGGAAGTCCCGCCCCAAGCGCTCGTGTGAAGACTGATACAAACATCCTTTACAAAAACACTCCATCTCCAACCTCAAAATCGCCCGACATCGTTGTTTAACCTTTTTTTGCTAAAGGATGTTTGTATCAGTCTTCACACGAGCGCTTCGTAAACACGGGGCGGGATTTCCCAAGTCTAGCGTGACCTTTCCCACAGGATTACAATCCGTGGTGCGTCACAGAGCAGCGCAAGATGAGCAATTTCTAGAAAATGCCCGATGGTTTGTCTGGATCAGACCCTATTCCTCTGGGATCGGTCAGAGCCTCTGAAGCCCTTCCTCTGAAACTGCATTGATCTGGACCTTCAGCCGCTGGTTCCCATTGAAGTCCATTATGTGGAGAAAAATCCTGGAATGTTTGAAGTGAACTAATCCTTTAATGCCACATTCAGTGCTATTGCATCTTTAGAATGCATCGACAACACAATGTCAATTATTGCATGACTCTCATGAGTTGGTTCTTTCTTATGAAAAAGACATGAATTTGAATCAGTGCAATGACTGCATTAGCAGCTCCCATCAAATGGTGTGTGTGTGTGTGTGTGTGTGTGTGTGTGTGTGTGTGTGTGTGTGTGTGTGTGTGTGTGTGTGTGTGTTTTGTTGACTCAGGGAGCAGAAAGACCCCGTGTACCTGCGGGACAAAGTGTCACAAAAACATTCCAAAGAGCAGTTCGAGTCTGCGCAGAGGATCGAGCAAGACTACAGCAAATACTTCACAGGTGTGAGCCGCGCACGCATGCATTTACACGCTGACGCACATATGACCACGACGTGTTGGTGTGTGATTTGTGTTGGTGCTGTTCTGATGCAGGTGTCGTCCAGGCCGGCAGTCTGTCCAACACATGCACTCAGATCATGGCCGTCGTGGACCAGGAGCAGAACAAAGTCCTTTGGATTCCTGATGGAAGCACGTGAAGATGAACACACATCCATCACAATAACAGCCTCGCTAGCAATCTCACACTGCTGTACAACTCACCAGGGCTGGGCGCTATGTCACGCGCTCATTAAATATTTACCGTTTAATGAGCAACACGAATGTTTCATAATGCTTTTATTTGGTCATCAATCGATTCAAAGCTCTGATTCATCGCATCATCACTCATAGATGCTCATAAATGTCCCTTTGCAATTATGCTTATGAGTATTTTAGCTTAACGACCATCCTAGAACATGTTAGAAATGTGCTAATTCGTGCTAGTAACGTGCTAGCAATGCATTTAAACATGTTAGCAATGTGATAAATCATGTTAACATGTTAAAACCTGTTAGCAACAGGTTATTTTATGTTAACAAAATGCTAGCAACATGTTAATTAATGCTCACAGTGTTTAAAACCAATGCTAGTAACATGTTAATTCGAGTTAACAACATGCTAACGCCTGTTAACGTGTTATAACATGATAGTAACATTAATTCATGTTCACAACATGCTAATTTATGCTAGCAACATTGTTTAATATTAACAAAATTCTAAGACATGTTAGAAACATGCTAACAATGTGTTACAACATGCTAGTAACATGTTAATTCATGCTAACGTGTTAAAACATGTTAATTTATGCTAGCAAAGTGTTCAATCTTATCAGTGTGGTAAAACATGCTAGCAATGTGTTAAAACTAAATGCTAGTTTATGCTCTTTCCACCTCACTAAATGTAAAGCTTTCAAACCTTTATAAGTTTGTCCCAACGAAGTTTACTCATGTAAATATTGCAGTTTATTTGTTATCTTTGGCTATATCGCCCAGCCCTGAACTCTCTCTTCTCTCTCTCTCTCACACACACACACACACACACACACACACACACACACACTCGCTCTCAGGCGACGATCACATCTGTTAGACTGTCGTTTGCGACTCGAGCGAGTGAGCGAGCAGCAATATCCTCCGTTCACTGTGTTTTCTCTGTGGTAACACTAATTTATGAGGGCTTTCATGTAGTTCTTCATGTTTACAGAGTTGATGTTTATGACCCAGCTTACTTGAATGTTTAACTTCATGTCTCTGTCCCTGTGTGGGTCCGGTCCGAGCAGACGCATCCACGCGCTAGTTCGACACAGACGCTCCATTTACGGTTAAAGATACTGACTGTTAGGTTTGTTTTCCGGTTAAAGGATTCATTCACCTGAAGATGAACCTTCTGTCATCATTTACCTTCACAAAAGCAGAGGTTTAGCAGGATGTTCGAGCTGCTCTTTTCCACACAATGGGCCTTATTCATGAAACTATCCTCACTAACAAATTCTAACAAGTAATTTGCACGTAAAGTGGACCTTTATGAAAATTCACAAACGTATACCACCGATCCGGTAGTTAAACGTGTGTATATTAATGAATTCCAAACATTCGTAAACAGGGCATGTGTGCACGCTCATTCATAATTAGCATAATCCCCGCCCATGAGTTACAACTGCGCAAGTGACCTGCCCAGGAACACTGTGGAATCTTCTGGACTTCCTTCTCAGGTTTGCTGAAGAGACTAATTGGCCATATGCCTAGCAATAAGTATTAAATTATCATATGTCCTCCCCCGGTTTCTCTTGATACTGAAGTGACTTCAACTGCAGTTCATGGACTGGCCACTAGAGACCGGCTCCAGAAGGGAGCAGAATCTCATTGAGCTCCATGTTAAAATGCCCAACTTTACAGCAGAATAACACATGTTTACAGCCTGGGACAAATTGTGGTTTTGGTCTATACGGCTAATTTTGCCCTTCATGACGACTGTGAGGGGGTGAATATTTTTTTATAACTCATCTGTTTGCATTATATAAAGCCTTAAAGTTCTGTACAATTAAGGGCATGGCCACATGAGTGACCAGTGGATTGCCGCTGCTGTCACTACTAGCTGTCTGTTAGCTCCACCCACTCCACCTCTTTGCCCATTGTCAGTTATCCGGGAGTGACGTGCGGTGATGCGCTGCCAAAATGGCAACGGCCACACTTTAGGCTTCAGAAACGTTCTTCAGAAACCTACGGGTGACGTCACAGATGTCCATATTTTTTTACAGTCTATGGTGCCCACCCAAGCATTTTTACCCAGCTAAAAAAATCAGCTCTTCTGAAAACGTCTGGTGGCGCATCGCAAGCGATTTGCAAGCAGCGTTTTTCCAGCTAAGGTTGCTATGATACAGAATCCATGGCAGTAATGTGTACTGGCATCTCATTTTGAATATTACTGAATATAAAAGTAACCAACAATATTAACTTCTCCGTTGTTGTTCAGTCGGTGTACAAGTGGAACGATTGGTCGGTGTAGTATTTGTCCTGCCCCCCCTCTACTGTGATTGGACGGCTGGGTAAGAAGTAGCCGCGTTTGGAAATGGAAAACGCGTCAATGTTGCAGAATAGAATTACAGGAAAACTGCCAGATACTCCTCATAGTATAAGATGCTTTCCTTGACTTTAATGCTTGGATAGCACACCCATGTCTCCTTCGATGAAATATAATGGCTAGTGTGGTGGCTGGGATATACATAAACACAACATACATGCCATAATTTTGAAATGACTTATCGAGAGGGTAAAAAAAATAAGTTTGTCACATGAAGGCCTGTTCACACCGGGACGATTTGCGTGTTTATCACCGATGTCTAACGCCTCGTGACTAAACAAAGGGCGCCAGTGTGAGTGTGCACACCGACGCGCAAAACGCCAGGAGTAAAAGTGTCATTTTGAAAAAAAGGTTCAGGTTCGTTTTATTTTGTTTTGACGCGGCACGTTAAAAACTGTCCGACCAATGAGATCGGCGCTTTTGTTGACGTGCCTGGAGCTGCTGAAGTTACAGTAAAACACCACTTGGTGGCGCTCAAGCGCAGAACGGTCTTGCCGAGCACACGTTGCTATGACGAAGAGGAAGTACACAAAGGAGAAGATGAGCTGCTAATGCTGCTTGCCAGTTAGCAAAAAGTGTGTGAATGGTTTTGGCAAGCACGTAAATACGGTCTCTCCTCTTCTTCTGTGTGACAAGCGAGTGTTAGTAGCGTAAAGTGGCGCCATCTTGTGTACCGGGAGCGCCATCTACTGAATTTGCACGTTCACTCGGCGCATCGAAAATCGCTGGAGTGTGAACACAAAGACGTGCCGATAAGCGCACGCGATAATCGTCCCGGTGTGCACAGGCCGTGAATGGCAACGTCATTTCGCAATCATTTTTTAACGACATTTAGAAATCTGTAATGGACACGCCGTTAGTGACGAGCTCTGCCTATTACCCAAAGTTGAACGGTTTAAAAAAAAAAATAAAAATACACAACGTTCAAATGTTTTACGTGGTAGGGAGCAGGTGTACATTTCTTTCGTACCAGCTAACATTTTGAAAATACGAATGTTTTTGTGATGCACATCCGAACGGCTTTACGAGCGATTTACACACACATCCGTTCTGCTCGTGTTTCACGAATGAGGCCCAATGAAAGCCTGAAAACGACAGCATAAAATAAAGCATTTTTAACTTTCTGAGGGGTTTTCTCACTCGTATGAGTCAGGATGAAGTTGTGCGTTGTGCTTTCACGGCATGGAAAAGAGCAGCGTGAACGAAATGTTCTTCATTTTCGAGTGAACTTTTCCTTTTGAGCTTCAATGTAGCAGTTTCTTTTAAATGTACTTTTTTATTATTTAAATGAACGATGCAATAATCTGCTGCATGATCATTTTACTATATGCTCTGATTATTTTTACTGTCCCGGTCGTTTTTTAACTCTAATTTAAATGTCTTTTTGTAGTCGAGTATTAGGCTAAATGCTTAATAGTATCTTGAAGCTCCTCTCCTGATGTGCCAAAGGGTTTCTTCTGCTTTGCCTGTATTTTTGCACTTGAGTTGGATGGAAAAGGTGGACAGACCTACTGTACTTGATTAATCCCAGACGGGAGATCGAGTAATCCTCGTTCAGAGTTAGCTAATCCTCTCTGTAGTGAAACTCAGTTGCAGGAGAGCTTTGGTACTACACTAGTCGGGTGTTCACTAGCCACAGTGACATCACTTCCTTTTCCTGACCCATGATGACCAATGAAACGAGTCGCCTGGTTTAGCTGCTTCAACGTCACGTCATGTTCTTCCACTCCCGACGGCATCATAACTCCGGTGTTTGTAGCTGGAAAAAACATGTAATTCCATTTTAAATAGTTTCCCGTTATGTTTTATAATTGTATAACACATTGGTACTGCCACATTAAAGAATCCTATGATGAAAATATGATTTTGTAATTGTTACATTAATAAAGTCTAAATTAATTACATTTCTTCTTTTAGCAGTCTTTTTTTTTCCGCCTGTCTGTATGTTTTCAGTTCATGGCAAACTGTAAGGGATGTGTTTTCGTGGTGCAGGTCATGTGATGCAGTTCCTGGGATGAGTCACCAGATGGCGTCATGTCCTACTTCAGTGAGATCACCATAAAGAGGATTATATAAACATCAAATATCAGGTGAAATATTATTTCCGGATGGTGAACACATCACATGGCAGAAGGAAGATTATTTATCATCAAGCAAAAGGAAAACAGATCTCATGTTGATCCAAATGTGGCTAAAAGGAACTTTTGTTTCACTAGCATAAGAAAAAAAATATTTGTAATAACTTTCTTTAAACTTTTCCAGTGGGCTTTTGTAAATGCATTGGCATCGTTGTGTGAGAATATTTGGTTCCTGATTTTGCTTAACTTCCCTAGTGGTCTGGAGCGTGTGGATTCACATGGAAAAACTCTTCAATGACCGGCACATAAGAAATCAAATCTGAAAATAAATTTGCGTCCATAAGGTTTAAAACCGGCATAAATGTGAAACATTTACTATGGTGAAAATACTGTCCTCGAATACCGGAACGTTCAACAAGGAACCATATGAGAACGTCCTGTGTTTGCTGAGAATTATGGGGTGTGCAATATTAATACTTTAACAATACTTTTACATTATGTTCTAATGGGATTGTCTAACACATCAACAGAAGTCAAATAGATGTTTTGTCTCAGCACAGGCTAAAATAACAGCTTTATTTTCTAATAAACACCATAGTACACTAGCAAACTTGTCAACGCTCTTAAAGGCACAGCTATCCAATATACACCATATTTCAATTTAAAAATGAAAGACAAAGTTTGGTGATTTTCAAAGTATATAGCCTATATATCATATCACGCACTGTGTGAATTATTAAATAACGTTACGCTACTTTTTCAGTCAGAAATCCAGATGATCGACATGCGCGCTACACAAATGAACTGTTAAAGACATTTTAAACCAAGTGCACTGTTGTGTGATTTTTATATTTGTGTTGTGCAAGTCATTAATGATTTGATAAACAATGACAGCGGACTTGGATGATTTTTATTGGATACACCATTCGATTTTCGTCGCGTAACACTGTTGCCATGGTTACGTTCCCGCGCTAGCGCCAGTTTATCCCTCTGACTCACTTGAAATCGTACTTTTTATGGTTACTGAGGCGTTTTAAATATTTATCATATTTTAAGCGACCTATCTCACATTATTCACCCCCTGAAAATAGGTAGTTTTGTGAAAACTGCTCGGCAGATGTCTGAAATGGGAGCGATTGGTGGATGTTTGTCTCAGGAGAAGTGTGCTTAATAAAATGTTATTAAATAGTAAGCACTGTTACAATTAATTACTTAAACAACTGATTATTTACACGTTAATATTTGTATTTTATTTTCTAATAAACACCACAAACTTGTCAACGCTCTTAAAGGCACAGCTATCCAATACGCCATGTTTCAAAATAAAAAAATGAAGAAAAAGTTTGGTGATTTAAAAAGCATATACATCACATTGCGCAGTGTGATTTTATTTAATAAGTTTACGCTACTTTTTCCTGTCAGAAATCCAGTTGGCCTAGACTCGACTCTCGCCGCAGACATTTTAAACATTTTTTTGTGATTTATATTTGTAGTGCGAATCAATAATAAAGTGATGAAGACAGCAGACCTAGATATGTTTTTTATTCGATACACCATTCAATTTTCGTCACGGAACACTGTTGCCATGGTTACTTTCTCGCGCTAAACTGCTCGCGCCTCTGACTAACTTGAAATCGTACTTTTTGAGGTTACTGAAGCGTTTTCAATGTTTTATCATATTTTAAACGCCCTCCCTCGCATAATTCACATCCTGAAAATAGATGATAGTCTTCTGAAAACTGTGTTCAGATGTCTGAAACAGGAGCGATTGGTGGATGTTTGGACTGGGTTTGGAGACGTTTTGACGGGCACCACGCGAACTGACTCCGCCCTCCGGTACCTGTAAATCTGCCCTAAACGCGCCGAATGAATAGATCGGAGCTGAACGCAACACGTTATCGAGCGAGAGCGAGGTGATTAGACGGCAGTCTGTCCATCAGAGAGCGCACGGGAGATCAGCGCCGGACTGACGGGTGAAACTGCGTTCGCGGACGGTCACGCGGGCTTTAAATCGTGGGAATGCTTTTCATCGTGATAAATATCCACTGTACGACCTCGTTTAAAGACGTACCGACGCCTTTCTAGTAGGAGTTTACGTGCGTTTCGAGGCCGACTGTTCAGCTGCGCGTCCGTGGAGAACCGAAGAGCGGGCGAGAGCGACGAGCGCAGCGGGAGGAGAGTGCGCGCACAGGGGGACACACACGCGGGGCTGTCCGCCCTGCCAAACATGGCTGACCGTCAGGTGTGGGGCGCTGCCGGGATCTCCAGAAAGACGCTCGATGCTCCCCACTGAAGAAGATGAAGATAACGACGGTGATGAGAAGCAGCTCTCCACAGTAATGACCTTTCCCATCGAGCATTCAAAAGCGGGTCCGTCCTCGGTTCGGAAGATGGATGTGATCATCCCCTACACCTCCGACGTGCCCTGTGACCCTGTGAACGGCCAGAAGATGTGGTGGGCTTTCCTCGCCTCCTCCATGGTCACTTTCTTTGGGGGTCTCTTCATCATCCTGCTGTGGAGAACTCTCAAGTACCTGTGGACGGTGTGCTGCCACTGCAAGGGGAAAAAGAAGGTAAATGACACCTGTTTTTAGGTCAAAAGTTTGGGCACCCTTCCCAGATGTTCTCAGGATCCTTTGTTATTTGAAGACAAAAACATTTCCAGACAAACTGCCTACATGCACAAAAAAAAAAAAACAACAACGTTTTTTTTTTATTAGCCCACTGCGCTAAACATATTGGGCCACTCTGTTGGGTTATTTTAAAATTTGGGTCATTTTTTTTCTTCTTCTGTATGTTATTGGGTTATTTCAGTTATGACCCAGCAGTTTAAATACGATTCCCGCACTTTGATGGTTTAAATTTTTAACGGTCCGGTGACAGCCAACGGTCATCAATTACTTCAATTATTATCTCCAAAATACAGTTATAATAAATGTTTTAGATATGTCTGAAACATCATGAAGTGCTCATCATCACACGTTTTCCCTTCAATCGTGTACAAAACTATATATTTTTTTACGATTTATGGTTCATAATCACCTCATAAAGCCTTTGGATTAAATTAGGTTCCGCGCTTTGAAGGTTCAAATTTTAACTGCCAGCTGACAGTTAACGGTCATCAATTACTTAAAACAATTAAAATACAATTATAATTTATGTTGTATGTATGTCAGAGCAGATAGTGCTCATCATCACAGTTCCTCCTTCAATTATCACCTTTTAAAGAAAGAAGAGGCTTAAATACAATCATAGCAGTTGGGTTAAATGGTTCAAATTTTAGTTGACAGTCAAATTAAATCAATTACTTAACACAATAAAAATACAGTCATAATAAATGTTTTAGATATCCCAGAGCAGATAGTGCTCATCATAACACACATTCTAAGTTAAATAGTGTTTAAAAAACAACCTCATAAAGAAAGAAGAGGCTCAAATATAGTGCAGCGGTTGGGTTAAATACGGTTCCCGCGCTTTTATGGTTTAAATTTTAACGGTCCGGTGACAGTCAACGGTCATCATTACTCAACACAATAACAATACAACCATAATGTTTTACATATGCCAGAGCAGATAGTGCTCATCATAACATGTTTTTCCTTCAATGGTGTTTAAAATCACCTCATAAAGAAAGATGAGGCTCAAATACAATTGTTTTCATTTGAGTTTACATCACTTTAATGTTATTTTAACACGTGGTAAATGGTCAGAATGAAGTGGATGTCGAAGACATTTGATTTGATAATGTATGAAAAAGGCATTCACTGATGTCCTTTTATTTCTTGTAGCTCAGCTTTTGGAGGTCTTAACACATACTGTTAAAATATAAACCTGTCTGCCACTTGTGTGAATGTAAATGTAGTTTTGCTCGGCTGTGTAATATTAGATGTTGCTTTTTGTGAGTGCTTGAGTAAATCTTGCCCACGAGTGAACATAAGTTTGTGCTTCGGGTTCTTACTAAAATCATGGAGATTGTTCAAAAAGTGTGGGAACCCTGTGATGAAAATAGAAACGGACATTTTGTGACAAACTTTGACTCGTGGCTTCCCTGAAATGATGTTTTACTGATAAAATATGAACCATGTTGGTTTAGATCAACCAAAGCATCTACCAAATTGTAAAACGTAATGTGAACGGAAAAGTCTTGAAGCCTGAAGAGGTTTTAGGCCTTATCTCATTAGAAAAGACAAGATTTAAAGCTGCTAGTTGCTAGGCTAGTTGTCTAAATGATTTCTAGGCAGTTGCCAAACATTTGCTAAGGTGTTCTGAGAGGTTGCTATGCTAATACTAGATAGGGTTTGCTTTTGTAGAACATGTTAATATCGGTGTTCCTGGAAAAGTGTTGTTTTTGTGTACCAACAGCTGTTTATAAGAGATAAAATCAACACGGAACACTGTTTATAGCCCAGTTTACATCCATAATGGATATTTGTTGGAAAATAATGCAGGGCGCCACTTGATTTTATCTGTGTGCTATTGGTTGGATGGTGAAAAGTGTCTGTATATGACACAAAAATAAAGGTATCGGTTAAATGGAAAGGCATTTCAGAGGTGGAAACACAGACCTTTGTATCTTTGGAATTACATGCGCCATTGAATCATTCACAGTAAGACCTGGGGCTGGTTGCATAAACCGCAATGACTAGTCTTACAAGTTAAACATCATTTTATTAGATTTTTTTTAAAATGAGTTAAATAAAAAGTTAGATTGGCCTAATTCAATTTGTCATACAAGAACATAAAACACAGCCTTAACATAATGGCTATGTTTATGCAACCGGGCCCTGGAATGTGTTAATATTTTGAAAAAAAGGGTCTGTTTTGATTTCATATTGACTTTAGATATCAGAAACAGTTTCAGGACCTGTGTTTACACACTGTAGTTGAACACACACTGCGATTTCATTACCTTCACGATATTCTTGTTTTGTTTGTTCCTCGGTCTAAACAATTATTGAAGATTAATGAGTGATTTTTAAGCAATCTATCTGAGTATAGCCTGCCGTGCATATAATAATGCATTTACACCTGTAGCTGCATGAACGCTGGTGGTTTGATAGGAGCACGGAGAGAGAAGAGAGCATCTGTTCTGTTAGCAGAGACGTACGAGAGCTTTGCTTGCGTCTTTTCCCCATGTTTGACGTGGAGCCAGTGGTCAGGAATAGGTTGAGTTTTTACTGCCATTGTGTAGTCTGCCCACACACACACACACACACACACACACACCACAGCTGTTGCTTTCATTACAGGCCTGTCAAACATAGTTGTGTTCATTCTGCGAGACATTTCAGGAAGCCCTTTTCTCCTGTTCAGCAGCCCGTTCCACTGAAACACACGACTCTGACTGAAAGTCAACATGAAATCAATATTCACTGTGCTTGTTTTCTAAATGCATGTTCTTGATCTTGTTGTGAATTATTCATATGAGAGATTCACTGATATGAAAATTTTGTCCAAAAACAAAAGTCTCCGCATTAAAGCCGTGACTCAAGCACACAATTGTGATGTTCTCATTATAATGTTATGTAGCCGATATGGCAGACTCGCGCTGCATGTGTTGCACTGAACCGCGTTTTCCTTTTTTTTTGAAGTGATTCCAATCATATTTCAAGCAATTCAGACTAGGGCTGCAACTAACGATTATTTTGATAATCAATTGGTTGGTCGATTATTTTTCCGATTAATCGGATAAAAAGGCCATTTTTTTATTTTACTGACAAAGCACACTATTCCCCATCCTGCCCAATGCTGTCCTTCAAACACACGTGTCCGCTGAGAGCTATGAACACACACACATAGTGAATATATCTACCCTTACACAAATGAACCATGGTTTTACAATCAACAAAACAAACAATAATAATAAATAAATAAATAACAGGGTTATTTAGGGCTGGGTATTGTTCAAAATCTTTCGATACCGGTTCCTAACGATACTTTTTTCGATACCATATGTTTTAAAATCCATTTCAACATCAACAAAAATACATTAAACAAATCTTAATTAAAACAAATTCTGGTGACGCTTCTCACTCAGGGTAACATTATTAATAAAACTGGTTGTGCTTTTTAGATAGCTTGCTCACCTCCACCATGGGGTTATCAAACCTTTAACAATAACCTCTGTGACTGCTCTATGGCACTGATCTCCTCTTTGCTTGGATATTTTCCCTCTTGCTGACAGTGTGAAGGGATTGACACTTTCTGGTATTGTCTTCCTATTCCTAACGTCAGGGTGGACCGGTGCAGAGGCTAATGTGAAGGGGGAAATAGACCGCGCTAACGCTACAGCAACCGACTAGCAGCACAAGCTAACATACATAAAGTTGTAGTCAACGTTATGGGGATGCATTCGGTTTAAGTAGTGAAATTACAGTTATCTGTCAAGTATTTCTAAAATGTGTAACCTTAATGTTACGTTGGAAAAACAAAGATGTTGCCTGCCTGGTCAAAGAATAACGTTATAGCTCCTAGGTTACATAGCAACGCAGAGTTGCATCCACACATTCAAACCACTCGCGTTAGCGTACACAATTGCTTTAACTTCTGTTTGCTAAAAAAGGTGACCTTTCTTACTGCTACACTCCCAGAAATGCCAGATGATGTTGACGGGGGCGGGTTTGACTGCGATCCTCTGGTTCCATCTTTTTACAGTCGAATACCGTGCAATTTTCCGCCTTAATATTGATCCCGTGCATGGTCAAGTGCTTCATTAAATTGGTGGTATTGCCGCCTTTGGTTGCAATACTCTTATCGCAGATGTTGCACTACACTAGTGTTGTGTGACTGCGGGTATCTTCAGAAATCCTACCCGTCACGTGGTGGTGGACAGCCGATCGCCGGTGCTTTAGGGTCCTTACATGCAAGTATGCTACAGGCTCACACAGACACAGCCGCTTGGCTTTTGGCACCGAAAGATAAATCGTTTTTCGATACTCATAGTATCAGAGTTTTTCGTTCGATACCATAAAAGTATCGCCATTTGGTGCCCAGCCCTAGGGTTATTGTAGTTATTCAATGGTAACCACACATTAACCATAGCTTTTAGAGATGTTCTGATACCCTTTTTCCTTCCCGATTCCGATACCTGGGCTCAGGGTATCGGCCGATACCGAGTACTGATCCGATACCCGGGTGTGTATCTGTATACTAGCCCTGTATGAATTGCTAGGATTATTTTATGGTGTGCTTCAGACTTATCCCATAATAAAACATGAACAAATACATACAGTGAACTACTGTATTTATTACAGTATTTCTATTATCTGACATGCATTTGACAGCAATATTACTATATTGACGAAAAACTTCAAATGCAGCCACAAATCTGACACCGCAAACGGAAAAATGTATTTTAGTTTTACAATATAACTGTATAAAAAACAGTGCAACAAATAAATCTAGGAATATAAAAAGTTATATATTAATCAGAAAATAATCTCTTTACAACAAAACAAGTGAAAAATAAGCAACCATCCAGGCATAATTATTAGTAGAGGCGTATTATTATCATTATTACATAGAGACGTAGCTAAATCTACTGTACAACAGTAGCCTAATATATTCTGTTAATTTCTTCACGTTAAACCGAACTTTTATTTTGACGGGTTGCCGTGAAGAGCTTTGAGTGTCTGTGCTCATGAAATGACAGTTTTCTCAAATGAAACGGAAAATGCTCATGAAGTGACGGTTTATGCGTTCGTGTCCTCATATAGTGACACGACAGAGGCTAAAAAGATAGCGAGTGTTGCGCGCGCGTGCGTGCGTGCGTGCTTGCGTGTGTGTGTGTGTGTGTGCTCGCCCGAGCATCTCTGCCCGTCATTCACACAGAGACGCAGAATTAGCAGGTAATATTTAAATAGTATTTTGCAGTTTAATATTCACAGACACTAGTATATATTCAGCTACAGTCTGGAGCTGTGCGCTTAGATTAACACGGAAGCGACTGAACGCAGCTGCGGGTACCGGATATACGCGGGAGTCGGTACTACCGTCCATCCATCCATCCATTATCTTCCGCTTATCCGGGACCGGGTCGCGGGGGCAACAGTCTAAGCAGAGACGGCCAGACTTCCCTCTCCCTAGCCACTTCCTCCAGCTCTTCCGGGGGAACCCCGAGGCGTTCCCAGGCCAGCCGGGAGACATAATCCCTCCAGCGTGTCCTAGGTCTTCCCCGGGGCCTCCTCCCGGTGGGACATGCCCGAAACACCTCCCCGGGAAGGCGTCCAGGAGGCATCCGAAATAGATGCCCGAGCCACCTCAACTGGCTCCTCTCGATGTGGAGGAGCAACGGCTCTACTCTGAGCTCCTCCCGAGTAACTGAGCTTCTCACCCTATCTCTAAGGGAGCGCCCAGCAACCCTGTGGAGAAAGCTCATTTCGGCCGCCTGTATCCGGGATCTTGTCCTTTCGGTCATGACCCACCGTTCATGACCAGAGGTGAGAGTAGGAACGTAGATTGACCGGTAAATCGAGAGCTTCGCCTTACAGCTCAGCTCCTTCTTCACCCACGACAGACCGGTACATCGACCGCATTACTGCAGAAGCTGCACCGATCCGTCTGTCAATCTCCCGTTCCATCCTTCCCTCACTCGTGAACAAGACCCCAAGATACCTGAACTCCTCCACCTGAGGCAAATACTCTCCACCAACCTGAAGTGGGCAAGCCACCCTTTTCCGACTGAGAACCATGGCCTCGGATTTGGAGGTGCTGATTCTCATCCCGGCCGCTTCACACTCGGCTGCAAACCGCCCCAGTGCACGCTGAAGGTCCTGGTCTGAGGAGGCCAACATGACAACGTCATCCGCAAAAAGCAGCGACGAAATCATGTGGTTCCCAAACCGGACACCCTCCGGCCCTTGGCTGCGCCTAGAAATTCTGTCCATAAAAATTATGAACAGAACCGGTGACAAAGGGCAGCCCTGCCGGAGTCCAACATGCACCGGGAACAAGTCCGACTTGCTGCCGGCAATGCGGACCAAGCTCCTGCTCTGGTCGTACAGGGACCAAACAGCCCTAAGCAAGGGGCCCCGGACCCCATACTCGGTACTACCGGCACTACAGAAATGCTGGTATCATCACATTTTTTTAAATTTCAGTACCGACTTGGTACCGAAGTACCCGTACTTGTGACAGTCGCCGTTTTACTGGCTGGTTTGGTCCAGTGTGAAACACTGCTAAACAGCGGACATACTGCTGACGCGTATTCATTTCTTCATGCTCTAAACAGTGGTTGCTTTTGGCAACACAGCACAACTTCCTGTGTTTGCAATGCATTCTGAGCAGCGAAGAAGAGCCGTCCAGCGGTTAGGCAAAGCTTGCGGTCATAATAACTGGTCTTGTTTAAGAAAATGGTATCGGATCGGTACATGGGTTCAAGTACTCACCGATACCGATGCCAGAATTTGTTGTGGTATCGGTGATATTTTGAATCGGAACAACTCTAATAGTTTTGCTTCAAATCCATAGTTTAATTATATGGTATTTGTGTCGTTATACAAATGGTAATCAATACGGCACAAACATGGTTTTATTATAATATAAACATGGTTAATTTTCATAAGGGTATGTTTGTGCTGTACATTGTGCAAAAGTTACTCAGCAAAAGGAGTTTAAATCCCTACATTAAAATGATATTAAAGAAAAACACAAACACAAATTCAGTGTTGCCAGATAAGAGGAATGTTCTGCATGCACACGCACACACACACACGCACACACACACACACACACACACACACACACACACACACACACACACACACACACACACACACACACACACACACACACACACACTACCTGTTACTGTCATGTCTTTATCCTGTAGAAGCGTCTTACGTTTATATTCACTTACACGCTGTTATCCCTTTACAGTCACTACTCTCATAAAATGTTTGAATTACATGTTGACTTTTAAACCTAAATTTAGCGTCCAACAGCAGATATTTCAGCCGAATGAGTGTTTTTGTGCTGAATATCAGCGGCCTCCCTCTCGACTGCGTTCTGTCTGCCGCCGCTCGTTCAGTGAAGTTTGAAGCTTCAGACCGTCAGGACGCGCTTTAATGCAAAATGGAAATACTGGCGTGAATTAGTAGCATTTACAGATGAGGATATAACTACTGTTCTCTATATAGATCAGTGGATATAACCTGTGAAACGGACACACACACATCGGTTAAAGCGCACGGCAGGGTGTGTTAAACACTGATGCGTTCGCTTGAAGCTTAAAATAAACAATCCTCATGTTTTGGGCGCTTGGATCACGTGCCTTTCCTGCATCAGCTCGCTCTGTTTCCACTCCACTGTTTCTAGATGCACATTTTGTCCATAAAAACGCATTATTCAGTGCTATCATTTGCCACGACTGGTGGAAGCTTATCGTGCACAGAGAGCAGACCCCACTAATCGATTAATGAGAATCGTTATCGATGATTTTCATTATCGATTATTATCGACTAGTTGTTGCAGCCCTAATTCAAACCCATCATGGTGAACAGTGCACATCTGAAGTGTCTCAGCCGAAGGAAATTAATAACACATTATTTATTGGCTTTAATATATTGGCCAAAGTTTCTTGTCGGGCCGATAACGATAACATTAAAAATGAACATATATTGGTATGGTGGCTGATATATCATGCATCCCTAATTCATATGTGACTGCTTTGAATTGTGACATCAAATACATCAGACATATAAAATATAAGTCAAAACTGGACACTGGTAAGGCAACTGCTATTTTATTTATTGCAATATAGATTGTTTACAAATGCATAAGCAATCCCCTGATCATGGTTAGTACCTAGTTATTTCCCAACTATTGCAATTACTGTAATAAGGGATGCACAGATATGAAAATTAACCAATAATTCTTTATATTTGAAAGCTGATAACCGATATATTAGCCGATAAATCTAAATCCATTGTTTACAATGATTACAAAACAGAAGTCTCCCCATTAAAAGCCATGTCCCAAGCACTTAGACATAAATCAAACAAAAAAAGTACAGTAGCCTAGTTTGAACCAGCATAAGTTATAAAATGGCCAAATTTCCTTACCAAAAAGAAATAAAATAATATTCAGACTCATCATGTGTGCATCTGAAGTGTCTCAGCTGAGGGAAATAATACATTATTTATCAGCTTTAATATATCGGACACATTTTTACCGATATGGTGGCCAATATATCGTGCATCCCTAACTGTAAAAATGACATGGTATGTACATGGGTGACGACTGTAAAATAAAGTGCTACCGACATTAGCTGTGTTTCCATTCGCCTGTTTTTATGTGAATTTTGGAATATCACATTTAAAATGCAGGATGGAAACAGCCAAGACCAACGCCAAGAAATGCTGAAAATGCGCATAAAATCGTATACACTCATTTTTTATTTTTTTTTTATCAAATAAGACGACGTGCATAAACTATGATGGAAACATATTTACCAAATCAATCCCTTGATGTGCAACACAAAACTCACGTGACTTTACCTCAGCAGAGAACGTGATTGGATAACTGGATTAACCAGTGGGTTTGGCCGTCCTGAAACGCCTGAGCCGATGTATGTCATCAGAATGATTTGGTAAACTCGAGTCTCGAGTGATTGCGTTCCCAAACACAAGATCACAGGACAGCGTTCATCGCCTTTCGTCTGCCGCTCTGAGACGCAACTCGTTTGTTGTATGAAACAAGAGCCCTGATTGCAGCAACTTCCATTTTTGTACTGATCACTTGGGTCAGTTTCCCAGGAAGTGACGATTTTGTTCTCTTGAACACATGGGATGGAAACGCTGCTTTTATTTGCAGATGTTTCATGGCATGTTTTCAGTTTTGCACACAAGTTCGCAGCTTTGGATGGAAACTTGTATTTAGTCATTATGGGATCAGACATTTCCTTTAAACTTTGCATTTTCACCCCCCAAATCTCCAGAACATTATTTGCAATTCATTTGATCTGTTCAAAATATAATTTCTATAATTTTTCTATTGAATTTAAGGTTAAATATAAGGCGCACAGTTCTTCATCATCCACACGTCCGCTGTTCTTAAAGTGATAGTTCACCCAAAAATGATAAGTGTGAAATGAATACTCGCCCTAAGATTATTCCAGACCGGTATAACTTTATATCTTTTATCAAAGACATTGCTTTTCGATGGAGTCCAAAACAACATTGCCATTCAAAACACCTTCTTTTATATTCCACAGAAGAAAGTCAAAGAGAATTGCAGTAAATTATGACACGGTGTAATTTGTTTGGGTGAACTGTCCACGTAATACTTGTTGAAACGTGTTTTTGTTAACACGGGGATTCACATCTGGCCGATCCAGATTAATTTAACCACTCTATCTATCCATCTTCTCCTCTCACTTACTCTGTTTTCATACATGCATCTTTCTCATTCAACCTGCCATGTCACTCTCCTATAGTGTGCGTGAATCAGATGCTTGTTGCTAAGCAACAGGCGGCATATTCATTATTGAGCTGGGAAATATCCCCTTATGTAATTGTGCTTTTCCAGAGACCACACACACACACACCTGTCAGAGTGTGTGATCGGCAGTGTGTTTCTTCAGCACAAACACATTTACATGCAGAATCTACAGGCGTCACGCGCACAATCTGAGCCAGAAATAGAAATCCACAGTCTGATCTCCTTCAGATGGGTTTGATAATGTTGATATTCTGATGTTTCTGGTGTTTACTAATTACTTTTGCTCGCACATAATTAAAGCATTAATATGCATGATAAATCATATGCAAGTGATAAACTTTCACTCTATGATGGTTAAACTTTGCAATTAATCACATGCGTTCCGAACCGGTGAGCAGCTGGCCGAACTACCATCCCTATACTGTACCTATGCAACTATCACGGATGCGCACAACATGATATCAGTGCTAAAATGATATATCATGCAGCCCTAATAATAATGTAACTTAAAAGGGTCCAATAATGCCCCTTTTTACAAGACATAAAATAAGTCTCTGATGTCCCCGGAGTGTGTATGTGAAGTGTGAAGCTCAAAATACTTAACAGGTCACTTTTATAGCTTGTTAAAATTTAAATTGTGAGCAAAAACACATTGTTTTTGTGTGTGTCCCTTTAAATGCAAATTAGCTGCTGCTCCCCGCCCCCTTTCTAGAAGAGGGCGGAGCTTCAAGAGCTCGTGTTAGCAGCTCTGATTACCTCACGCACACACACTGAAACTGTTCAGCCTTTTATGTTCCAACCGGAGTCGGACAATGATGGAGAGACTCAAGAAGAAGAGACAGCATGTAGAATGAGACAGGACGTTTCTGAAGGGTTGGCGATAGGGCTGCAACTAATGATTATTTTGATAATCGATTACTTGGCCGATTATTTTTTTCAATTAATCGGATAAAAAGGCCATTTTTTTATTTTACTGACAAAGCACACTATTCCCCATCCTGCCCAATGCTGTCCTTCAAACACACGTGTCCGCTGAGAGCTATGAACACACACACATAGTGAATATATCTACCCTTACACAAATGAACCATGGTTTTACAATCAACAAAACAAACAATAATAATAAATAAATAAATAACAGGGTTATTGTAGTTATTGAACGGTAACCACACATTAACCATAGTTTTGCTTCAAATCCATAGTTTAATTATATGGTATTTGTGTCGTTATACAAATGGTAATCAATACGGCACAAACATGGTTTTATTATAATATAAACATGGTTAATTTTCATAAGGGTATGTTTGTGCTGTTCATTGTGCAAAAGTTACTCAGCAAAAGGAGTTTAAATCCCTACATTAAAATGATATTAAAGAAAAACACAAACACAAATTCAGTGTTGCCAGATAAGAGGAATGTTCTGCATGCACACGCACACACACACACACACACACACACACACACACACACACACACACACACACACACACACTACCTGTTACTGTCATGTCTTTATCCTGTAGAAGCGTCTTACGTTTATATTCACTTACACGCTGTTATCCCTTTACAGTCACTACTCTCATAAAATGTTTGAATTACATGTTGACTTTTAAACCTAAATTTAGCGTCCAACAGCAGATATTTCAGCCGAATGAGTGTTTTTGTGCTGAATATCAGCGCCTCCTCTCGACTGCGCTCTGTCTGCCGCCGCTGCTCAGTGAAGTTTGAAGCTTCAGACCGTCAGGACGCGCTTTAATGCAAAATGGAAATACTGGCGTGAATTAGTAGCATTTACAGATGAGGATATAACTACTGTTCTCTATATAGATCAGTGGATATAACCTGTGAAACGGACACACACACATCGGTTAAAGCGCACGGCAGGGTGTGTTAAACACTGATGCATTCGCTTGAAGCTTAAAATAAACAATCCTCATGTTTTGGGCGCTTGGATCACGTGCCTTTCCTGCATCAGCTCGCTCTGTTTCCACTCCACTGTTTCTAGATGCACATTTTGTCCATAAAAACGCATTATTCAGTGCTATCATTTGCCACGACTGGTGGAAGCTTATCGTGCACAGAGAGCAGACCCCACTAATCGATTAATGAGAATCGTTATCGATGATTTTCATTATCGATTATTATCGACTAGTTGTTGCAGCCCTAGTTGGTGAGTTAACTATCTTCAAGTTATCGATTAGCATATCCTGTCATGATGATCTATAAACCGCTGGTGTGGGAGCTGATGAGTCAGAGAATATCTGCTGATGAAGAGACAACATGGATAGTTTAGTTTAATTACGGTTATAACTTGTGTTGTCATCTTGCTTTATGACACGCTATTGCATTTGTGTTCGTACTGTATCAGTAAATGTGAAAGACGGACGGCAGCTTGAGCGACTCCCAAATGTGCTCGACTACAACAGCTCTTCCTCTTCTCAACATGTTCCCGGGGGCGGATTTATGTACATTGTAGGGTTTGTGATGTCACTAGTCATTAAAAAGTGATTTCTGTAAAAGAAAATATGTCCCTTTGCTTTGAACTTTGGTCGTCCGTGGCATCTAAAAGATTAAAAAGGCCCGTTATAAATGAGTGCAAACACAGAACTATTAGAGATGCACCGATTGCGACCTGCCGCTTCTGATTTTCTTTCAATGAACTATAAGTGACAGCATATAGTACAGAAATTAAAGTAATCAAATGTAAAATAAAGTAAATACAGATTAATGCTTACCATTAAAGTTATAAATGATCAAGAGCAGAGAGTGATTTTCTTTGTCTTTTGTTCTTTGATTATCATGAGCAGGAATATTAGGCTGCTGTCACTTTAAGAGTATATTATATATAATATAATGTATAATAATGCAATGGGGGAATATTTGTGGGTCCTGGTAATGATACAATAATATTATTATTATTATAATAAAAAAACCCTCTTTATTTTAGCTTAAAATATCGTATCGTGAGTTCAGTATCGCGATTAATATCGTTACGCTCCTAGAGGTGACTGTGTTGTGTATTTCAGATATGTGCATATACAAATCATGCAGTTAGCTAAAAATGCATGATGTGTAGAAACAATGAGCTCATTGAAGTAATGAATATTTGGATATATCATATATAAGACGTCCGTCTAGTGTGTTGACATTGAAAAACTGTGGAAGGGAGAAACCCACTGAACTGGCCCAAAGGAAGCAACGTAGCGATAAAGAACCTCATAAGGGGCTGTGTTGCACAGATAGTGCTTTTTATTTATTAGTAGTTTTTACTGATCTTGTTGCAGTGCATTCTGGGATTGTGTTCTTCATCAAGGATACCTTACTAGGTTATGGCGCCTGCTTGAACAAAGTGTGTCGTCCAGCTCAAAGCGGTGTGTGATGGTGAGGTGTGTGTGCGGTCAGATAAACAGACTGATAAGATCAGTGTGTGCGTGTTCTCTGTTGCTCGTCTCAGACGCTCACATGGACAAACAAAGTCCGTCTGTCCACAGACACATTAACCACGGGGCTGTCCCAGAGTTCAGTGAGTCAGTCTGAGTGCGTCACACATGTTCATCAAGTACTTATGATGAGGAAACACATTGTTCCTTGTTCACCCCAGTACAGGTGAACCACATGAATTGTTCACAAAACCGTCTAGTTTAGTTGAATTAGTCAACATCGTCTTCTGTGTGACCAAACTTAGTTTGTGTAGTCACAATGAGGAAGTGAGGAGGAAGTAGGATAGACACAGTTCCTGAGCCGCACAAACGCTAATGATAAGAGTAAGATATGACGTCTGTCAGAGCTGGAGCGGTTTCTGTGTGTGGAGCAGCTGGAGCTCTGAAAACACTGTGAGAGAACCTCAGGGGGAAAACCTGTCTGTCCGTCCGTCCATCCATCCATCCATCCATCCATCCATCCATCCATCCATCATTAATCTACCTATCTGTCTGTCTGACTATCCATCCATCCATCCATCCATCATTAATCTACCTATCTATCTGTCTGTCTGACTATCCATCCATCCATCCATCCATCATTAATCTACCTATCTATCTCTGTCTGACCATCCATCCATCCATCATTAATCTACATATCTCTCTGTCTGACCATCCATCCATCCATCTCTGTCTGTCTGACTATCCATCCATCCGTCATCCATCTATCCATCCATCCATCTCTTTGTCTGTCTGACTATCCATCCATCCGTCATCCATCCATCCATCCATCTCTCTGTCTGTCTGACTATCCATCCATCCGTCATCCATCCATCCATCCATCTCTCTGTCTGTCTGACTATCCATCCATCCCTGTCATCCATCCATCCATCCATCCATCTCTGTCTGTCTGACTATCCATCCATCCGTCATCCATCCATCCATCCATCCATCCATCCATCCATCCATCTCTCTGTCTGTCTGACTATCCATCCATCCGTCATCCATCCATCCATCCATCTCTCTGTCTGTCTGACTATCCATCCATCCCTGTCATCCATCCATCCATCTCCGTCTGTCTGTCTGTCTGTCTGTCTGTCCGTCCATCCATTTCTGACTATCTGTCCGTCCCTCTCTGTTTTCCAGTATTTTTGAGCACGTGTTGTGAGTGTGTGCGAGTGCGCATGTGTGTTTTAATGTGTGTGTTTTGTGTGCGAGTGCGCATGTGTGTGTTTGGTGTGTGAGTGCGCATGTGTGTTAGCGTGTTATTGTTTTGGGGAGGATGGGGTCTGTCTGCACATTGTCTGGCATGCGGATAAAAGCTCTCTCTCTCTCTCTCTCTCTCTCTCTCTCTCTCTCTCTCTCTCTCTCCTTTCCTTCTCTCACTTTCACACGCACACAATCTCTCTCTCCCCAATCACATAAACAGTCTCATTAGTGGAACACCATTAAGAAGGAGGTCAACACCAAATCTACTTTCACAATCCCTCCCCTCCCTTCCGCCCCCACTCCTCCCCCTCTCTCTTTCTCTCGCTCTGTTTTTTCCCTGAATGAAAGCACAGTTTCTGACAGTCGGTTGTGACACATCTGCATCTATATTTATCACGTAAACAGTGGTTGTAATATTTGTTGTATTGTTAGTCGTAATGACAGTGTGAACAGAATGGATGGAGTTGCTCATGTAAATACAGTGTTTGTCAGTGAGCACTAAATGGCCGTGATTGATCGAGGGTTAACAGTCATCGATTAGTTTAAACCGGACATACACGGGTGCAGGGAATCCCTATGAATGTTTTGGAGA
Source organism: Paracanthobrama guichenoti (assembly GCA_018749465.1). Classification (NCBI taxonomy): domain Eukaryota; kingdom Metazoa; phylum Chordata; class Actinopteri; order Cypriniformes; family Gobionidae; genus Paracanthobrama; species Paracanthobrama guichenoti. The sequence goes on from JAGHMJ010000029.1 coordinate 3,403,651, forward strand.
TGCTAAGCAGTTTTATTTTTAATGAAATAGAACAACATGCGCACAGTGTAGTTGGGGACTAAAACCCTCCCTTAGGGATAGATAGATATATAGACCACCTTCCTAATATTGTGTTGGTCCCCCTTTTGCTGCCCTGCTCAGCCCTGACCTGTCCAGGCATGGACTCCACTAAACCCCTGAAGGTGTGCTGTGGTATCTGGCACCAAGATGTTAGCAGCAGATCTTTTAAGTCCTGTAAGTTGCGAGGTGGGGCCTCCATGGATCGGACTTGTTTGTTCAGCACATCCCACACATGCTCAATTGGATTGAGATCTGGGGAATTTGGAGGCCAAGTCAACACCTCAAACTCGTTGTTGTGCTCCTCAAACCATTCCTGAAGCATTTGTGCTTTGTGTCAGGAGCATTATCCTGCTGGAAGAGCCACAGCCACCAGGGAATACCGTTTCCATGAAAGGCTGTACATGGTCTGCAACAATGCTTAGGTAGGTGGTACGTGTCAAAGTAACATCCACATGGATGGCAGGACCCAAGGTTTCCCAGCAGAACATTGCCCAAAGCATCACACTGCCTCCGCCGGCTCGCCTTCTTCCCATAGTGCATCCTGGTGCCATGTGTTCCCCAGGTAAGCCACGCACACGCACCCGGCCATCAACTGATGAATCACGTAAAAGAACACGTGATTCCTCAGACCAGGCCACCTTCTTCCATTGCTCCGTGGTCCAGTTCTGATGCTCACGTGCCACTGTTGGTGCTTTCGGCGGTGGACAGGGGTCAGCATGGGCACCCTGACTGGTCAGCGGCTATGCCGCCCCATACGCAACAAACTGAGATGTTCACCACTGTTCCTTCCTTGGAGCACTTTTGATAGATCCTGACCACTGCAGACCGGGAACACCCCACAAGAGCTGCAGTTTTGGAGATGCTCTGACCCAGTCGTCTAGCCATCACAATTTGGCCCTTGTCAAACTTGCTCAAATCCTTACGCTTGCCCATTTTTCCTGCTTCTAACACATCAACTTTGAGGACAAAATGTTCACTTGCTGCCTAATATATCCCACCCACTAACAGGAGCCGTGATGGAGACAATCGGTGCTATTCACTTCACCTGTCAGTGGTCATAATGTTATGCCTAGTCGGTGTGTATGTGTGTGTGTGTGTGTGTGTATATATATATTATATATGTATAAATAAAATAATTTTTCATCAATCAAAAATTTAAAAAAGTTTATTTAATATAGATGGTGCAATATTACAGTAATTTATTATATTTATTATTTATTTTTTATTAGTTTTTATCTCATCCTGATGCATAGCACAATCAAAAATAAAAATGATCAAAATAAATGTTTGTTTTTTCAATATAGGTGGTGCAAACCAATTTATGTATAGAACATGTGCACGCCAGACTTGTCAGATATGTTTTGTTTAAGATGAATGTGTTTGTTACGTGGAACCTCCCTCATTTTTTAGTTGTGTTTAATTGTTGTTGTTGCAACCAGATGCTTTGCAAGCCGATTGGCTGAACTCGTGTTCCAGCAGTTAGCCAGAGGGCCTTCGGTGAGTCAGAACAGCTGAAACCGGCACACATTTACAGTTTTTTGTGAATTGTTGGGACAGCAGGCCACACCTCGTGAAACTAGGGCGTCTGTTGTGACTGTTCGTGTGCGTCTGCGGATGTTTTGCCGCTGGATGTGTGAGATTATGCTGATCAGAGAGTTTTCAGCTCTGATAATGAACGTCAGGCACTTCCGCTATCAGTTAATTAACTAAATGGACCGAACTCCTGCAGTGAGCTCTGAGTTATGGTTTATTATTCAGACTGATGGATATGGATTCAGGCCGGCCAAGAGCTGAGATGGTGGAGACCATTCCAGAGTATTTTAACTCCAGAAGTCTTCAGGATCTGCGGACATTAAACTGAGCCCTGTCAGAATAACTGAATAACTGTCAGCGCACCGACGTTTCCGGCCAGCCTGATTAATGATACGAATTCACTTTTAACGTGGATGAATGTGACTTTGCCAAATGAAAAGTTTCCCTGCCTAATTTAGCCTCTCCAGATGGAACATCGTTTACGTGTTTGAGGACATGATCGCATGATTGGACGAGAGTTTCTCATTACAGAGGCTGTGTGTAGTTCTTCTAGTTGTGCAAAGACTTGTCTAGTTTAGAAAGTGAAGACACGAGAGATTATTTGCAATTTAGCAATTAAAATAACTAGTTCTGTCCAAGAGCAATCAGGGGTCAAGAGTTCAGTGAGTCTCTGTTATTAAAGTATAAACAGCTCTGGGAAAAATCAAGAGACCACTTATATATATATATATATATATTCACACTTTATCCCTCTTTATATATTTATATTATTATTAAATAATTTATATTAATATATTATATCTCATAACCTCTAGTAAATTTTAATTTATTTATTTATTTTCATATTTTTATTTATCTTGTCCCATTTTTTTAAATGTGTATCTGTTTATTCAATATAGATATTATCTATAGATACAATATTATATAATTTATATTATTAATATATCTAATAACCTCAAGTAAATTAATATTTATTTAGTGTAGTTCATTTTATTTATTCATCTTGTCACATTTTTTAAATATATGTATTTGTTTATTCAATATAGATATAGATGTGCAATATTATTTATGTAAATAGAAATGTTTTTTTATCACATATATTACAAATAGTACCAGACTAACACTTAAAATATGCACATTTCTGTTTATTAGTTCACTTTTCATAACCTCTCAAGTACGTCCTAACAACTCTTTTAGTTTGTATTTACGTATTTAAATACATTTATATTTTAGTATTTTATTTAATTGTATAATTTTTTTTTAAATGCATGCATTTTGTGTTAATTTAATTTAAATGATGCAATTTAGTTTATGTAAATAGAAGTGATTTGTTTTGATTGAAAAATCTTACAAATATGCCACGAAACCGCAGACTAAACATTATGCACATATTTATTCAGAATAACCACATAAGCACATTTCTGTTCACTTTTCATAACCTCAAGAAATCTCGCATTATTTTTCTTGTGGTGAGTGAACGTGTCCACAACAAGGGGGGTGAAGATTTATAGGCTTAATTTTTCCAGGAGGAGTTCTGGACATGTTGGACGTGTTTCAAGCGGCTGTAGTTTCCCATTAGTGTTTTTTTCGTCTGTGCTTTACAGGCGGAGCTCATCTCTTTGATTCATGAGGGACGTTTTCAGAATTAATTGGAGTGAGGGATCTCTGCCATCACTGCCGGCCATTTTTCTTTGAACTTTGCCGTCTTTTAAATTAAATATTTATAGAGAGCGAGCATTTCTGGGCGACATTTTCAGGCGAGATCATTAGGCCGGACAGATCTGCAGCGCGCAGCCAATTAGTCCTTCGCTCGCGCCGTTCCCGATCTGAGGTGTGTGTGTGTGTTAATGGCAGGTTTTATGTGGTGTTTGTGATCTCACCGGCTGTCATTCGCATCTTTTCATCTCTGTCTGTGGTAGTTAAGGTTGCCTGTTTATTAGCATCTCCTGCCTTCAGACTAAACTTTGCTGTGGTCCTCGCAAACTTCGTCAAATCCAGCGACTAGATCTTTCTCGTAAGCGTTCATAGTGAGTAAACTAGCCTAGTGCACTTTCCAGCTAATTCTGGACAAGAATGGCCACCTAATCAGGAAGACGTGTGTGATTGACATCTTGAACAATCTGTTTTGATTCTCAAAGCCATTTAGAGACGCTGATACTACAACATTTGACCAACATAGAAAAACTGTTCAGTTTGTTTATTTATCAGCAATATAATTTTTTTCCCAAATGTATTTGTTTTGTGCAATAGAGTAGAATAGAAGTGGTAAAAAAGTGGTTTTGATGTAAATATATATTATATGTCTTTTTTTCAGACATAAAAGACATAAATCTCTCGTCTCAGGGGGATATGGGGGGGAGGCACGGTCATTCGACTATACTACTGGGTTTCTACTGATGCAAAGCATAATGCTAAATCGCTGAAGTATCCCTTTAACGGTTAAAGATTGCATCTGGAACCGTTCGATACACACGTGCACCTGAACCGAAACGGTTCGGTACGAATAGGCCTGTCCCAATAATCAATATATCGATATATCACACTCACCTAAAGGATTATTAGGAACACCTGTTCAGTTTCTCATTAATGCAATTATCTAATCAACCAATCACATGGCAGTTGCTTCAATGCATTTAGGGGTGTGGTCCTGGTCAAGACAATCTCCTGAACTCCAAACTGAATGTCAGAATGGGAAAGAAAGGTGATTTAAGCAATTTTGAGCGTGGCATGGTTGTTGGTGCCAGACGGGCCGGTCTGAGTATTTCACAATCTGCTCAGTTACTGGGATTTTCACGCACAACCATTTCTAGGGTTTACAAAGAATGGTGTGAAAAGGGAAAAACATCCAGTATGCGGCAGTCCTGTGGGAGAAAATGCCTTGTTGATGCTAGAGGTCAGAGGAGAATGGGCCAACTGATTCAAGCTGATAGAAGAGCAACTTTGACTGAAATAACCACTCGTTACAACCGAGGTATGCAGCAAAGCATTTGTGAAGCCACAACACACACAACCTTGAGTCGGATGGGCTACAACAGCAGAAGACCCCACCGGGTACCACTCATCTCCACTACAAATAGGAAAAAGAGGCTACAATTTGCACAAGCTCACCAAAATTGGACAGTTGAAGACTGGAAAAATGTTGCCTGGTCTGATGAGTCTCGATTTCTGTTGAGACATTCAGATGGTAGAGTCAGAATTTGGCGTAAACAGAATGAGAACATGGATCCATCATGCCTTGTTACCACTGTGCAGGCTGGTGGTGGTGGTGTAATGGTGTGGGGGATGTTTTCTTGGCACACTTTAGGCCCCTTAGTGCCAATTGAGCATCGTTTAAATGTCACGGCCTACCTGAGCATTGTTTCTGACCATGTCCATCCCTTTATGACCACCATGTACCCATTCTCTGATGGCTACTTCCAGCAGGATAATGCACCATGTCACAAAGCTCCAATCATTTCAAATTGGTTTCTTGAACATGACAATGAGTTCACTGTACTAAAATGGCCCCCACAGCCACCAGATCTCAACCCAATAGAGCATCTTTGGGATGTGGTGAAATGTTTATTTACTATTTATTCAATTTTTTTATTTAGGATAATATAATTTCCATGATTTAAAGAATTAAAAGGTTGTCATTTGTGTAGGTCTACTTGCATTATTGTGCTGTTATATTTGGATTATATATTCAGGGGCATAAAATAGTCTTAAAATGACAATAATATAATTTATCGCAATTATTTCCGGGACGATATATCGCGAAACAAAAGGTAGTTATCCGAGGTACGAATACATGTACCGTATATATATTAGGGGTGGCATGGTTCACAAAACCCACGGTTCGGTTCGTATCACGGTTTTCGGTTCTGCACAGTTCTTGTTTTTTCTTTTAATCGTTAACACTCCAGAAATTCATTTCAGCATATGATATATAGCTTAATTAATATTGATCAGAACAATGCCCTGTGGCTTTAATACAGCGTGAGCAGCTTTTTGCCCAAACTTCAAAGGCCTGTTTAAATTATTAAAACTATAAGCATATCTTAACTTTAATGTTACATTTTTCATGTGAGCTACTTATATACAGCATGTTATATGCATGTGTGTTTGGGACAGAGGGGAACACGTTGCATTTGCAGCAGATATGCCCATCATAAATCAAACGAGAACACCGGAAAATGTGACAGAATGGACAATATTCGTCGCAATACAATTTGCAATACGCGAGCCGCGGTTCAGCTGCGCGAGACAAACGCTGCGATTAATCGATAATACCACAACAACTGACCAGCATACGTTTCTTACAGAGGGTCCAGCCCATCCATAAGCAAGCACAGCGGATATGGGACGTTGAGTTTCACGGGAACATTTAGTCAGGTCCATTTTTCCAGTGCTGGTGTGTTTGATCACATTTACTTTAAGCAATAGCACCTAGCTTCGCTGATCTGACTTGTTAGTGCCTTGAGTATTATTAATCCTTGCATTTATTATGTCTTGTATTATTCCATTAATTAGGGTCCAATCAATCGTGCTTTGAATACTTTTGCTGCATGTCATTATGCAGTGACGAACTGAATGGTTAAACATCGTTAACTCTAATCAGATGTTCGTGGAAGGTTAAAATGTTTGGTTAATGAAAGTGATTAAGTCATGCTGAGATTATCTGCTTCTGATATGAGCAAAGCATTGTGGGGGAAAACTCAGCATGACCCTCCTCGTTCTTTCTCTTTGTTTTTACTTACTGTGTGTGTGCGTGTGCAACGCTGTGTGTGTGTGTGCGAGTGTGTGTGAGGCTGCATGCGTGTATGTGTGTGTGTGTGTGTGTGTGTGTGTGTGCGCGTACAAGAGTGTGTGTGAGGCTGCGTGTGTGTGTGTGCAAGTGTGTGTGTGTGTGAGGCTGCATGCGTGTGTGTGTGTGAGGCTGCGTGTGTGTGTGCATGTGCAAGGCTGCGTGTGTGTGTGCGATGCTGCATGCATGTGTGTGCAAGGCTGCATGCGTGTGTGTGCCTGTGTGTGTGTGCAAGGCTGCATGCGTGTGTGTGCCTGTGTGTGTGTGCAAGGCTGCATGCGTGTGTGTGCCTGTGTGTGTGTGCAAGGCTGCATGCGTGTGTGTGCCTGTGTGTGTGAGGCTGCATGCGTGTGTGCATACATGAGTGTGTGTGTGATTGTGAGGCTGCATGTGTGTGCGTGCAAGTGTGTGCAAGGCTGCATGTGTGGGTGCGTGTGTGGGTGTGTGTGTGGGTGCGTGTGTGTGTGCGTGCGAGTGTGTGTGTGAGGCTGCATGTGTGTGCTTGTGTGTGTGTGGGTGCATGTGTGTGTGCCTGTGCGTGGCTGCGTGCGTGTGTGTGTGAGGCTGCGTGCTTGTGTGTGTGTGTTTGAGTGTGTGTGTGAGGCTGCATGCGTGTGAAAGTGTGTGAGCGTTATTGTAACCTAAGTGCACTACTTGACCGCTTTATGCTCTTTCAGTATTAACTAGTGTTTGTTAGCTCTAAATGCTCCTGTCGTCTGTGTGTTCAGACTGAAGTTGTGTTTGAAGTGTACTTTCTAGGAGCAGATAAAGCACAAAGGCAGTTCATGTCTGACTGCTTGTATTCATTGACACAAAAGAAGCCATGTGCAGTGATAGTGAAAATTGAGCATGCATTGTGATATCGAATCGTTGACATGATAAAGTGATTGAGAGGGTTTTGAATGTTTAACATTTTTTAATGCCAGAAAGTTTCCATTATATGGATATGATTTCCTCTTTATCTTACATTTCTATATGATGTGATGTACATTCTAGTGGGAGATTTGTAATCCACCCAGAAATGGAAAAATATATATATATTCTTGCATTAAGCAATAAAAGTCGAAGAGGATTTGGAAGGACAATAGGACTTTGTTCTTTCTGAGGGGCGGAGCTAGAGGGTGGCCAGGGGTGTGGCCATTAATATTAGAATATTCTGGTCCAGCCCTGCAATTAAGTACAAATTAACTATATTCAGTTGTGTTGTAGGACTATAATGTAGTCCAGTACATTATAGTCAAACTCATTTTTATGTTGAAATAATGAAGATTTCTGTGCGACCCCAGACTGGTTGCTGGCCCGGCCACCCCTATGAAAACATCATAATTGTGGAAATTCACATGATGAAGGGGCTGAAAAACAGTTTATTCTAACAATAGTGCTTCTCTTAAAAGCACATATTAATAAGTCTCTTCAGGGATAGTTAAAAAAAGTTGCATGGCAAACCTTTAAGCATGGTGAATTTGAGTCATGCTTTGAGAACCATCCATGCTCTTATTGTTACAGCCTGGCAGTACGTCCCATTTGTGATCCGATTTTCAAGAGCTATGGCCAGTTGTGCGGCATCCGTCAGGAGAAACGTCCACTACGTCTAACCATACAGCCTCTCCGAGACCTGCAGCGATGAAATCAGCTCTCGAGTCTGACACTGATCGCTGATCACCGGATAGATGTTGCGTCCGTCCTCGCCATTTTTCTCCATTTCTCAATCCAGCCAGTTTAAACCAAACACCAAATGCCTCTTAAATCTCAGCTGCCAAACACATAAATATTGTGTGGTTTGATGGCTAATAAAGCTGAGAGCGAGCAATTGATTCTGAGTGTGTTTGGATCTGCCTAACCGTCAGAGTTATTACCCGTTTCTGTTTAAATAACCACTGGCTCTGTTTCAGACCCTAGCGAGTGAGCCGCACGTCTCCTGACGACACACAGACACACCCTTAGAAAGGATTTCAGTAGGCATTAGGGGGTGGAACGATACACCAGTGCCACGGTTCGGTTCACGTCACGTCACGGTTTCGGAGCCACGGTTCGGTTCTGTTTGCTGTGGAGGCAGGGCTCATGGCAGGGCACCAGCAATAATAACACTAGAATCACTTTTAACTTAATAATAACAACTCTTCTTTATTAACTTTATACACTGGCTTCAGGTTTTCTTTAGAGCAGTTAGCATACCGGAGTAAAGTAAAATGAAATAAATGCCTGCACTAGTCAGAACTCATTTTATCATGTACCATAATGGTAAAAAAACAAGCAAATTTATTTCATATAAATTGATGACACACACACAAGTAATGTCCCACTTCAGCCAACTTAACAAACACATAAATCGTATGAAGATGACTAATACTGATTAATAAATAGGCCTTAAGTTAACGCTATTAAACAGCAGTTTTTGTTAATGCTATGAAGTAGCCACCACACTCATTTAAAAATAAACAAAATGGGGTTATGGAAACAACCGTTACCATGGTGAATACACAACACCAACATGATGAACAGAATGAACATCACACCTGCATGCCTTCCCAGCTCCCCCAGCCCCCCAAACCAGTCACGTGATTTATCGGTGCTTTACTTTTAGTTCATGAGTTGCGAATTGACAACACAACGTTGCTCAGTTTCTCTTGCGCTTTATGATATACAGTGTGCGCTGGCGCATGCACGTGTGTAATTGAACGGCTGATAGGACAGGAAATCGGTTTTCTGAGGTGGGAGAGATTTTTTTATTTTTATTTTGTAACAAGCTACGAAACAAGCCGGGACTCCAAGGTTAGGGTGAAAATAGATTCTTAGATGCATCGCGATGCCAACGTGGACGATTCTGAATCGACTCACAAATGTCAAAAAATCGATTTTCTAAATGTTGATAACGTAATTGTAACGTGTTCAAAGATCAGGGAAGAAGGAGGCGGAAACCGGCGAACATTTAAAAACTTTAATCAAAAATCAACAAACAAAATACAATGACGGCGGCAGCCCCTCACGGACGACTGCCGCCTACATACAAAACAAAACACGACATAAAGTCCAGGCCTGGTCCTCTCTCGTCTTGCACTGTCGTCGCTCCTCCTTTTATGCTCCCGTCTCTCCTCCGTGAGACGAGACCGGTGTGGCGCACAGCTGACGCTCATCATCATTGGCCACCGGCCCGCTCTCACGGTTCCTCGCCTCGCCACAGTAATGTTGACGGAACGCAAAAAGGAAGCGCGGGAAGTGCAGCGCCCGGACCGTCAGTGCCGTGCTCATGACAGAGACGTGTGACGGCTGAGCGAGAAATCCCACCGGCACCCTCGGCATTAAAAGCTAGCGTATGGAAGCACTTCGGCTTCTGTGAAGTTTAAGGGGGAAATGACCTGGACAAGTTGTGTCAAACTAAATTTAAATATTTTACGTATTACACATATAGTTACACATATTACACGTTTCCAACGCTGCCAATCGCAAATCTGATGGTCAAGGATTTGCGTCCGTATGCAGATGAGTGTTCAGATGCTCATTTCATAAAAGCTGCTGATTGTGGTAACGTTATACAGGAAAAATAGTGTCAGGATTCAGTTTGAGTCCACAAGCATTACTCTTGCATGAGAGCTGCTGGTACAGAATTCTATATTTTGGTATAAAAGCTGTGATTTCGGGACAGCAAAATGTTTTTTTTTAAATGTATTATATTGCTCAATGCACATAACAGGAGGGTGTTGGTTATTACTTCATGTTAGTGATTCAGAATATGCTGACGTCTGTATTAGTTTACTATATGCATGTATTAATTAAGTGCTGCTACAGACACTTTTCCTGTTGGTGCTTTGCAATGTTAGGACATATTCTGGCAAATAGACTTGCAAAATCACTTTATTAATAAAAGATATTGGAAGTTAATTTATTATGGGTCATTACAAATACTTTGCTTTAAAAGTACCAAATGAGAAAAAAGAAAATCTGTTTTTATTTGTGCACAGGACAGCTATGGCATATGACACAGCGCTGCCCAAAAGGTTATTGCTCCTACATAACAGCTTTTGTTTATCAGTTCTTTTGTCTTTGGGTCGTTATATTTCTGAATCAGATACAGATAAAGTAGCCCAGTAATGATAGGCTACGTTTATATGAATGCATTAGTGAGAGAGCGATTGTGTGTGAATAAATTCTACCTGGCAGCGTCTCTCTACTAATAGTGAAGCTGTGGGTTTTAGTTAATCAACAAATATATGCTAGTGTAAACGCCAAGCGCGACTCGAACCCGGGTCCGCCGGCATGAGAGTCGGACACTCTAACAAAGAGGCTAAAGGCTGCAACCTAGAGCGTCAGTCGCTAGAGCATCTCTTGAGATCAGAGGAGTGAGGTTTACTCTACTAGCTGGCCTCCGTTACACTCAAACGTTTCAGTTTCAACGCTATTTTATTGATAAATCACGGGAACGGTGTTCTGCACTACTGACTGATTCTGTGTGCGGCGCGCGCGATCTCCGCATGATGTGCGAGCTGTGAGTGCGTTACAATGTATGCATTAGTTTAGAACGCCGATTAGCTTACGTGTATAATAAGCTGTTTAAAACCTGCATTCTTCTGATCAATTTGAGCATCCAGATGGCATCAGACATGTCTTGTGGAGAGCTCTCCGAGTATACGTTTATTTGTCATGTTAACTGTTGGAAACGGAGCGAGCGTGTCAGGAAATGGCTTATCCTGTTGCGCCCTCTATAGGCCAGCGACTAGTCGACGTCAAGCTTAAAGTGTCATGGCAGAGCTTTAAAGTCGACTAGTCTGTGCAACCCAGGGCCGTAAACACCATAGGCGTTGAGGGGGACAACATTTCCCCCCCCCCAATAATTAGAAATGGCCAAATTGCCCCCCGGCCCCCACACAATATTTGACATTCTTGCACTGCTCTCCTGCACGCCATTACGCAGCGCTCTGGATGTTAGGATGACAAAAAGGTTACGTTTTTAGTCTGGTCTGCCTCAGGTCTAACGGCGCTCGTCAATGTCAAAAAGATTGAGATGGCCAATCAAATCAAAGTAGGCAGGTACCCCCATTGTTCAGTGTCCTTGGTGAAACCCCTAGTGTATCGCGTTTTTTCGGTTCGGTTTGAATATCGCTACACCCCTAATAGGCATTAAAAAGCCCAGTGCACACGTATATTAAACGTGGAGTCAAATAGTCAATTTTTATCGCGATTGAATCATTTTTAGTACTGAAATAAATATACACTACCGTTCAAGTGTTTTAGGGCTGGTAAAAAGTTTTAATGTTTGTGAAATAAGCCTCTGCTCACCAAGGCTGCATCTATTTGATTAAAAATACAGTAAAATCAGTAAAATTATTAAATATTATTCTAATGTAAGTGAGCTGTTCTCTGTGTGAATATACAGTAAAGTGTGATTTATTCCTGTGATTTTCAGCATCATTACTCCAGTCTTCAGTGTCACATGACCCTTCACTAATCACTCTCAGATGAGGATCTGATGATCAACACACATTTATGATTATTATCAGTGGTGAGAACAGCTGTGCTGATAAAAATCAGCATTTATTTGAAATCTTTCGTTACATTATACATTTCTTTACTGTCACTTTTGATCAATTTATTGCATCTTTTCTCCCCAAATCTTACTTATAATCAACATTTGTCATGCTTTATCTACCATTTTGGAATAATTTAAGATGGGCTTGCAGTGCATTAAGGGATTGTCTTCTCTGAGAAGGATTCATGTGACATTTTGAATTAAAAGAGGAAACTTATGCTGCAGATGACATTACAGTGCCTGAAATACAGCCCTCGACGTTAAGTCTTAAATATAATTTAGTAGCCGCTGTATCTCTAATCGTCTTCAGAGAGATGCTGTACAGTGATGTGTGTGTATTCCAGGGATTTCTCAGTAACGGTTTAGACGAACACTCAAATGCGTCACATGAACTTCAGCCTGCCGAGTTTAGCGCTTGACTCTTACGGCGCAGCTGAAATGGATGTTTCTTCCTTTTTTGGCCTCGTCTACTGAAAGTGAGCCGAGCGCTGTTGTTAAATCACTCAGATTCCTTTGGCTTTAGCCAGGATTGTGTTTATTGTATCAGCGGGTGTGTTTTATCATACTTCGAACTTCTCTGGCAGAATAGATGAAAGATGATTTCAGAGACGTTTGGTGATTGGAAACGTTGGACACCTCTAAAGCGCTGTAACTAATTCTGCATGGATCAACGCCCTCATACTTTACTTTCTAAAAGCTCACGTTTATCCATTGGGTCCAGGTGAACATGTGAGTGGAATGTGTTCCTTCAGTCTGTCAGGCATATACACACCAATCGGGCATAACATTATGACCGGTGAAGTGAATAACACTGATGATCTCTTCATCACGGCTCCTGTTAGTGGGTGGGATAAATTAGGCAGCAAGTGAACATTTTGTCCTCAGAGTTGATGTGTTAGAAGCAGGAAAAATGGGCAAGCGTAAGGATTTGAGCGAGTTTGACAAGGGACAGATTGTGATGGCTAGACGACTGGGTCAGAGCATCTCCAAAACTGCAGCTCTTGTGGGGTGTTCCCGGTCTGCAGTGGTCAGGATCTATCAAAAGTGCTCCAAGGAAGGAACAGTGGAGAACCGGCCACAGGGTCATGGGCGGCCAAGGCTCATTGATGCCCGTGGGGAGCGAAGGCTGGCCCGTGTGGTCCGATCAAACAGACGAGCTACTGGAGCTCAAACTGCTCAAGAAGTTAATGCTGGTTCTGATAGAAAGGTGTCAGAATACACAGAGCATCTCAGTTTGTTGTGTATGTGGCTTATTATTCTGATTGTACCTGGAACAATAATGATGTGCACCAATAAATCATCTATAATACTGCAATATTCCATATATATATACTTATACAAACCCGATTCCAAAAATGTTGGGACACTGTAGAAATTGTGAATAAAAAAGGAATGCAATAATTTACAAATCTCATAAACTTATATTTTATTCACAGTAAAAGGAAAAAGTTAAATGTACATATAAGGAACAGCTGGAGGACCAATCTGCAACTCATTAGGTCAATTGGCAACATGATTGGGTATAAAAAGAGCCTCTCAGAGTGGCAGTGTCTCTCAGAAGTCAAGATGGGCAGAGGATCACCAATTCCCCCAATGCTGCGGCCAAACATACTGGAGCAATATCAGAAAGGAGTTTCTCAGAGAAACACTGCAAAGAGTTTGAAGTTCTCATCATCTACAGTGCATAATATCATCCAAAGATTCAGAGAATCTGGAACAATCTCTGTGCGTAAGGGTCAAGGCCGGAAAACCATACTGGATGCCCGTGATCTCCGGCCCTTAGACGGCACTGCATCACATACAGGAATGCTACTGTAATGGAAATCACAACATGGGCTCAGGAATACTTCCAGAAAACATTGTCGTGAACACAATCCATCGTGCCATTCGCCGCTGCCGGCTAAAACTCTACAGGTCAAAAAGAAGCCAAATCTAAACATGATCCAGAAGCGCAGGCGTTTTCTCTGGACCAAGGCTCATTTAAAATGGACTGTGGCAAAGTGGAAAACTGTTCTGTGGTCAGACCAATCAACATTTGAAGTTCTTTTGGGAAAACTGGGACGCCATGTCATCCGGACTCAAGAGGACAAGGACAACCCAAGTTGTTGTCAGCGCTCAGTTCAGAAGCCTGCATCTCTGATGGGATGGGGTTCATGAGTGCGTGTGGCATGGGCAGCTTACACATCTGGAAAGGCTCCATCAATGCTGAAAGAGATATCCAAGTTCTAGAACAACATATGCTCCCATCCAGACGTCGTCTCTTTCAGGGAAGACCTTGCATTTTCCAACATGACAATGCCAGACCACACACTGCATCAGTTACAACATCATGGCTGCATAGAAGAAGGATCCGGGGACTGAAATGGCCAGCCTGCAGTCCAGATCTTTCACCATAGAAAACATCTGAGCATCATAAAGAGGAAGATGCCACAAAGAAGACCTAAGACAGTTGAGCAACTAGAAGCCTGTATTAGACAAGAATGGGACAACATTCCTGTTCCTAAACTTGAGCAGCTTGTCTCCTCAGTCCCCAGACGTCCTCCAGCTGTTCCTTATATGTACATTTAACTTTTCCGGCCTCTTATTGCTCCCTGTCCCAACTTTTTTGGAATGTGTAGCTCTCATGAAATCCAAAATGAGACAATATTTGGCATGACATTTCAAAATGTCTCACTTTCAACATTTGATATGTTATCTATATTCTACTGTGAATAAAACATAAGTTTAGGAGATTTGTAAATTATTGCATTCCTTTTTATACACAATTTGTACAGTGTCCCAACTTTTTGGGAATCGGGTTTGTATATACAAAAAAGAATTGTCCATTTTGATTTCATTCTGACTGTATCTACTTCTTTTAAAATCTGTTTGGGTGCATGTGTTTGTTGAGTGTAATGTGATTACGTGTGTCTGTGGTTTCTCATGGCTCTGTTTGGCTCTCAGTGCTGACAGACTGATACCACACGTGACCTACAGATACTGATCTACACACAGATTCTCCTCAATATGCACACACACTTTCCTACCCTCTTGCAATTAAATATGGTGTTTTTAATGCTTTAAAGTTACAATGAAACTTATTTTTATGGAATATTTCAGTAGGGCTGGGTGACACAAATTTCATGATTCGATTTTGAATCACAAGCTTCAATGGTATCGATTATTTCGGATATATATCAGGTACAGTACAATGGCAAATTTTCTCAAAGCATAAAAACTAATGCTGTAAACTAGTCAGTTGGTACTACATTACTATAATATTGAAGGTTAAAATTAACTTATTTGTATTTAAAACCATAAATTACACTCAAGGATGTTTTTATAATACTAACTTTACAATTACATGATTATATTTATACTCTGATTCGTTTTTAAAATATAAACATTTAAGTGTTGGCTGTCAACTTTATGGATTTATTCAAACATGCATTATATATTGAAGAATGATATCGAGTAGCCTATGTAATATGGTGCATATATTTAGTAAAATGCTCCTCTCTAGAGTTCATTTTTCTAACTGACTATGATCAGTTATGATCTCTGAACAGTAGGGTTGGGTACCGAAACCCGATGCCAATAGGGTACCTATATAACCGGTATGTAACCGGACCAAATCAGAACGCAGATTTTGGTGC
The DNA here is from genome assembly GCA_018749465.1 of Paracanthobrama guichenoti. Classification (NCBI taxonomy): domain Eukaryota; kingdom Metazoa; phylum Chordata; class Actinopteri; order Cypriniformes; family Gobionidae; genus Paracanthobrama; species Paracanthobrama guichenoti. The sequence continues at coordinate 3,419,189 of JAGHMJ010000029.1, forward strand.
CACTTAAACGCAGACGTGCTTTGGCAGATGCGCTCAGCGCTCGTCACATATCACAACTATTCAGTGTTTTCAACCACAAAATGTTTATTTTAGGTTTCAGATATTTAAATGCACACAAGTGCTAGCAAAAAACACACACTGATGTCTATTGAAGCGGTGATAACAATCCTTATTCATATCAGATACACATTATATAGTTAACTATATAGTTTACTCTAGTCTTCTCCCAGGTCAGCGGTCACTTACTTTCATGTTGTGTTTTGTTTGTTTTATTATGTGTGTGCGTGGCAGTCGTCCGTGAGGGGCTGCCCGCGTTATTTTCGCTTTATTTATTTATTTATTTAAGTTTTTTAAATGTTCGCCAGTTCCTGCCTCCCTCTTCCCTAAACAAAGAACAGTATTACATTGGTGCTGAAAACTCGGGAGGAAGGAGGGACATGCTGTCGGAGAGCCCTCGCTGCTGAGGGGGATCGCGGTGGTGAGAAGTTTGGGCAGCGCGGATGAAGGAAGACCGCGAGTGGCTGCCCGAGGCGATGGTGCTGGAGCGAGGGAAGACCGTTGGGACAGAGAGCTCGCTGCCTTGCCCCTGGGTTGAGGGAGCGGAGGAGCCGCCGGCGTTCACCGTGGTCCGGACCCTGCTGCCATCCGCCATGATGGGGAGGAGCAGGGAGCACGGGGCTCGCTGACGGCTGCCCTCAACCGGAGGAGCCGCCAGGGGGCGGAGGAGAATCGAGCCGTCCACCGAGCGTCCAGTACCATCGCATGGCACTGCGAGGAAGAGCCTCTCGGCTGGCTGAGGACCAAGCGACAGTGTGTCCGGGAACTGGACCAGAATTTAATTTTTTCCTTTCTCCACTCTTTCGTCCTGTCGCGCTCTGTGTCTCCGTCTCTTCTCTCGTCTCGTCTGTCCATACCCCAGACGTGGGAGACGCAGAGATTGTGCGACGTCTCAGGTGTACCCCCCCGGCCTGCGAGGGGCAATGGTGGCATGTGGCGAGGTTGGCGAGCGAGAGACGTGGGAGGAGTGAGCGAGACCGATGCGTGATAGAGAATCTTGAGTCCTCTCATGAGGGAGCTTGGAGGCATATAAGGACGAGCGACACCAGTGAAGGACGAGAGAGGACCAAGCCTGGATTTTAAGTTGTGTTTTTTGTTTGTTTTATTATGTGTGCGTCGTTTTGGCTTTATTTATA